>VXBC01006480.1:1356182-1458694 GCA_013399945.1 Ploceus nigricollis
GGCTGTCCCCCCGCTCTGCCGCCGCCCGCTCGGAGCTCGCCGTGGGCAGTCGTCCCGCTGCCGGCCCCGCGGGAACTCGGGGTGCGGGGTAAAGGGAGCAGCCGCGGGGCAGGCGGGTGTGTGGCACCAGGCAGGGTCTGTCCCGCCGGGAGCCGCTGGGTTCGAGAAGCGAGAGAGGCATCCTGGAGGTTGCCGGTAGTTGGCTGTAGCGGTGGTACCCTGGAGATGCCAGTTAATAGGAATTCCGTGTAAAATAAAGAAAATGTAGACAGGAAGCGCTGGCGGCATCCCTGAATCCTTGCAATAATGTGTGGAGTTGGCAGTGCTGAAGTTATTTGGCTGTACCCAGAGAACTGGATTTCTACGCATTCCGGGGAATGCGTCTGCTCCATTCATTGTGAGCTGAGACACATATGGAGATGCAATTATGTGGTTTATAACTGCACAGTGCTACGGGGCAAACCGGCATCACGTTGAGTCACTTTATCCAGCTATGGTCGGGTACAGAAGATTGTATATATTTATATATATATGGAAGAGAGTGTTCCTATCATGGCACTGAAAAACGTACTGAAAAGTGCCCCTATTACTCAGAACCATCATCCAGTTTAGATCCCATTATCCTTTAAGGATTTTTGGCTGAATATTGTGCTCCAAAGTAAAGATATGCTAGCAATATGCTGTATCTCCTGTAGTGTCATATGGTCTCTATGCCAGCTACTAAATTTCATTAAGAAAATCATAATGTATATTTTCTGTATGCCTTTCCTTTTTATTAAGGACATTTGCATTTCCATATTTCCTCTTCCCTTCACCTGATGTCACATTTTACTTCTGCCATCAAGAGTAGACCCAGAATAAGTGATACAAGAATCAGTCAAAATAAAAATTCTGATTTTATATATATATTTGCTGTTTATGGCATTTCATGAGGAAAATTGCACTATTTATAGTTGATAAATATAATTTCCCTAAAACTTACTACTTTTTGGTTTATTCATAGGAGTTATGCTGAAGAGGAGAGGGTTGTTGTGGCTTACTGTCTTGATAACCCTGTGGGTTTCCTCGAATGCTCAGGGTAAGTTCAGAAACTTCTTAACTGAATACAGACTATCTCCCAAAGTTAAAAGTTGTAAAGTGTTGGCATACCTGAACTACAGTGAGCAAAGTAATCAAAGGATTTTTTTAGAAGTGCCTGGGGTATTTTTGGTAGATGCCAGTGCTAAATGAAAATTTCTCAATATATCTCAAAATTGCTTTCTTTAGAAGTTATTGATTAAAATCTATATAATCACTGAAATAATTGATGTTACACTTTTCTGTGTGGTGGAAATGTATGGTGAAAGTGACATAAACAGAATCACTGAGTGAGATGAACATTTTAAAAAGATAGAGGTAGAGAAATAGACATCAATAGACCAAATATAAGTAGAATACAAATTGGCACAGTGCCAGACAGTGCCATTGCCAGATCCTCATTTACATCAGATTTCTTGGTTACAGTCTTTAAAAAGCAAATCTCTTTTTTTTTGGGTCATTGTGTAGGCACACGGATTCTCATAATTTGATTTCCCATTATCTGGTAATCAAAATATAGAAATTGCCTCAAATTCCTTATCCAATCCTATGTAAAAAAATATTTAATGAATAAATTGCTACATGCATACATGTGTAGGCATATACATGGCCTACAGAATACATCTATTTGCAAAAATATGTATTATATAGTGCTATAAAATATGAAGCCATATGTATAAATGTATAATGAAAAGTATCTGTATGCACAAAAGGAGAGAGTTGTTATGTAAATTAAAATGTCAGGTAGAAAATACGATTCACTTGCCTTCTTGTAGGAACAGTTCCATTTGCGGAGGCTGGAAAGTACTGGGTTTACTCTGCTGGTCCTTAATGTCTGTCACACAACTGCAGTTACTAAGTGTACTGTACAGTGCTGTTTCTTGTAAGACTTTTTGTAGACACATAGTCACATGCTGTTAACTTTTTCAGATGGTGACAAGGAAGAAGAGGCTACCTTTGATTTACTTCAAGTCAGTAACATAAACCGAAAGACAATTGGAGCAAAGGTGTTCCGGGGCCCAGACCCCACTATGCCAGCATATCGTTTCATTCGGTTTGACCATATACCTCCATGTAAACCGGAGAAACTCAAAAAGATCCTAAAACTAATACGGCAGAATGAGGGCTTTATCCTCTCAGCCACCCTGAGGCAGGACAGGCAATCTAGAGGCACTATCCTTGCTTTAGAGGGTCCCGGCATCAGTGAGAGGCAGTTTGAGATCATTTCCAATGGCCGGGCCAACACCCTGGACCTTATCTATTGGGTGGATGGCTTCCAGAATGTGATTTCCCTGGAAGACGTGGACCTTGCTGACTCCCAGTGGAAGAACCTCACCGTGCAGATAACAGGGGAGAACTACAACCTCTATGTTGGCTGTGACCTTATTGACAGCTTCATCCTGGAGGAGCCTTTCTATGAGCAGCTGAAAGCAGAGAGCAGCAGGCTGTACGTGGCAAAAGGGTCCACTCGGGAGAATCATTTCAGGGTAGGTGACCTGCAGAAGCTTGGATCTCTGGTGTGGTAAGAAGGTAACTGTAAGTAGTTTGGGAAGGTGCAGTGGGCACAGTTTTGTTGTCCAAATGCCTCTGGGATTTGATGGGGTCACAGGTGTTCCCAAGCAGACTTTCTTCAGAGTGTGCTTTTATTAATTGCTGGATCTGTGTGGTGTGATTTTGGGGTTCCTGAAAGCAAGGGCAAAGCAATGTCTAAATCCAGAAAAAGTGTGCAGAACTAATTTTTGGCTTTCCTGTGCAACCGTCCCTTTTCTCTTCCAGGTGTAAGACTTCTAGAGATGTTGGGTTTTTGTGATGATTTGTAGAATTTTTTGCAAATTTCTTGAAGAATTGTTTTTACATTGAATTAATCTATTAAAATCAAGAGAACATGTCAATATTTTTATTTTTCTATTTGAAAGAAGAAGAAGAAGAAAAGGAATTTTTAATGGAACTGAAGCATGTGGTGTTGGTCCATCCTGTAACAGAACATCCTGTTTTGCCATTTTGGATGTTTCTTTTCAATTTAAATTTTAAAAAGAGGAAAAATTTGAGAAAAGAAATACAACAAAAAGTTTTGATCAGTCCTGTAAATGAGATTATTTTTCTTTTTGTGGAAAACATTTGAGATGAAGCAGTTACAAGATTTTTGGTTTTCCTATCAAATGAAAGCGACCTTCCACCTCATAATCTAGTGATGTCATCTGGCCCAACTGCTTTAAGGCTGGCTTCTTTTCAGTCACAGCTGAAGTCAAACTTGAACTCATGGCTCCAAAAATTTCAAAAAGCACTTTCTCTCTCATCATGTTATGCCATCTAGTTTTCAGCCAGAGCCTGACATGCTGGAGTTTGGCTCCGTGGGATGACCCGTTTTGGCAGGGACTTCAGAAGTTCTTGCCGACAGCCTCTCCATTCCTGCCTCCATGATTATATTACTCCATCAGTAGTGCTCATACAACTAGTTCTGAAGCTGTACTGTTAAGTGGCTCACTGAAACAATATGGTTTTTAATTATTTTTTTTTCTTTGAGGGTTTTTTTCCCAAGTGAAATAGATACCAGTCTGGTTTTAGAGTGTTGTCTCAGAGTAGGGTCAGCACAATTGAGGAGGCTGTGAACTATGGTGCATGGGAATGACCGGCCAAGGATGGAAGTGTGATGGTGCAGAAAAGTTGGCTTTAACTCTATGACAAATCTAAAATTCACTATGGAAATGGAGATTTGAGCTTGTAGCAGATTAATATCTTTTATTATTACATGTTTCAGAACATACCTAGCTTTGTGGCTTATAATACTGAAATTGTATATAACAAAGCTATAACCACTTTTTTTTCTGTGTGTCAGGTTTAATGCCTTGAAGATGGTTTTTTATGTATTTGCTTATGTCTGAATCCAGTCAGTAGCATGGAATTGAGACAGATCAGTTATTAGTTAATCAAAAATTGATCTTACTGCTTTTAATTGCTTTTTAAAATTATTATTACAGGGTCTGTTGCAAAATATTCAGTTAATCTTTGATACTTCAATAGAGGATGTTCTGCGTAAGAAAGGATGCCAGAGAAGCCAGTCAAGTAAGGTTTTTGTTATCTTGTTAATACTGTTCAGTTGAATCTGAAAACTAGAAATGTCAGTTGTGAAATATTATCCTAAAACCAGGCAACAGATCCCTTTGAAATGAAAAAGACAGTAAGTTGCTTTTTGGTGGTAATGGGAACTTACCCATATAAACATATGTTTATATGGGGTTGTGTCTACTCTCTAGCCTATTATTTTAGTTCAGTTACTTAGGTTTATAACTCTGAACCTCTGTTTTTAAATTGGGAAAAAAAGTGTTGAGTAATAAATAGTAAGAAAGAAAGGGAAAAAAGCATATGTAGAGAAATACATATTTTCTTACATGAGTTTTCTGCAATTCTTTGCACACAAGACAAGTAGTGTTGCTTCTGAATTCTGCTGCTGACTGTCCATGGGCCCACAAACTAGTCTGCCATCTTAAAGATACTGAATTCCTTGGCAATACTCTTTTATTGAAAGAGGCTTTGGGTTTGACTCCCGAAGTATCGTTAATCAAAACAGCCACAGGAAAATAAGAAATTAAAGGAAGAGATATGGAAGGCATGTATGTTACCGGCTGACGTGTTCTTGTTAGTCCAGTTCATGCTTACTCTGCCAGGAGGGGAGCACTCTGTGTGTAGGTGTGTAGTGGATTCCTCATAAAAGAATAGGATTATTTGTCAAATATGTGCTAAGGTTTTGTACTCAAGCTTATAGGAGCTGCTGACTGTTTTACTTCCCAGTGCTTGTAGCTGACAAGAGCTGAATCAAGAATCAGAGCCAGCTCAATCTGTCAGAGGAATGTTGTGGGTGCACAAGACAGGACTTCAGGGTTTCGTTTGAAACTCCTGCCACCTGGAATGCCATTATTTCTTTTACTTTGCTAAAATATGTGGTATATAGAAAATCAGTTGAGCAGATTGAACTCAATTTTTTCCTTGTTTATGCAAAACCCAGAAATTAAATGATAGCACATCTTGACTTCTTCAAAGGAGTACAAAATGTTTTGAAATATCGCCGAGTAGAAATGCAATGTTACTGTACCTCTACTATGAAGAGGAAACCAATGGGAGCCTAAAGGAATAATTGAATTCTTCATGCTAATACATATCTCAGGAGGAATTCTTGTACAGCTGTAAGCTGCTGATTACCAACATATAATATTTTCTTAATGTATTTTTATCACATCTGTCAATTGCCAAATTTTTAGTTCTATAGATTATACAGATTTGGGGGTTTTGTTTTATCCTTACTGGGAATTATTTAGCAAATAATTCAATTCACAGTATTTCTGCTTTTACTTTGCAACACCAAGAGAACACTACAAGATGGAAATTTCTCATGCAGTAACAGAAAAGAACTAATAGCACAGTGAGGCCATCAAAATTACTTGAGAGGTTTTTATATGTGCATGTCAGAGTCTGACATTGCCTATCCGGATTTATTACATACTCATGGAATGGGTCAGGTTGAAAAGGACCACAGGGCATCATCAGTGTAACCTCCCTGTTCAAGGAGGGTCATCCAAGAGCACATGGCACAGGGTTGTGTCCAGATGATGCTTGAATATCTCCAGTGAGGGAGACTCCACAATCTCTCTGGGCAGCTGTTCCAGTGCTTGGTGTGCTTTTGTCATCTTCCCACACAGTAAAGAAGTTCTTCCTCATATCCAGGTGGAACTTCCTGTTTATCAGTTTATGTCCATTGCCTCTTGTCCTATTGCTTGGCACCGCTGAACAGAGCCTGGCTCCATCCCCTTTAGATATTTATACACCTTGATGAGATCCCCTTTCAGTTGTCTCTCCCTGAGGTTGAACAGGCCCAACTCCCTCAGCCTTTCCTCATAAGAGGGAGGCTCCAATCCCTTAAGTAACTTCATAGTCTGTGGTTGGACCCAATCCAGGAGCTCCGTATCTTTCTTGTACTGAGGAACCTAGAATTGGACACAGCACTCCAGATATGGCTGAGGATGAGGAGAGGGGCAGAATGGTTCTTCTCTGCCCATCTCTCCAGCCTGTTGAGGTCCTTCTGAAGGTCTGCACAGCCCTCTGGAGTATTGGTCACTCCTCCCATCTTTGTGTCATCTGTGAACTTGCTGAGGAGGCATCTGTCCCTCCATCCAAGTCACTGATGGATGGTTTAAACAATACTAGGCCCAGTATTGAAACTTGGGTGATGCTGCAATGACAATTACCACAGTTGAAAAGCCATGAATGATGTTACTGACCACAAGATATTTTCCCATTTTGGTGGCAGACTAGTTGAGCTCAAGTATGGGTGTTACAGGCATGACATATTTATGTGTTGATGTCCCATGACAGCAAGGCTGATGCTACCAATGAAATTCCCTCAGCCCGAATGACACAAAAGGAGACAGGACTGTGTTTTCCTAATGTATCTTTAAGCCTAATATGGGAATGTGACCTATGGTGAAGTGGTGGCTTGTGATTGCTGTTTGGTTGAGGGTAGGAAAGTATGGCTGTAGTGTGGTGGCTGCTAATCCTTTAGGCAGGATTTATACACTGCACTGGATAGGAAAGATGACAAAAGCACACCTAAATAGGAACATCAATAAAATCCCTTCTTGGGATAGAAGGAATCCCTTCTATCAACAGAATGATATTTGCATATGTGAGAGGATGCACATTTTGCTCTTCTGGTTTCTCATTTTAATCATCTGGTCCTTAGGAAATTAGCAGGAAGCTAGCAGCAGAGAACTGATTTCCCAGTGATCCCCAGGCATCTTCTTTCAGTCACTGCCAAGTACCAGTAGGAAGTGAGGATTTAGTTCTTCTAACATAGTTTTGGTTTATGTTTCCTGCTGAGATTGCAACTTTATTAATGTCCTCAGAATGTTCCGGTCAAGGCACACTCCATGTTGGCTTGAAAAATATGAAATTAATGATCTGAGAAGTGCTGTGGGGGGATCTGAGAAATCTAGTGTTCCAATGTGGTAGGAAAATTGCATTCTTTCCAGGGAATCAAAAAGCAGCTGAAATAAACTGTTATGACACAGAGTTCTGATCTGCTATGTGGTTTTCTCCCATACTGTAAATGAAACTGGACAATTGCTTCAACACTGGAAAACTGAGAACAATTTTTTGTAGACTTTGGCTAGTGGCAGATGTTTTATAGCTAATTTAAAAGCACATCTAACCAATAATGTTAAGTTTGGTTCAGAAGTAATCATTTAATGTCATATTATGGGTTGGTTCTTTGTTCTTTTATTTTTAGCCTTCCAAATGAATGAAAAATACTTTGCTCCTGTTTTCATTTCCTTTTAGATTTATATATAACACTTTACATTGTATGGTAAAGCATCCAGTCAAGCCCTTAACATTTCCAAAGATTTGCCACCTTTGGTAATTTGTCAACACTGAATGGTATTGGGGTTTTGACACATATGTTTTATGGCACATGTTCCTGTGCTGATTTCTTCTTTTTAAATTGTGATATCCTTTGCTTGTCTTCTCTCTTTGGTAACCTTGAGCTATTCCAACGTCACCAAATCTGGTAAAGTCTTTATTAAGAGATAGGGAAGTATGGATTGCTGTAAAGCTGATACCAACTTTGAGTTTCTCATGGAGTCCTTAGAGAAAGTGTCCATGGAATCCATAAGACATTTACCTGGTGGAGATTCAAATGCTTAACAGAACATAGACTGTTTTATTTAGTTATCTTTGTGCTTTTTTATTAATTAAAATCATGCATTCTGTTATGTTATTTTTCAGGAATTTACTGTAGATGGGGATGTCTTTTAAAATTATATTAGAACATGTCCAGTTCTCCCTGTCTAATGCATGCAAAGTTCTGTTTTAATTACAATCTGCCTTTTGGAGGAGTGTTTGGAGTGAAAAATTAAATAATCTGTCTGATCTTAGCTTGACCTCCATTTCACTTCAGAATGAAACTGTTTTTATAACATCTCCTCTGAGCTTAACACTGGTCAGTGCAATATAGAGCAGCCCAGTCTGGTATACATTTCACAATGGCCCAAATTTGATCCAACCATGGAATTTATGGAAGAACAAGAACAATTACTTTCTGCAAGGAAACTCTTTCTCCTGCCTTTTTCTCTGCCTTGAGGAAATGTGATAGGTCATGAAAAAATCTGAAACCTTCTATGTCTGAGTGGATAAAATAGGTTTGCTTTTTTGATACTGTGTCCTTTTGTTAGCCTTCTTCATAAATGAATGTGTTGCAGTGCCAACAATTTTAAAGTGAGGGCCATGTGAGACACAGCTTGGCTCTTAATTTTGAAAAGGGAAAGCCTGTAATTGGAACCAGCTGACATCTAACCCCTCTTTTATTCATGGGTATAATAAGCATGAAGCTGTGCCAAAATAGATGTGTTTAAACCCTACCTATGGGTGCCAATCTATGATTTCAGCAGGAATCTGTAATCTGTGGAAGAGCTTTGTATATGCTGCTCTTCTCTTTCATTCTCTTGCTACCAGCTGAAGTGAACACCATCAACGAGAGCACTGAAATCCTTCACTTGAGCCCAGCTGTCACAACTGAGTACGTGGGTGAGAAACCGGAGAAGGCTGAGTTCTGTGACCGCTCCTGTGAAGAGCTGGGATCAATGTTCACAGAGCTCACTGGCCTGCGCATCGTGGTGAACAACCTGGCTGACAACCTCCAAAAAGTGGTAGGTACCTGCAAGTCTGGAGAACTGACTGAGGTCTGCTGCGCAGTGCTCTTTCCTTCCTTATTTTATGCCGGGGTATTTAATAAGATTTCTATATTGCATATGAACACCTGTTAGTATGTCCACATAATGTAAAGATGTCCTCTTTTCATTGAGATTAGTTTGGTAGTTCTTGAGTATAACACTTTAATCAAGGCTTGGTTTTCACAGACTGGTTTTAAAAGAGTGCACACGCACACACACACACACACATGCACTCATACACAGGGGAAATCCTTCTAAAGGTTTGGAAATTGAAAGCTAGCAATCCCAACCTTGCTTGCATACTGTTAAAGCCTTATGAACATGTTTACACCATTTATGAATACCTCAGTAAGTGGCTACATGGGGTACCTAAACTACAAGTAAATGTATGAGATCTTTATAGTTGAAGTATGATGGTGATGTTTTGCTGAAGTCTGCCCCTCTTTTTATTCTGAATCAGCTAATTATTTCTGAAGGAATTTTCTTAGTATGCTATATGTGTCAGGACTAAAATCTTCTCACCTAAAGATAAGCTGTAGTAGAGGAAAGCAAAATGGCTAAGAGCAGATTTCCCTTAGTATTGTGTGACTGTGTTTGTACCATTGCTAGAAGAATTGCCATGCAAGGCTGCAATACTTAAGATCATCTTCCTTATGTACATAAAAATAAATTTTTTGATGGAAGAATTTAGTCTGGTTGTATCTCAGTTTTGTCTATTTAAAACAGTTTGCTTATGAAATACACAGTTTGTTTTCATTAAATTCATCTTCTAGTCTGAAGAGAACCAAATTATGTGGGAACTGATTGGGCCTAACAAAACAATGAAGAACCAACCGGTTTGCTGGCAGGATGGCCGTGTCTTTGCAGATAATGAAAGCTGGATTGTGGATAGCTGCACCAAGTGCATTTGCCAGGTAAGGTTTTGGAAATATTCTTCTCTGCAGAAATGGAGTTCCAGCTCAACTGTCCACATCAGGTCATGTTTACTTAGAGCTTGCCTGGACTTAATGACGTTTATAAAAAGGAGTCCCCATGTCCATGATAGAACAAATCAAAACATTTCCACATGAAACTTCCCCAGATGCCTACCTTCATTTACCTCTCTATGAGCATAAATCAGTAAATTGATTTCTTTGCCTTTAGGATTCCAAAATTGTGTGCAATCAAATCACCTGCCCAGCAGTTTCCTGTGCCGATCCAGTTTTTGTTGAAGGTGAATGCTGTCCAGTCTGCTCTCATTGTGAGTATTTAGCTGAGGAGAAAGATAGATAGTCTTTGGCATTATTTTAAATCACTACTAGTGTTTTTGAAAGCTCAAAACAAGTAAGATGTCAAGACAGGTAAGATCAAATATAGAACTGTATGTATTCAAAGATCATACAAAATAACTTGGATGCTTGAAGTTACCCTCTGAAGGATTTGGTCTGTCTTCATTGATTATATTGGTTACTTAGAATTAAGGTAATAACCTGCTTAGCTACCTTGGGCATAAAATGTTAAAAGCAGGCTTCTCCCCAGTCATGTTTCACTTTTTTTTGCCCATTCAGAGCATAGGGCATATTCTTAGAATGTGCTCTTGATCATGTTCACCATTATGCAGCTTTCAAAGGTGGGGCCACATATCACACTGACCTATATTCTGAAGCCAAAGGCAGTTTGGACTCAGGTTTTGGCTCGGTCCATTCTAGAGACAAGATATTCTTCCTTCAAAGATCAGTACTTTCATGCAAACACGCTGCACACAAGTTCATGAAGATCCAGGATTCTTATCTGAATGAACTTCTCATTATATTACACCATAATTCCGTAATGACGGTGGCGGCTTGGGAAAGCAAAATTAGAAAAGGAGAGATCTAAATGTTAAAGTACATAGTCTGCAGAAAAAGAGAAGAGAATATCTTCTAAATAGGATAATAGAGCAACTTTCAAAGCTAAGCACTTTTTCTTATCTTTTGCTCTGCAGCTGATGACAGTGAGGAGGGCTGGTCCCCGTGGTCAGACTGGACAAAGTGCTCAGTTACCTGTGGCTCTGGGACACAGATGCGAGGAAGGTCATGTGATGTCACCAGGAGTGCTTGTACAGGCCCACACATCCAAACAAGGATGTGCAGCTTTAAGAAATGTGACCATCGCAGTAAGTAATGAATTTCTTCCTTTTTAAAAGCTTCTTTTGACATCTCAAAGCAAAACCAAGTTTAGTCAGGACAGTATGTACTTGAGAAATCCTATATGCACAAAGTAGCTGTCATTAGATTCTTTGCCAATTTTCCCCTTTCAAATATTCCTCCCGTTCCTGACAGTTTAATAGGTATGTTCTGGGCCATATTCTGGGCTTAGCTATGTTAAAAAAAAAAAAAAAAAAAAATTAGTGATCCTTTCTTTAACATTATGAACTAGAGTCTTTTGTTTGAACTCAGTTTGGAGATAACACTTAGTTCGTAAACATGATATGCAAGGCTGTGTTTACATCTGCCATTCAATGATTGTTGGGCCATTACATTAACTTAGCTGTGTTTAGGAATACAGTAATCATGGAAGATTTCTGAAAAATATCAAACTGCTTTTATATTTAAGGCACTTACAAGGATGGTATTCCAGAAGTGTAGTTAATGCTATTGCAAGTACCTGTGATATCCAGGCTAATATAGTACCTAAGGCAATATCTAGCAGCTGAGACTGCTAGATGTCCAAATGTGCATTTTGAACAAGTGTTTGTTTCATTGGAAAAGCTTATTTTTAAGTAAAATATCTGACATAATTGTTAGTCATATGCTGATTACTGAAATTCCTAAGAAAGCTGTTGTTGAGTACCTGAGCTGGCATGCTGGGCTTTGTAAGTGAAATGGTGGGAAAGAGATGGAACATTCATCAAATGTGGTGAGAGGCTCATTAGAAGGCTAACCTCACAAGTGAGTTTTTATTACTGCTGCAGGTGGGCTGTTTGCTTGAGTTTTGCTCTTTTCTCTGGCAGTACGTCAAGATGGTGGCTGGAGTCACTGGTCTCCCTGGTCTTCTTGTTCAGTTACCTGTGGAGTGGGAAATATCACCCGCATCCGCCTCTGCAATTCTCCTATTCCCCAGATGGGTGGGAAAAACTGTGTGGGAAATGGGCGTGAAACGGAGAAGTGTGAGAAGGTTCCATGTCCAGGTATGTCTGTGGTCTTGAATCAAAAGTAACACTTTCCAGCTGGATTCCTTCTCTTTATTCAGATGTAAACGGCAGTGAATTTTTATGATGGAAAATACAATTTTGTCTTACGAGTGAAATAACACACAAGGATGTTTTGAAAATGAAGACAACAATGCAGTCAGAGGTTTTGTAAACCTTCCAAGTTATAATTTGGCTTTGAATATTAAGAGTTTGAGAAATTTGCATTTTAGCGATGTGTCTCTGCATATCAAAAATAAACACTTCCTTTCTAAAAGGAAGCTGTCTGTACTTGTTAGGAATACACATAGAATCCCCCAATAATCAGATTTCTTTGATATTTGTGCATACATTTTTTACACATTCAATACAATTAATTGCTATTATAATGCTTTCTTATTTGCCTACACTTTTAAACCTTTTTTACAGACCTTTCATTCCATACACTTTCACTTTACTTTCATATAATTTTTCCTCCTTTTTTCTCTTTGCATATCCTGTGGGCACGGCATGCTCTTTTGAATTATTGGCCAAAAAATGCTTATGAAGCAGTTGGGTATTTTTCATTGATTTGTTTCTGAAATGTTGCTATCTCAGTGCAAACATCTGCCATCATCTTTCTACATACATAGCGAGGAACTGTCTCTAGTCAGGGATCTGATGAAGGTTGTTGTCATTGGCACCAGATGTCCCCATTTTATTGCTTGTGATTCTCTGCTTGTTTACATATCTTAGTGAATGGCCAGTGGGGTCCTTGGTCTCCGTGGTCTGCCTGCACTGTCACCTGTGGAGGAGGAATTCGTGAAAGGTCTCGCCTCTGTAACAGTCCAGAGCCACAGTATGGAGGAAAGCCGTGTGTGGGAGATACCAAGCAACATGATATGTGCAATAAGAAGGATTGCCCAATTGGTTGGTGTTCATTCTTTACTCAGTCTGAGTAACTATTATTGCTGTTATCTCTTTAATGGGTAGTTATGAAGTGACACTACGGGAATCTGCTAATTATACCTTTGGTTCAGTAGAGGACATTTAACTATTTTGAGTGCTGTTTAGTGGGATTTCATATATATTCACAATACCAACTTTCTTGAACATGTACGCCTTTCTTAAATAGGGATTGAATATGCTGTAATATATTCAACTCGATGTAGCAATCTGTAATTTTTTCATATTAAATCGATAGTAATTAGTCTTAAATGCACTTAATAACCCTAACTTTAGGGGTTTCCTAAGAGTCCATTGCATCAAGTGTGATTTAAGCTAATGATCAGAGAATACCTGTTTCTTAAATGAAGTTTTACATGCTTTTATGCTCCTTACTTAATTTTCAGTTTTGTGTGTCTTTGCCAGATGGGTGTTTGTCAAATCCTTGCTTTCCTGGAGCAGAATGCAACAGTTACCCGGATGGGTCTTGGTCATGTGGGGCATGCCCAGCAGGATACCTTGGCAATGGTACCTTCTGTGAGGATCTTGATGAGGTATTGGCTTTGTTTCCATTAACATCAAGAAATCACCATGAAAAATTCATTATTTGGGAATTACACAGCCATCTAATTGATTTTTCCTTTTTTTTCTTTCTTTACCTGCAGTGTATAGCTGTGTCAGATGTTTGCTTTAAAGTGAATCAGGTCCATCGCTGTGTGAACACAAATCCGGGTTTCCACTGCTTGCCGTGTCCTCCACGTTATAAAGGAAGCCAACCCTATGGAGTAGGGCTCGAAGTTGCCAAGACAGAGAAACAAGTTAGTAATATTGAAGGGAATTTGATGGCTTTGAGTAATTCTTATCTGAAATATCTTTGAATGATGGCATAAGATAAATTTGGATACCAAACAAAAATAGCTTGAAATAACTAACTGTTGTTTCAGAGCATTTTTGTTTTGAGTAACAAAACACTGAATTTGGGATTGGGTTTTTTAAGGGTTTGATTTTTTGTAGGCATCTTCCCAGTTGTACCAAATGAGCCTAAAATTCCAGGAGGAATTTCCCTGCTTTGCATTCCTTGCTCTGAGGTTAACATACCTGTTCTGGAGAGTGGAAACTGAAGAATTAGGATTTTTTTTTTTCATAAATATGATGCTGTCATATTAATGTCAGTGTTATCAGACACATGTCTAAGTTGTTGCACCCTAAATTCCATTGGGCCAAAGCTTATCAGTGGTGAAGGACAGCAGGAAGTAGAAGTGAGGTTGAAGACTACAGTTTCCTAGAAAAGACAAAAATGTTAAAGTGAGAGTCATGATTTGCCTTCTTCTTTGTTGCTGTTGAATCAATCTGTGGTTAGCTCAGCTTGTGAATTCTACGTGTGAACCATCTGTGTAACATTCTCAAATACTTTGAGAATATATATTTGTCAATGACAAATATAGTGATAAGGAAGAGGTAACAAAAACCTACGTGAGGTGAACACAAGAATTCCTTAGGGTCTCTTTGATTTAAGAAAATAAGATAGTCCTTTTATACTGTCAGGCAAAGCACTAAAGAAAAGAGGTGAGTACAATCTCCTTTCTGTTGCAGTTAATTTCTGGGGTTTAATGACATCTGGAAGAAGGCAGATACAGTTTGAAATTGTTAACTGCTTTAATTGCTTTTTAAATAATGTCCAATTTTTCCTGTGGTTTGTTTTAATTATTTTCATTGTACATATTTGTTGGCATTGTGAACTGAGAGGGCAGTATAATTTACTAACCACAATCTCAAAACACAGTTCTGTCTTCAGACCTCTAAATAAGTGGTCTGATTTTGACGAAGCTGAGGCACACACAGCTGGCTGTGATTATCAGGTTTCAGTGAATATGCTCCATCATTTATAGGTCTGTGAACCTGAGAATCCGTGCAAGGACAAGACACACAGCTGCCACAAGTCTGCGGAGTGCATCTATCTGGGCCATTTCAGTGATCCAATGTACAAATGTGAATGTAGGACAGGTTATGCTGGTGATGGACGCATCTGTGGTGAGGATTCAGATTTGGATGGCTGGCCTAATAATAACTTGGTCTGTGCTGCTAATGCAACATACCACTGTGTGAAGGTAGGTGAAAAAGGTTGATAAAAATGCTATGTGTTAACAACATTTTCACTTTTTCCTAAATAGTTGTGATTAACCCTTTTAATTCATGAAGCTGGTGGTTGCTCAGTAAGCTTTGACTGTTAAAGCATGCTCATTTTCTAGGAGATGCTGTGAAATGTGTATTTACTTAATCTGGTAAGATACAGTAGGGGATTCTCCAAATTAAATCTAGAGTCCTCTGCCTTGGATTTCTCTTCCTCTTCCTACTCAGAACACATGGACAATTGGGATGCTTGTGAATGGAGCACACTGAGCAGGAGTTGCCTGAAGCATGGGTGTGAAGCATAGAGCTAGTGAGAACCAAACAGGGATCTCGGGGCCCAGGCGAGTGTGAAATCCTACCTGCAGGGCTTGTAAAAAGACACTGACAGCCATGTAAGGGCTGGAGTTCAAAATGCTCTCTTGAACTAGCCTTGCTTTTAAAGAGTTAAGCAGACCACACGCTGTGACAACTGGATTGAGAGCCTGAGATAATTTTTAACAATAGGAGCCTAAGAGAGGAATGAATATGACTAATTAGAGGAGTTCTCCTTATTGCAAAGGCTCACAGGAACAGGATGAGAGATTCAGCCTCTCTCACCCTTCAGAGATGTGAAATTCCAGCTCTCACCCTCTCAAGGGGAATCACCTGACCTGCCTGCCACCATTGGCTCTGCACATGGCAAATGGGACCTATCCAATCTTGCTGTGCTGTTGTAGTGAACAATGAAACATTACTACACCAACAAGAAAAATCAGCATCAGGGAGCCTAAAAATAGTGGCATGTAGGTTTAGTAGGGTGTGTCCGTGTGGTATGTTCCCTGAGACCTGGTTCTGTCCTCATCTGAAGCACACAGTAAATCCTTCTTGGTTTCATGACCTGAGCTTCCTTCCAGTAGGAATTGCTCAAAAATGGTGAGCATCTTCCTTGTAGGTCTTATCCTGATGCTGTACGAAGTGAGGCTGAAAGTTGTTACATCAGTTTAACAATGACCCAAATAGTTGAGGGGCAAAGGCACCCCCTGACAGGCAATTCCCTGGATCCTAGTTCTGAGTGGTGGCCTTGCTGATGGCTGAGTGGCAGGCACAACACAGAGGGGCATGCACTGTTTGCAGCAGCAAATTAAGCAGCTGGGATGGAGGAGTTTTATCACAGTAGAAGGCATGTGCAGGTGTTCAGTTTTAAACACCTCCCTGTGGGGCCGCTGACAGCACTGGATTATCTGTATATGTTTACTAGGCAGACACTCAAGTATTTTGCTCATCAGTCATGGCCGTAAGGGCAAGATTTTCTCTTCTGAGGTTTTTGAGGGTTTCTTTTCCCAGACCTGAAACATTTTTGCTGCTTCTTCTCTGTGTTGAAGTGATCTGCCTGTAAATCTTCTCGAAGTTCTAGCATGAAAATTTCTGCTTACAAAGAAAGGGGAAAGAAATGCAAAAATGATTGAGCTCTAGACTACTATAGTGGTTAAAACAAATACAGACCAAGAGACTAGGAAAGTTTGAAATCAGGCTGTTTGAGAGAATAAGTCACTTGTGTGAATCTGGGCTCTATCAGCCAAAGAGTTTCAGATATGGGTGGAAATTTGGGCCTCAAATGTTGCTCTTCCTCACTGTAATTGATGTCTGTTCATTGTAGATTCAGCCAACTTAGCTGTTGCACTTCATATATATTTCTTTCAGTTCCTCTCATCAGAATTTGCACATGTTCACTCTTGATGTAACACAAAGCATTAGTTTTGGTTAAATACAACATGCTGAACCCATTCAGAAAAAAAACCTGTTTCCAAAGATTGTTTAATGTTTTGTGTAATATGTGTTCATCTAATAGACACAAGTACTTCATTTAAGGGGATCTCTCCACCTGCCAAAAAAAAAACCCCTTAAAAATACCACAAATTTTCAGGCCCTTGTATTCTTTATAAAATATCCTAATTGAGTAATTTGATTTAAAAAAACCTTCTTTCCTTGAGCTGATAATGATTGAAAATTAACTTACTCTTGTGACTATTTTCTTTCATTATTTCAAAATTTTTTTTTATTACTGGTAACCAGTGTTGAGGTGGACAGTCAAGACTCTTCACAGGTATTTGATAAAAATGTTGGAGATTTGATATTTATCACAGTATTTCCAGTACTCTTTTTCTTAAATTGTCTGTACTATTAGAACTACTGAGACTGAAAACATCTTACTATAATTCTCATTTTTTTAGAGTATGTGTTACAAAAGAGATATTTGTGCACTTTTTTGTCAGATTCAGTTTTGGGTGAGGTAGATATGGAATGTGAATAAAAATGCGAATTACAGAGTGTGTTTTCATGGATGTATTTATTCACAGAAAGTGGTAGAATTGCAATCTATTGTAGCTGATTTTAGTATTTAAAAAAAAAGGCATATTAAAAGTTTGGCAAGCTATTTTACTTATTTTTCAGTGTAACTTAAGAATTGTTTATATAAAATAATCATTCTTTACAAAGCTGTGATGCAAAATAAAGAGATCTGTTTGGCTTCTGTTTTTAAAGCCATGGGAGTGCAAATGTACTGTTTTGCAGAACAGTATAAAGACACTCTTTTCAAAATCCTTTCTTAGAGTGTTCCCCTTCATTGATGTGTAGTACTTTCCATTGCTGTGTAGTAACTTTCCATATGAACAGCTGTTTCTGAAGACCTTCTCTTGGCTTGGTTTTTTATTTTTCTGGCAACAAAACCTGGTGATTTTTTTATGTAATCTTCAAATATATCTCATGAATTGTCTACAAAAAGTTGGTGTAAGAGTGCATGTCTGTGCGTGTGGTGTGTTTGTTCTTTGCTAGTTCCCTCTAAAATTTACTAGAAATGTCACACTAATAGCAGCTGGGAAATAGAATGATTTGCAGCTGCATTTCACTTACTTTACAATATGAAAGCAGCAAATGAATACTACCTTTGCCAACAAAAAAACAGGCACTTTAAAAAGTACTTTGCTGATTACTCTTGGTTTATAGTCTCTGGTGTACCATATCTACTCTTCTGCCCAGGCAAGTTATCATGACATAATGTAAACATAATGTATTGATTATTTCTTTTGGCCAGGATAACTGCCCCCTTCTGCCTAACTCTGGCCAAGAAGACTTTGATAAAGATGGCAAAGGAGATGCTTGTGATGAGGATGATGACAATGATGGTGTCGAAGATGACAAAGTAAGATGTGTATCTGTCTGCAGTATGTTTGACCTAAACGTCTGATTTTAAGGAAAACCATTACAATAGATGTGAACTTTATTATTCAGAGCTTCAACTGAGTTATTCTGCACTTCCTTCCCTGAATGATGTGTAGTGCAGAGTAAAGCTGTGTTCAGTCAAAGGAGAGTAGTACTGTGGAGAGCAAAGCAGACTGGGAAACGCCAGGAACTATGTTCTCTGTATCGGTTTTGAGTTCAGTTATGTACATGAAAACAGTTTAATGGAAAGTGGTATTGGATTTTTTTATATTGTAATGGGAGAATGGCAAGTCTACTGTATTTGAAAAGCTGGTAAATATTATATATGTGAGGTTATTTTTATTCATTGTAACTTGTTTCTAAGACAACTATAAACACAGCCAGTATCAAAGGAAAATGATGGGAGGAAAAACCTAGCCTGGTTTATACTTTCCTTCAGATCTGCCCAGAAGACAAATTCATTTACCTACAGAGCCTAAAAGATAGCCACTTAGTTTAAAACTGTTGCCTTGTACAATCAACAGAAAGATAGAGGCACTTTGAGAGTTTGCTTCACTCTGGCTTTTCAGAACATGTTTTGGATGAGTGAATTGGTATTAGAATTTTACTGTTCCTCTTTGTTCCCTTCAGAGGCAACTTAGATGCTCTAGAGCTTCAGATGGTTAAAGTTACTGTTCATTTGGTCTCTATTTGGAAAACTTAAAAAACCCCTAAATATTCATTTGGTAAAGAAATATAATTTAATATGTGTATTTTTTAAATTATAGCTAGAAATTTTTTTATGAACAGCATAAGATTTTGACTTGCCTCTATATGTTGCCCCTGATTATATGAAATGTATTTCTGGGGAATTTACAGTATTGTGCTAAAAATTATTTCCTGTTAAATGTGGATTTTTTCTATTTAGCAAAGTAAAAAGAAGTTTAAACATTTTTTTCCTTATGACCTCCCTTCAGATTCCATGCCACTGATGTAGCCCTCACTCCCACTGTTTTGGTTTTCTTCCTTTCTTCTTTGCATTTCACACTGAGTACTTTCTTGTGCATATGAAAAAGTCCATGTGCAATTTGGGAATGTGTGAAATCTAAGAATTATTCTTCTGGCAAATTTTTAAATTAAAGTGATAGGAAATTTTCAAGATTCCATTAAAAGGTCTCAGGTAAAAAGATCTTTGGTAAATGAGAGTATTTCACTTTAACATTTTTAAAAACTTTTTACATTTTAATGTTCAATAGAGCACAACCAATAAAAAGTCAATACTTGTCTAAACTGAAAAATCAAAAATCAAAATATGTGATATAAACTTGAAAATACTGACACTAGTTTGTTCTAAAAAAGTAACAATTCTAGTTGTTACTTTTTTGTTTTTCGAAAATTATAAAATGCAGCTGAAGTTGACCTGATTTTGCAACACGTTCTGATTTTTTTAAGTACATGTACCAGTGATACACCTTTATTTACATGTCTGAGTACAGATCCAGTTCAAAATGCCTGTTGCTCTCCCTGTGAGATATGGAACACAATTCACATGTTTTGTACAAAACAGACAGTGAGCCAGGCTGTCCAGATGCCATCCTGTTACCGCCAAGACCTTCAGTGTAGGTACAGCTTGTCCATTGAAAAAATAATGGATCAATATTTGATTTTTGAATTCTGTCCAAGATGAACAGGAGTTACCACTTCATAGTATGCTCTCATGAATTGTGATTTATATTGTGAAATCTATTTTTTTTCTTACTAGGACAATTGCCCTCTTCTGTTCAACCCTCGCCAGTTTGATTATGACAAGGATGAAGTTGGTGACCGCTGTGACAATTGCCCCTATGTGCACAACCCTGCTCAGATTGACACAGACAACAATGGGGAGGGTGACTCATGTGCTGTGGATATTGATGGAGATGGTATGATTTACCAATTTTGAGAATTAGGTGCTGTTCCACAAGTGCACTTTGCTTTATTTTTGTCCAGTAAGATGGGCTACTTGGTTTTATACATGGAATAAAATTGGGTCTAGCAGCTCAAAAATGTAGAAGACAGAAGGCTGAAGTTCATTTGCCCTGTGTAATATGGTTGTCCATACAGTCCCTAAATGACTACAATTAATATTACTAAAGAATAAATCACAGCGGGTCTTTATCAGTGTAATCTTTAAAAAAGAAACAAAATACCTTTCTTTCATCTGTGTTCCAAAGTAATCAGGGTCTAATATAACACTTCTGTTGACTTTTCCTTTTCCTTTTAGGGAGGGAAAGAACATCAGAACATTCACACAGTTAAGACAATATCCATAGTAAAGTAATCTGCTTTTTTATAAATGTATAAGTATGCAAAACTCACAGTAATCCAAATACACATTTTTTTGCATGTCTTAAAATATTGTTAGAAGTGCTTATTTCCTCCACCAGTACATTCCTTTATAACCCCCATTTGATCAGAATTAAGATGGGAGAAAGACACTTAAATATTGTTCAAAAATTATATCCCTGTGGCATTTCAAATGTATGAGGATACAGAAATACGAAAAGTTGAAGAAATCTAGCTTTGGGTTTTAAACATTTGGATGTTTATCTGACTTTAGCTTCTGAACATTTGGAAGTTCTCTCATCCTCCTTCTGATCATCAGGTTCATAGTAGTACTCGTGGTAGTTCTGCATTTGAAGAAAAATTCAATCATATGTTATTGGCTGAAAGATTATGCGAATATACATGGACCATGTAATACAGGGAAGAGTCCTTGTATCTTTCCCAGACAGATATACCAACATGTGTTTGTTTCTTTTCATCTTATAATTTTGAAGTAGACAGTTGGTTTTATAATGAAGTTTCCTGAGAAGGAACAGTTTCTTTTGAAAGTTTGGCATGCTATACAATTAATGATGCACATGTTCTCATAAAATTATTTAATGCTGAGGCAGCTGAATATAAATAAATTGTTTCAATACAAAAGTTCAGAAGTTTGAACCTGATGTAGCTGTGCATTCCATGCCATTTCTTAGAGTGGAGGAATAAAATCCAAAACAAATTATTCAAAAAAAAAAATACCCCACCGCTTTACCTGTTATTCAATGAAAAGGACTAAATTCTTAAGACATAATCAGCCCTAATTCTTCCATAGGAAAATACATACAGAAAACTTTGTCATAGTAAGAAAAATGGAATTGATACCATAATTTTTTTTCTAATATTAGTTTTAACTATTTGTAGCAATGATGCTGGAGCAGTCAGAAAGCTTATGAACCCCTTAGGAGCCTTGCTTCTTCACTGGTGATTCCTACAGTCTGTGGCTGTATGTGTTGTATGTTGTATCGTTTTGATTTTTTCAATATTTTGTTGGGTTTTTTTTCCCCTAGACATTTTTAATGAACGAGATAATTGCCCTTACGTCTACAACACAGACCAGAGTGATACAGATGGTGATGGAGTTGGTGATCAGTGTGATAATTGTCCATTGATGCATAATCCAGACCAGGTAAATGATGAATGCAGTTTCCTTAATGGTAACATCAAAGCAAGGGCAGAGAAAAGACCACAGGAATTGCTATCAGTCCATGTACTGAACAGCTGAAAAGGTGGATCTATATTGTTCACTTTCAAATCTCATATTGTGAGATCCCTTTGTATCAGATGAAAGGGAAGTACAGTGATGATTGCTTTAATCCATCTGCAAGTAAAGTCCTGCCCTGCAAGTATCCTGGGTACCAGATCTTACCCACTGATAGAAGAATAAGTTGCCATACTAGCTTGAGGTTCTGCTTGTGCTTTTAGCAATGGTTGTCATTGTGATATTTGTCACTACAGAAGCCCTTGAAGAGACGTGTTGAACAGTTAAGTACCATGCTGTACTTTTGTATTGAGTAAAAATAATAAAATTACTCTGTACAATTCTTTTTTGGGGTAGACTGATGCGGATAATGACCTTGTTGGTGACCAGTGTGACAATAATGAGGACATAGATGAAGATGGCCACCAGAACAACCAGGATAACTGCCCTTACATCCCCAATGCTAACCAGGCTGACCACGATCAGGATGGTAAAGGAGATGCCTGTGATCCTGATGATGACAATGATGGTGTCCCAGATGACAGGGACAACTGCCGCCTCAGATACAACCCTGAGCAGGAGGACTCAGATGGTAAGAGCAAGGTCATAGGAATTTCATTTAGTTCTTAGTACCTGATTTTGATCTTGGAGTATTAACATTTGGTGAAGAGAGACTTCCCATCAAACCGAGCTGCTTTTGACATTTGAGACACCATGGAATTCAATGGAACTGAACTGGTCAGTTTGGTCGAGGGTTAGAGCATTAGGAAACATCTTTGACAGGAGCTCAAACATGCACATAATTATAGGAGAAAACCTTTTACAATTTAAAAAAATAAAACAAATCTATGTTTTTTTTAATATTCTTATTTTCACATTTAATTGAAATATTAAAAGTGTCAGAAAATATTTTAAATAGCTTGAGTTACAAATGTCTTAAAAAATGAAAAGTGAGCTGTTTCACTTTCCATCTGAAAATTAAAATGGAAAAAAATGGTTTACTGCTCTGTTTTATTTTGAAAAAGAGACTATTTCTTCAGGAGTTTTTAAGTCTATTTTTTTAAATTGACTCTTGAGCAGCTTTTCTCAAATTTTCTTTACAGACTGCTTTAAATACGTCTCGATGATATACATGTCACAGTTAAAAAATGGATATGTAATTGCTCTTTTTTCCTTTTTTTTTTTTTGTAAAATGTTGTTGGTCTCCTCAGACAGTACTTCTCTGTGCTTGGCATTATTTAAATAATTAAATAGAGATAGTTTCACAATTATAATTTTGAAAATGTTTATGGTCCTTTTAAAACTGCCAAGTATGTTTACAGTAATGACCCTTGCAACAAATGCAGGTAAGCAATTTCTGTTCCAAGTTATACAACTTGCTGGAGCTGTTCCATGGCTGTGCTGTAGAAATTGAAAGCAGAATTTATTACCTACACTATATGTTTTTATTTACATTTAGAAAGATAAAATGCTGAGCCTTGTCTGATTTCCTGCTAAGACAACTGCTGTCAGTAGAAAGTTTCTGGTTGGTAGTCAGTAGTAGCTCTTAATTTAAATAACCTTTCAGTCCTGTATGTGTCCATAATATCTTTGTATTTGCCAGTCCCTGGTATAGCCCCTTAATTTCATAAATCCAGAATAAGGGTGACTGCAAGCTGAGATAGTTTAAGTCATCCATTACCTGGTTCTTGTAAAGGAAACTACATTGATGTATGGATTAACGATTCAGGAAAAGCAGATATTTAATCAGTTTAGCCAGCTCATCACTGTCATTAGCAGCAGGTCCAACAGAAATCTTGGAAAAAGGGTAAATAAAGCCAAAAATTGCTCCCATGCTCTTGAAGATGTGAGTTTTAGCACATAAAGATGAGGCCCTGGAGAGGGCTGTTGGATGTGACTGGATAAACAAACACTTTCTAACTTTCCTTGACGGGGAATGAATGTTGTCAGCAGCAACTCACTACCAAATGAGCATCAGCTGGACTTTCAGTGAATAATTAGATTCTTCTGTGAATTACCTCTTTGATTTGGCAAAGGAAACAAAATAGGAAATTAATTCGCTTTTCTCCAATGAGTGCTAAGACAAACAGGTGGAGGAACACACAGCTGGTCAGGATTTGGAGTTGTCTATGGCAGATATCCAAGCTGGAAAATGGGACCATTTTACCACATATCTGAGCTGCAGAGAGCCCTGAGATACTAAATGTTTCAATTTTCTCTAATTACTCTTTTCTTTTTGGCTGTTGCCTAAAACTCATTCTGCTTTCTGTCTGAAAGCTCCGTAGTTGGGTAATGCTGTGTTCATTAGTCATGGTAACGTAGCTTTCCATTTTTCTGTGAAACATCTAGTAGTAGGTCAGTATTGACTGAGTTGGGTCATTGCTATTTCCCACTGTGTTAATTCCCATGTTCTTAGGGCAGTCATAAACACTGGGGGAAAAAAGCCCCAAAAAACAGATGCTCTGCTATGTGAGGATAGAAACAAATTAGTTGGCAGCACTGGTTTTCCATTAGTACCCAATGTAATATCCAGTGGTTTCTGTTGTAAAAGTTGGAGCCATTTGGGAATTTGTTTCTATACTTGTCTAGCCAAGCTTTTCTACATTATTTTCAGGTCTTTGTGCTATTGTATGCCATGGAATAATAGTCATTGGCAATGAGCTTTTTTTATAGATGCCTCCTTTCCCTTTCTATTTGAGGCAAGTCATGTCTCCTGGTGTCCATTAATATTATAGGTAAACTAAGAAACGAAATAATTTTTAATTTTTCTAAAATATTTAGTGTAGTAAAAGTGTTGAGCAGAAGCACAACTATAGATGAACTGTACATTTTGTTCTCTAAAAAACTTCCTGCAATCCATATAACAAAACTTAATTTTTTCATTTTTCTGAGGCTAGTCCTGTTGAATGCAGTGCTGCCTTCTTTTCTCATGCATTTTTCTGAAGCACTATGTTATTTATAAGTCAAATTGTTCTACCTACAGGTGAAAGAGTGGCTAAGCATGTATGCATATTTTACTGCAACACTCTCCCCCTTTTCTTTTGACATAGAGGTGACACATCTGCAATCTGTGGCATCTTAGATGGATTGTTGTAGAAAGAATCTTAAGACAGTGATAAGAGTCTGAAAAATAGTTTAATATGATCAACAATATATAAATATTTAGTAATGTATAATATTTAGTAATGTGTGGAAGATTAAGATTTTAATGCTATTCTTTGAATTGATTTGCACATATTAAGATGTGGTGGTGTATCCACATCTGGAACAAATCAAACTGAAAATGTAATGCAAGCATTAGTGATTTACATCGACGCAGCAAACTTCCAGCTTTTCCGACCCTGATTCCAGAGTGGTGTATAAACTGGGGCTGGATAAATTGCTAACAATTGCCTCTGCTTAATCACATTGCTTACAGGTGATGGCAGAGGTGATATTTGCAAAGATGACTTTGACAACGACAATGTTCCAGATATCTATGATGTGTGCCCTGAAAACAATGCCATTAGTGAAACTGATTTCAGAAAGTTCCAGATGGTCCCTCTGGACCCCAAGGGAACGGCTCAGATTGATCCCAACTGGGTTATTCGCCACCAAGGCAAGGAACTGGTACAGACTGCTAACTCTGATCCTGGAATAGCTGTAGGTGAGTATCAGATGTCATCATCTTTGGAAAAGTAACAAGTGATTGTGTGATAAGGAAAGGGAAATGGAAAAAAAGGTAGATAAAATAGTGGAAAAGGTAGGAAAAAAGGTACATAAATGCACCTTTTTGGTGCTGCAAATGTTGGACTAATGATGGAGGCAGTGTATATGCCCAAAGTATAAACAGCTCAATGCTGCCTGCATTTTTTGTCCATTCATTTCATCACTGACTGTAACATACATAAAATATACAATTGAAAAAATTTATGTAAGAATAGTGCCTGCTGTCTTCAATGCCCCTTGTAAGCAACTTATTTCTCTCCAGAAGTCTCCATGCAGGCAAGTGTAATTACCTCCTCTTCTACAGGTGGGGAAACTGAAAAATACCACTTATGTCTCCTGCCAAAATTCAGGATGTAGCTGGGACTCTTGGGTGTGTGTAACTGGGCCCAGCATTGTAACTTAATGATTTGTCTCTCTTGTCTTCTTCCAGGCTACGATGAGTTCAGCTCCGTTGACTTCAGCGGGACGTTCTATGTTAACACAGACCGTGACGATGACTATGCTGGCTTTGTGTTTGGCTACCAGTCCAGCAGTCGATTTTATGTTCTGATGTGGAAGCAGGTCACTCAGACCTATTGGGAGGACAAACCCACCAGGGCTTATGGCTATTCTGGTGTGTCGCTTAAAGTAGTGAATTCAACAACTGGTACTGGTGAGCACTTACGAAACGCTCTCTGGCACACAGGAAACACCCCTGGTCAGGTGAGAGATTTAAAACTTTAGGCCAAGAGTGCATGATTAATATTTTAAAAATAAGGGACATGTTTCAAAAAGAATTTCCTTTCACACCTCAATTTTTGCGGATGTTTATCAGTTTTTCTTCAATTCCCTTATTAGGAGTGTCACTAGTAACACATGCATTGTATTTCAAAGACAATCACATAAAAGGGAAGATGAGGTGTGATCAAAAGGAAGATGAGAGAGGTGTCTCAGTTATGCACAAATCCTTTGTTACTTCTGTATTGGCACTTGCTTCTTTTCATGTTCCAGCTTGTTTGAATTATACATGGTTTAGAGTACAGTGGCAGAAAAAAAGACATTGAAAAAAGAGAGGAGAACTGCTGCTGTTCCAAATAGGGTCCAACCATGGAAGAAACTTGTGCATTTTGGAAATTAGGTTAGTAGGGCTTCACATGTAGATAGGAATTCACAGGACTGTTACTGAGTGGAAATTTTTAAGGAGCAGCCACAGGCAGTAACATCTGTGCAAGCTGCAGTTCCTCACCCTCACTGGAGGCACTCATTCAGCATCAACTCTGTCAGCCTGGTTGTGTGTATGTGCAAACCTGAAGAGTTCCAGAAGCATTTGGACAATACTCTTGGACACATGATGTGACCCTTGGGGATGGTCCTTTGCATAGCCAGGAGTTGGATTTGATGATCCTTGTGGGTCTCTTCCAATTCGGCCAATTCTCTGATGCCATAAGGGAAGTCAAGGTTCAATGCTGTAATGGTTTCCAGTGATTCTAGTGATGAAACTGAAGGTGAATAACTGATCTACAGTTTAAGACAGAAATTTCCTTTACTCTCACCCCATAAAAGAAGTCTTTTGATGATACAGTCAAATGTTAAACTATTTTCAGTTTCGTACTCTTCAGAAAATAAGCTTTGGCAGTTGCTGTGGTGGATGTGGAGTTACTGGGGCACGGTGTGTTTCTAATAAGGCATTTGTATTCCTACTGTAGGTGCGTACTTTGTGGCATGATCCCAAGAACATTGGCTGGAAAGATTATACTGCTTACAGGTGGCACTTGATTCATAGGCCTAAAACAGGATTAATAAAGTAAGAAATATTTCTGTACCTCTACATTTTCTAGTAGCAATACTTTTGTCTCTGTTGATTTAAAAGCTATGTTACCAGTTTCATTGTTGTTTCTGATAATTGTTACTTGTGTGACAGTTTGTCCAACATTTTGGGAACATTTTATTATCTTCAGAATGATTTCTTTTCCTTTTCAGATGTATTTAATTTCGTCTGGATGGTTCAATATTTACATCAGCTAAATACCCTTAAATTAAAGAAAAAAAATAGGCCTCTTTCTCAATAGCTTTTCTGTAAGGAGACCAAAAATTCCTGAGCAAAACTCAAAGCAAGATTAGAACATGAGATTGCTCCCCAGCCTGTGGGATTTCAGTGAATGAAAATAATTATAAACACGAGCATTGCCTCAGGGAAGTAGGCCAAGGGCCTGTCTACTTCAGCATCCTGTCTCCCGTAGTGGCTTACACAAGACACTGAAGAAGTGGCCATGAGCACATCTGTAATGCACACAGGGAGCTGTGGCAAATGACTTTCTGTAGAGCCCAGCTGTTTAGCTGATGTTCCAAAGACTGAGCATTAACTGCTCATGTCAGTTTTATCTTCTACTAACTACTGGAACTGTGAAGGATATTTTTCATGGGGTAGAGTCGGACCTTACCTCCAAAGGTCTTGCTTGTGCTTATGTGCAGGAGGTTTTCATTTGTCTGTGAAAGACAAAGTGTAGACAAATTAGGATAGACTGTTACCTGTTTTTTTAAAGAGAGAAGTTTCTTTATGCTTCAGTGTATTGCAGTGCAAAGCATTGACTGATAAAGGTCAAAAAGAAACTTTATTTTTTTTTATTCATGTTGCTGTTCACCTGTAACTTCCTTTACAGAATCTACACAGTGTCAGACAAA
This sequence comes from Ploceus nigricollis, assembly GCA_013399945.1. Classification (NCBI taxonomy): domain Eukaryota; kingdom Metazoa; phylum Chordata; class Aves; order Passeriformes; family Ploceidae; genus Ploceus; species Ploceus nigricollis. The sequence continues at coordinate 1,384,291 of VXBC01006480.1, forward strand.
AGATGTTACCACTGGTATCACATTAGATTAATCTAGCATGGCAAATTCTGTGGTTTGAGGCATTAAATTCCTTCATCCTTTAGGGTGTTCTGATAGAAAATGAATTAATTATTTTTTCACTAATGAAGTCATGAAACAATTGATTTGTACAAAAATATCAATTCCATATGAACATGATAAAAGCTGTGTAATTTTTTTGGTGGGTTGAACGAACTATTAAACTCTTTCCATATGTTTTGGGTTCTTGATATTTTGAGAATTATATTAAATAGGATTACATGAACATAGAAATCTGTCATTTTTTTTTACTGTTCTTTTCACCATCCATTAAATACTGATCTCAGGGAGCAGTTTGATACTTGTATTTGTGCACTTTTCAGGAAACAGAACACACAAGTGCTGGACATGGCATTTCTGTCTACACAGAAATCTGCCCCTACCTAACCACTGAGTTCTAGAAAGCTGCTCAAGTGTTGTCATCCTCATGTGAAGCCATCTTGCTGTGTATAACTAATGCATTGTCAATTGAAGCAGGATAATAATCCCTGACTCCAAAGACTAGTCTAATTAACTAACTATAGAGTAATTTCTCATTTGGCCAAGGAGACTGAGAGCCTAAAAATCTAGACTATCTCAAGGTCTCCCAGGAGAAGCAGAGGATCCAAGTTTGCAGAAATGCAGTCTCTCTGATAAAGAAAGAAAATGAAGTGCTGACTTTCGAGGTCTTTTGTCTCCAGGGTTGATGCCTGAAGTACTAAAAAAGACCTCCAAGAACCAAAGAAACTAAGTTCTCATTTTCCAATTTATTATTAGTCTAGCTCTTTGTGTCTAAATCCTTCCAGCTTTCATTAAGCTGTTAAAATGTCTGAAATTAAGATTCAGCATGTCTCCAATTAATTCTTTGTTTGACTCTAAAGGGATGGTTCTTCCAATTTCTGTTGTTGGCCCTTGCACCTAAAGATAAATAAATCAGCTGTTCACACAGCTGCAAAGACAGCTTTGTTCAGTGATGTGACAGGGTCGTGTGCTAACCCCTGAGTTCACTGGGACAGGGGCTTATCAGTGAATTCTAGTACATGACATAGTTCATTCCAGGAGACATGACTGTTCTAAATAAAGAACTGGGAAATCTTTTGCAGATGGTGTGCATGAAAACACTAAAGGAGCAGCCCCATGGCTCCTGATTAATGTGTTGTGGCTGCCAGCCACGTGGGTGTGAGATAGAGATGAGAAGTGATCCCTACAATGAGGTTGGGTTTTCTGGTGCCTTGTTAAAATTAATTCTGTTCCAGTTTTTAGAGACTGTTACCAGCTCTTACACTGGATACTGTATTATCCTCCTTGTCTAACTTATGTTCTTCTTTACAGAGTTCTGGTTTATGAAGGGAAACAAGTCATGGTGGATTCTGGACCGATCTATGATACAACTTTTGCTGGTGGACGATTAGGTCTTTTTGTCTTCTCTCAAGAGATGGTCTATTTCTCTGACCTCAAATATGAATGCAGAGGTTAGTTACAAAAAATGTCTGGAAGATGCTTAAGCCTTTCATAACTTGTGGAACAAGCAAAAAGTGTCAAAAAGAAAAGTATCGTCTAAATAAAAAGCAATCTGTAATATCATAGCATGGCATAAACCTTTGGTGAAATGCCATAAATGCCCCTTGCCCCTAGAATAATCTCAATTTGAATAATAAACCCCAGATGTTTAATACTATCCACCTGGAAAAAATGAGATAGAAATTTCTGAGAGAGACTTGCTTAGAATTCTCTTTGTATATCCACTGTCCTCTGTAGGCTATTTCAGTATGTCCTGCAGGCAGAGAGATACTTCTGGATCACCCCTCTTTCAAGAGGCATGGAGAAAGAGAGCAGATATCTTTAATGAGCATGTCTGTCTGTAATACCTTGTCTGAAATGTTTTGAAATACAGATAATGCTATTCTAGGTTTTCTTGTATATGATTTTTTGCAGCTAGATGCATAGCTGCACATACACATGCTTATCTCTTTCTGTATGTAGACACATGTATTTTTATATAAATATCCTCCCATTTGTAGGAAAATGAAGAACAGAAGGCATTGTGCTGCATCTCTTAAGTGTATAATGGTGGAGTTCTTGTTTGATTGACTTCCTAACCAAAAAACCCCCAATCACAATTAATATATTTTTCCCATTTCTTTCAGATGCTTGAGCAATGGTTGCTGCATTACCAGCAAAGTACTGTAGATGCTATGCAACCCAGACACCTCAGTACATCCTGGTACTCCCAGTTTCTATTTTTGTGTACCTCCTGTCCTCTCTCCTCATGCTCCACTCTCCAGGATCCTCCCAGCTGCCAGGAGTGCTTCAGCCACCCTTCCACCTAAGTGCCTTCTCACAGCCAGGACTAATGAAACCTAAACGTGAACGTCGGACCCACCACTGAAGCAAAAGCAGATTGATACATTAGAACACTTTTGTAGAGTGAAAACTTAGCAAAATGTGTTTGTTTGTTTACTTGTCTTTTTCCAAGAATGACGTTTACATATAAAAATGTAATTACTTAATGTATTTATATATATGGAGAAAAAGAAGGGGGGGATGATGATTATCAGTTGTTATGTTTAAGTGAGGAAAAATGTGTCTTAATTTTTTGGGTGTATGGTTGACACTTCCTAGCTCTGATCAAGACTACTTCAGTAACACAGAGCTTCTGGGTCTAATTTTAGCAAAATAATGGAGGGCCATTACTTTGGATGTTAAAGATCAATTATAAACATTTCTTGATTCAAAAAGGTGCTTAGTTGATTAGGATGCTCCTAGTAACACTCTTTAAAATTATTATTGGTAGAACTGTCGAATTTGCAACCTAAAGCATTCTTTAGTAGGGGCTTTATTTAGGCCAAACAGAATTGAACTAGAAACTCTCATGTGAAAGGGAAGAGTGATTCATTTAAACATCTGAAGCTATCACTATTGTCTGACTTTCAAAAAATTATTTCCAGTTGCCCTGTTTTCATCATATTCTGCATTGCCTTGTAATAAAGAATATACCATGACTATGTGGAGCAAAATGAACCTGAACCACCTTTCCACCTCTGCTGCAAAAAGCACTTTGACATCCTGAATCCTGATGTGGGTTTTTGAAAAGGTGGCAGCGCTGCCATTACTTAACTTGGTAACATATGAATTTAAGGTTCCATTTATAAATATTTTGTTAGTATTTATTGTGATTAGCACACCAAGCTACCTTCTCTGATAATTGATTTTAAAGCGTATAATCCATCAATAATACACAAATAATAATAATAATCCATCAATAAATTCACGAATAATGATATTTTAAAGCTATTTTTGAAAGCATATCACAATATGTAGATATTGTCAAAGCATGGCCTACTTAAGTATAGTTCCATGGGTTGTAGTCATGTATACTTTAAAGTTAAATAAATAATAATAAGGAATTTATAAATGGAACCTTAATATATATCCAGTTACCCTAATTTTAATATTTTTGTATTGTTACCTATGTCTGCTGTATATAGAACTTCTTAAATAATGCTGAAGGGGTACCAGTGTTTATTCTAAACAGATACAACAGTTACTCAGATAAACAATAGTATAGACATGTTTAACATTTTTGTTTTGTTTAAGATGTATGAGCTTTGTTCACAAAAAGAACACAGGCTGGTGTAATTTTATTCGTAGATGGGATACCTGATGGAAGAATACAGTACCTCTGCCTTCTTCTAGGGCACAGTGAGCTAAATGTCGAATCAACTTCTTCTCCTTTGAAATAGATTTTGTGGCTATATTCATTAGAAAGGAATCAACAGTTGCTGGCTTTATTGCACATTTTATAGTATTCATATTATCAAATATTTTTTTATTTTATTTCAGTTTGTTTTGTTGCTGGTTTTTCTTTTGTTTTGGATTTTTTTTGTTGTTTTCACAAGTCCTCTTCATGAGGTTTTTAAACATTTCAGTTTCTTTCGGTGTTTCAAATGGCATCCCCAATTTCCAAGCGGAAGGGAGGATGACTTCATTAAATATAATGAGTAATGGCTGTGTAGGGTTTTTTGTTATGTCAGACAGAGACATCAGTTTAGGGATGAAGATGTTAATATTTGGACTGTATCATAATTTTCCTATTCTATGTAAATTATTTATGATGGGTTTTTAAATTTCTTTTTCTTTTTTTTCCTTGCAAGTGTGTGTGAGAGAGTGAGACTGATGAAATTTCATTTTGTTTTGCCAAAGATTGTAAATAATTATTTATTTGTTTACAAGGACAGACATTTATCAATTGGCGTCCTGATTCATTTAGTCAGATCCTCATTTTTATATATATATATTTTAAGAAATTAATAATAGGAAATAAACTGTAAAAAGGTTTTATAATCCAAAAATCTCTTTACCTTTTTTATAGTTACAGTTTTTCTTTAAAGAAGATATTCCATTCCACTAAGCCCTTAGCTAAGCCTCTTGCCTTGCTGTAAACCAGTTCATTTCAAGCAAACCAAGAAATCTGTTGCTTTGCTAAAAAATCACTGACTGTCTTCTAAGTTTGTAAACAGCAGGTTTCCTAGTGTCTCTGACAAGACATCATTCCTCATGAAGTCTTTATCCGGCAAACAATCACAAATTTTATTTATAGCGTTGTGAATGAGAAATTTTGGTCCTGCTTCTCTGTATCATGTCTTGGCCCATGTGTTTGAACAAATATATCTTATTTTGCAACTGCTGCTTCTCTGAGTCCCATCTGAGTCATTGGGATTCGTTGGTATGAGTGGGGATTGCCTTCCTGCTGGAGAGTTTCAGGAACCAGTGAATCATCGCAAACCAAAGAGAATAAAATACAAGAAAATAATTCTTAGCATGAGACATCTTTCCTATAAATATAAACAACTCACAGGGAGGGGAATTTGAATTGCATTAGGAAAAATAATGCCGAGCATGTCAAAATGCCAGTTTTGAGCTGTGAACACAAGTTCTTACTTTTCTTGGCCTTACAAATATCCCAGCTATTTGGTTTCCTTGGCTTTTGAGTCCCGTGAGAGTACTTGAAACATTACACAAGAAAGCCATGCAGCCTTCAGTACATTTATTGGTGAGTCCTTTAAAACAATACAAATGTTCAGTCTTGCAGACAGCTGCAAGTACATCAATGACTGACATTATTCAGCTAATAGAGTGTGATCAATAACTTATTATCCACTTGCTCAAGAGTTTTGTAAACCCTTTGGTATGGACCTTCATGAGACTTTTGAACATGAGCACTTCTTAATGGTTCTATGGGGGAAAAAATCTCTTCATGGCACCAAACTACCCCCCACAAAACTAAAGACAGGAAAATAAAATGACAGGAAATGTGTCAAAACATAACAGCAGCACTTTAGCACTAATACAGGGTCTCTCAGAAAAACAGAAGGGAAGGACCAAAAAAACCAAAATTGCTGTAAATGAGCAGGTTCACCTAAAGCAGTGGCCTGTGTCCATTGTTATAACTACCTTTTTTAAGGCTTTTGAATATACTCGGATGTATTTGCATAATCTGGTAAAAATATATATTTAAAAGCTGTACTGTGTCTGCACATCTGGTTCCCAAAAAGAGATGGGTATGGAAGAAGATCTGAAATTCCTGTGGAGCGGCTGTTTTTTCTCACAAGGGGAAGCCGAGTAGAGCAGATGAGGATTTTGCCACTAATATATGAGTAATAGGAGGCAGAATTTTTTTCACTTCCCTGAGCATCATGTTCCCACCTAGTAAAATTTAGTAATAAATTTCCTCACCTTTAAAATACTTGTTATATCTTGTATGTATCTAACCGGTTTTGGGCCAGCCAGAAAACCAGGAAATCCTGAAATCCTGAAACCCTCCTAAAATCAAGTTCTGATGAGACTTCTTGACCACTTCTAAACTGTGGGGGTTTTGGGTAACCTTCAGATAAGCCACTGAATTCTGAAAAGTTAAATGAGCTCACAGGATTTGTCCATTATAAGAGAAGCAGATTTGCCATGGTTTCTTCCAGAAAGAAAGAAAATAATTCCACCCAAGGATTATACCTGTGATTTTGCGCATCAGGCAGCCCAAATAATACATCATGAATACTAACATACGTGTGTACTCCCTGCTAGCTGCACGATGGGACAGGAGCTGAACAGACTATCACGGCCAGTGGGCCAAAACCTCATCTTGGTCAGCTCAGTGGGAGTTTTGCTTGAGTGATAGCTGGATGAGAGTCAGTGTTCAGTTTGTGCTGCAGACATCCACAGAGCAAGAGCTCTAATGCTTGCATGGGAACATCTGCTCTCTAAAGCCATTTGAAAAAAAATATAACTATGTAATAACTTGGCACAGCATTGTTTCCATTGTGGAGAAGACCACCCTTGTAGATCAGGAATGGGGACTTTGAAGGAAAGGAAACCTGGTGCTGATTAAGCCAAAGGTTCTTCTAATCTATTCTCCTACTTTAAAGCTGCCTGTATCAAATTCACTAGAGGAAGGTGTCAAGTATTTATCATTAAAAACCATACATTAGCACTCCTAGAAGGAAAATATCATTCTTAGCCCCAGGCAGTAAATGGGTGGGTCTGCCTTTGTGCCTGCGTGGTTTATTTTGCACTAACATAACTGCAAATATTATTGTTATTCATATAAATATCCCAGATTTTTATTCTCAATTCTCCTCCTATTGAGAGCTCCGGAGATTGATTATACACTCTATGCAGTATAAATTTCCTTTTTGCCAATTTCAGATCTGTCACTGTTTAATTTCATTGACAGGCTTGATTTCTCCCAGACTTTGGAAAGGAATTAATAGTATATATTTCATCATGAAGCTGTGTGTTAGAAAAACAATATCCTACTTTGCTTTTACTGCTTTGTGCAAGTGTCTGTAATAGGTTCATGTGGTACATAAAAGGTAGAAGAATTGGCTCTGCTTGCTGGAAAGATCAGCTGTTGTGTTGTTGAAATTTTGTTGTAGGTACAGGATGCTCCCCATGTTTATGGCCTTCTCCAAAGCTATCATTTTAACTCTTGTGCAGATATGTTATATATATGCACATGCACACACAGAGAGAAAAATCTACATATTTTGCAAAGGTTAAGTATCATTCTGCGCTTGGCTTGTTGTTAATGCCTTCCCTAGCCAGCTGCTACTGGCCACAGTTGGGATCAGGCAAATGAATTGGACAGATCTCTTACAACCTTTCCTCTTGTCAGTTATCACTGATCATTACCTGTTCTTCTTGATATATTAAGAGCTAGAAGTGTTTGGTGTTTCTCTTTTAGAAGCAAGATGATTTCTTTTCAGACACCTGCTGTCATTTCTGAACTCTTTTCAGCACTGCAAAATGCACCAGCCTCTGGAAGCTGGAGAGTTGCATTACAAATCACACTTCAAATCTTGGCAACAGCTGTAATAAGGTAACTTGTAATTAAGAAAATTATTTTAGTCATTGAGATTACATAGTCATTCAGTAACTTCCGTCAGTCAGTAACGTCTGTCATTCAGTAATGTCTTGACACCCCCTTTATGAGCTGATTTTTTCTCTTTAAATAATGTTGATGGAAAAGAAAACAAAGGAAACGATAGCAAGCTGCAGGAACTGTTAGCAGCTGAAAAGGATAATTTTTGCTCAATGCTTTTTTTTCATGTGTGTGAAGAAAAAGAAACCTAATGGTTTCAGTTTCATGCAAGGCAGTCTTCGACTGATCATTCAATCCATTGTACTTCCTGGAGTTGCTGCTTCTGCCTTGCAAATAGCAATAACCTCCATTGGAAACACACTGTTGAGGCACTGCTTGCTGGTGAGACTGGAGTACTTTTGAGTTTACAGTATTTTAGAGCTGGAGCCCAAGCAAATTAATCTGTCCTGGTTTTTAAAGATTCAGCTCAGTGTCCAGATTTTTGCAGCCAGAAGCAAAGGACCACCCATCTGGATGTGGATATAATCCAGTGGGTTTAACTATATGCAGTAGCTCACCCTGGATGCTGAAGAAATAGGGACAGTGTTTTGGAAGATCAATTGCCTTCTCAAGTGAGATTAAGTTCCAAAGATATTGTCAATCGCTGTTCTGGAGAACAACAGTTCTCCATTTAAAAAGTCCCAATGCTTGTAAAGGAGAGGGAAGGAAACCAGAACATTGTTAAATGCTCAGATTAAGATCTGTGCAATTTTCAGAGAAATGGAGCATATGCAGGCAGTAAAATGGCAATAGACCACATTCGTTTTTGTTTTTTTCTTCTTGGAAATTCTTCCTTTTAAGTAATATTTTTTTAAAGACAGAAATAAAGAGTCACTTTGCTTTCAGATTTGTTATGTATCAATGTAAAGCTCCCACTTATCTGAGAATGAAGTGAACTCAATTTTATACAGAGGACACTGAGACAATTATTTTTTTCTGCAGTTCCAAATCCCTCCATAGGATTTAATTAATTGCTTTTTATTGAAGTCTTTATAGTTTTCTTTGTTTATTTAACAATATTAAAATGGTCAACAATGATAAATTATCTTTTTGGGTCAACTTATTTGATGTCTCCACCAAAGACTGGTGTCCGAACTTGAAATACACCTTAAATCAGTATTATTCATTCAGTGGAATTAAATAAGCCATTTATAGTTATAGATAGGAAGATTTCTCAACTCTGCATAGAAGCTGTATTGTCCATCACTGGACAATCAAGAAACCTGTTGTTCTTCATGCCTAGCATCAGCCATCCTTGTGGTGTGAGAAGATAATATCCTCCTGCTCTTAAACATAAGGAAAAGGGAAACTGGAACAGAAATGGAATAGAGAGAAATTCTGAACACTAAGGCACTGACTTTATCACAAGACCATCTGTTTTAAAACAAGAAGGCACAAGTCATTATGACAACAATATGAAAAAAAAATCAGCTCCTGCTATTTCCTGTTCAGAATTTCCTCTAAAACTGAATTGACCTCTCTTTAAGAGAAATTAAGATAGGGAATATAACTGAATGCTTCCATATTCTCTTGTTTACCTTCTAGTTATTCATTCAACCATGGGGCACTATGCTGGAGACAGAGATGAAAAGAACTCTTTCCTGCTAACTTGTTATATTTGACAGGTTGAGACCAATACACTGTAAGGTCCAGACTTGCAAACATATCTGCAGTTTTGAGTACAGAAAAATGTTTTGGAGCTAATGTTTATTTTAAAAAAAAGACCCTGGTATTCAATATATTATCTGAGTTTATTATTAAGACAAATAATATCGATGGAATATTTTCAAAGTGGGAGTGAAATATTTACTGTATTATATAAGATGCGTGAATAATATCCACTTTTTTGCAGTGATTGAAGGGTCTTTCATGTTATCTTTTCAGTTCTTAGGGTTGTTTTTTTTTTTCTGTTTCCATCTACAGTAACATGAAAATGAGGAGATGATTTTTGTTATTAGCAACCATTCTTAACTGCATGGAAGATATGAAGTTTGGTTTTTACGGAAATCACATGCCCTGGGCAGGAATGGTCTATCCAGAACCATTTGACTCTTCTGTGGAGGGGAAGTTCTCTTCCAGAAGGCGTTAACAGCCTTCAGATGAGAGATAGAGTACAACTGAGTTACTGAAATCAGAACCTGGCATCTGTGGCACAAATCCACTTATCTGTTATGACAGCCGAAGAAATAGCGAAGGTAAGAAGTCCTGCTTACATCTCTCCTGGGTACAGTCTTCGACAGAGAAGGGGGGAATATGTGCCAAGGCCATGGATAGTTACTCCACCCACTGAGGTTTGCAGATCAGCTCCATGGCTTCTGTGTTGCCTGTACTAAAAACACATTCCCCTAGCCTTATGCCAATGCATCTGTGTACAATCTAGTTCCAGATTTAGCACCTGAATACTGCACTTAAGATTTATTTCTTTTCTTAATGATGCATACAGACTAAAATTAAACAGTCTTACTTGCTTATTTCTGGAACATTTGTGCCAGCGCTGCTTTTTTTTCCCTCTATGAACTGGGGTTTCGTAGTGCTCCTGTATGTCCTAGAGCATGGAATGATTTGAAAGAGCTCTTAGAGAAACTCCAGTGCAAACCACTGTAGTGTTATAATAGTGGAAGGCTCATTGCTCATGCATTTTCATTCCTGTCCAGGACAAGTTCATAATGTGGTGGGTCCTATTTCTCAAAAAGTGTGCATTGTTTATCTCCCTAATCATATACATACTTTCTTCCCTCTGTTGTTTCTCCTGATAGAGCATTAAATATTGTGATTTACCAAGGCAGTTGGTAAATCACAACCTATTTCATATCAGCTATTACTTCATATCAACTTCTTACGTCATGCAGAATTCCCAAAACAGAGTGGAGCCACTGTAGTTTTTGTAGTACTTTCAGAAACAAAAGATTATTTGTAAAACAGTTGCATTAATTTCTATAGTTTCAAAAGAAATTAATGTGTGTGTTGGCACATATGGCCTTCTTACAAAGAGGAAGTTCACTTTCCTGTCCAATTTTGATGCTGCATTTCCATATGGATATGGAAAAGACATTATCAATGCACATTTTTGTGCCCCTTCCTGCAATATTCTAGTAAAGTTTTAACACTGAGGAATGGCTTGGAAAACCCTTGGGCTGTGACATTTAAAAATTCAAGACACAGAACTGGTATTTCTCAAGAAGAAAGATTAATTTTTGCAAGAAACTGTAAACATTTCACTGTGATTAATAAGGTAGTAAATGGAAGTATCTACCTCTTCTACCGTTCATCTGTATAGATGTGTCCTTGTGGGATAAGCCAATTTGCCTTATCATGACGCCAGTTTTCCATTGACATGTTCAAAATTTTGAGATACATACATCATTTTTTAGCAAAAAGCTTGACACTTATGTTGGAAATGTTTTGCATTTGAAATGTAAAATAAAACTGAAACTGTGAAAAAGTTATTAATTCAAAAGGAAACAATCTCAGAGCATTTTAATTTCCTGCTATAACGATAATTTTCTATCTCATCATCTGGGGCTGTGACACAGATTTATGTCTGTGATGTCCCTATTGCATGAGAATAAAGTTGATAAAGTTGTTCCATTTCTCTTAGGGTAACCTGTAGGAAAGATAGAAAATCCTCCCCTTTTTACCTGCCACAAATCTCGGAAGTGCATAGTAATGCCAAGGTGGTGGGAGTCAGTCAGCATTCCAGACCACCAGCTTCTGAGAAGGGAAAAAAAGAAAACTTAAGACAAAAAGGCCGATGGTAGGAATTGCTGCTGCTACTTGCCAGGTCCAACAGTATCAAATAGCAGTTCCTGATGGGAGCTTTTAGGGATTTCTAAATTTTCTTCAGTTTAATTTCCTGAAGTATATTAAGCCAAGGGGATTTTTGGAAAACTTGTCTAATACAGAACTGTGAGTGCCAATATATCTGTTACCTTATCTATCTAAAGTTCTTTTTCACTCCCTTTCTATTGATGATATTTCACTTCAGGGCGTAAAATGCAAAAAAATAATCCTCCTTATTTTCCTACTAAATTAAACACATTTTGTGTACGATAAAGAGAATTGTTTAACTGTCAGAGAGAGCTTTTTTGCTTATTTAGAAAGTGTTATGGAGCTTCATGAGTGCCAGAGATGCTGCCATGGAGGAAGGGAAAAGCCCAACCCTTGTGGTGAGACTAAGATAATGCATGGTGGGGAGCAGGGGGAGTGCATCTAAATTTGTGTGGTTTAACTCTGAGGCACAAAACCTTGGGAAACTCAATTAATCGAGTCTATTAATATAGGTTTTCTGTTGATTACTGAGTCAAGGATACTAACTTTACTCACTTTACTCACCCTGTGAAGTCAGTCAAAAAGCACTTGTGACTATGTCTGTACAAATGGACAAAACTATATTTAGATATATTCAAAGTAAATGCTCCCGTGCACAGAGCTTAGCATGCCATTCACAATGAAAAATGTACTTATTGAACAATTATTGTTAACAACAGCATAGCTGCTGACTCAAAATAGTCATAGACAAAAAATATCAGTACTAAACTTTCAGACTCAGTGGCAGATGGAGACATATTGTGATGATTTGTGCTGCAAAGGGGCCTCCACGTTTTTACAGTATGTATGCCAATATCACTTTGCTGAAACTATTGAAAAGCCAGCAGAAATCTGTCAGATGCAGACATGTAACATTCCAGATGTGGCTTAGAGGAATGAGTACAGGAAAAGCAGCAGCAATAAAATCGCACAAAATTTTATAGCAACTGACAAGCCACACAAAAGAGGTGGGCAGAGGAAGAAAAATACTCTGCTCAGGTCATTCTCAGTACTTGCAGAAATGTATGGTCTAGTCTGCAGAGACTATCAGCCAGTATCTGAACCACCTAAGATGCCTGGCAGGATACCCTGGGGAGCTGCTGTGCTGTGTGCATCAGCAGCCAGCTGCTAGGCTTTCTTTGCTGCTATGCATTTTTTATTAAATAATTATAGAGCCAGAAAGCCAAATTCCTGCTTCACTTGTGCAAAAGCAGGATGAAGAGTTTGATGTATGCATAAAAAAAAGACATCTTCCTCAGAGTTTACAGAGATGGCAATCTTCACTTATATTCCTTTTGCTTAGGAGACTTTTTTTCTGTTTTCTTAATACTTTCAGAGCAGTATGAAGGCCACTGATCCATGTTCATAGCTAGGAAATACTGAGGGTTCTTAAAGATGAAAACAGAAATTATTTGAGATTGTTAACGTTGAGCTGAGGGCAACTGTTAAATCAAGTTTCCCAAAGGAATGCTGGTCATAAAGGATTGGCCATTCCATTTGGTCTGTGTACCACAATGCCCCATTTGCAGATATAACTGTAAGTAAAAATTTATTTCCAGATGTGTGAGACAGAAGATGTTATGGTAAATAAATGGCGGGGGGTGGGGTGGGAGAGGGGGGGAAAGGGGAGAAGGCAAGAAGACCAACTACCAAACCCAGCCAGAAATGGCATTTAACCATCTGAGTAGATACCTACACCTGGCTTAACTTTTTATACATTCTTTTCAGTTAGCATAGGAAAAGAGTCTTTTCTTGGAACAGTTTTTTGGTTTTTTAATTTAGATGTATAAGATAGGATAAGTAAAGCTGAAAAGCTCAAGTCCAATCCAAAAGAAGGCTTAAAAGAAAACTTAAAAACCAGTTCTTTTGGATGCAGAGGGAAAACACCATTCCTGTTGTGATCCACTCAAAAGTGAATATAAAATCATAATTATTCCATATATTTCTAGTACAGTCTTTAATGTGAGAAAATTTATCTTACAAACTCCTAGTGGGATATAAATAAAATAATTATTTTCAAGGTGCACTTAATTTTATCCAGGCAGACGAGAGCAAGTGTTTGTTTGACTATGTAGATTCAGGAGGATTCACTGCCTGTGTTCACTGGAGTGACTTCATCCAAGTTGACCTTGTGTTTGACTCACATCCCTGCACTAAGGCATTTGAATAAAATGACTCATTAATGACTTATTTCTGAGCTTAAGCAAAAATCTCTGATCAGATAGAAGGACCCAAATGCTTGTGATTCTGGATCCTAGCAGCTGCATTCACCTGACATTGCTAATTTTAGAGTTATTAATAATATTGGAATAGATACAAATCATCTCCTAAAAATTTAGTAATGCTGCTGTAATATATAGGCCATTGCTTGGATATAAGAAACCTCATCACTAAACCAAAAATCAGTTTTGAGTAACTGTTCCAGCTGACTCTGCTTGGAGCAGGGGGGTTGGGCTAGACATTTTCCAGCAGTCCATTCCCACTTCAGCCACTCCGTGACCCTATAGAAAATTATGGAAAAATAAAGGAGCTCTTACACAGACTGCTAGAAGCACTGGATTCAGGTGCTTCATTGTAAATGGCAAAGCTTCAACAGCAAATTAGACTGAGCAGGAAAATCTGTAATCAGTGGTGAAATTAAAACTTAAATCTGAGTTTAGGACAGTGATATGTGTGAGGCTGTACAGTTATCTTGTTTTTAACCTAACTGTATTTAGTACCGCATGCAGACTATCAAATTACACAGATCTTGAAGGAAGACAGGGTCCTGACTACTCTATTAGACAGATGCAGGAAGTGAGTACAGTCATTTAGACCAGTAGATGTCTACAGCTGGAACTGGCTTTAACCACTAACGGAACTACCTGAGTGGTCCCAAGATACCTGCTTTCCATCAGAAAATTAGACACTTGGAGAGAATTGTGATGATGCATCTTCGCAGGGACTTCCATCTCTTTGTTTCTCTGACTGAAAATCATTTGTTTTGAGAGGAGTCGAAATAAGAAAAGTTTAAAACAGAAAAAAAATAAACACAGTCAAAAGAAGTAAACTGTTAAGGATACAGAACATGCTTTGTATCAATCTTGCTGTGAAAAATTAACTAGCAACTGGAGTAGGGTTCTTACAAATCCTAGTTTCTCAAAGAAATGAAGCTGGCACAACCATGCTCTCCATCTGTCTATGATCTTCTAGTAAACGACTTACTAGCAGAAGTTTTAAGCTCATTGGAAAGTTTTTTAATTGACTTGACAGAGCTGAATTTGAGAGACATTTTGAAGATTATAAAGTACATATGATTTTGTGCCAATAGGATTGATTAAGTTTTCTCTTCCATGTGGATTCTCTCTTTTTTACTAGTAAGTTACAAAAAGACTGAAATCTTTCCTCATAATTAGCAGATCTCTAATCTCTTTCTCTTTGATGTCTTATAAAGCTCCTGCAGAATGAAAATTCAGCTAAAAGAGTGATTGGAAGCCGGTCATTAGTTCCAGTGCCCATGGAGTTGCATGTGTCCCTGGAAATACCTCAGAACCCTCATAAGTGGTCTATTCATGTGGAGCTAAAGCAAACAAACAAAACCAAGTTTTAATTTCTTTGTTCTGTTTTAGTACTTGTCAAGCCTCATGGGTAACTTGCTAGGTACTGCACAAGCACAGTTTGAGGTGCATTTTGCTGTCCTGGAAAGTCTGTTAAGTGCCCGAGATAGACTAAAGGTTCACATGTTCAAGCCTGTGTGGAAGTCATGAGAGGAGAGAAGGGCAGATGGAGAATTGTGTAAGAGGCAGGTCAAGGGAGTTTCCCCCGATTTCCACAGAAGGTCATGGAGGAACAGAACACAATTTTCCCAAATGCCAGGTTTTATTCTTTCTCATTAGTGAGATTCATAATGGGAAGTCTTAGGCAGGATTTGAAAAGCCTAGAGGAATGAGTTTAGTTTGTCCTCTAGCAGGTAAGATCTTTTAGACTAATTATCTTCCTTCATGGTATTGGACACTGACATTATCTATGGCAATACAGATAAAAGTAAAAGGTATGCATTCAGGGGAAAAGGTAGGAAAATATTTAGGGGGNAATTATCTTCCTTCATGGTATTGGACACTGACATTATCTATGGCAATACAGATAAAAGTAAAAGGTATGCATTCAGGGGAAAAGGTAGGAAAATATTTAGGGGGCAAGGGTCTGCTGCTTCTATTTCAATGAAAAATAGTTTCATACTATATCAAATCATTGCTGTAAAACAGGAAAGATCCATGGTCCAGATCCATGCTTCCTCCTCAAGACAGGGCAGCCTCTATCTAACTCATTCCTGACAGATGATTTTCTTGGTCTGTTCTTCAGAGAAGGAATTTCACAACTGCCCTAGATATTATGCTTAACCACAGACAGAAGAATTTCCCTAATTCATGAAGTATTTCTAGCGCTCTTTGAATCAATGACTTCTTGTCCTATCCACAGTGAACACAGGCAATACTTCACTGCCAAACTCTGTGGCAACCTTTTACATATCTGAAGACCCATTTTTTTCTATATCACTTCCTCCCATGCAATCCAGTATCAATTTATTCTCATAAGTAACACATTATAGGCCGAAAACACCTTTCTTGCTGTCCACTGTAGTATTTTCAGGTGCCCTGTTTTTTTAACATGCTTGTTAAAAAATGCCCCAAATCTGATTAGAAACAGAACAGGATTGCATCATGTGTCTTGCAAAACCACTCGCCAGTTTATAAATATCCAGTATGAAGTTTAATTTTTTCAGAAGTTTATTTATATTAAGTGGTCACCTCTCATGTACAGTACTGCCCAAATTCTGTGCAACCTACTTTCTCTTTGGACAGTTGGTTGTTTTTCCACTTGTCTATATCATTTGCTATGGGTATACTAGAAGAATGGTTGGCCTCTTTGAGAGCAGGACTGATTTGTTCTTTCAAAATCTTGATGTCCTTTGCTGCTGTGATTCTACTCAATGCTCTGAGTGCCTTTCTGAACCAGCATGGACATAAGGTAAAGAAGCAAAAGTATATAATGTTGATTTCCTTTCTATTACTGAGCTTAACAAAGCCTCTGGTCTCTGTAAAAAAAAGCTTAGCAGTTATTCCAGTTGCCACATTGCTAATTAGGTAAGGACATGGCTACAGATGCTGACTAGGTCTCCTTAAATATTTCTTGCAGTTTCTGAGGTCCTTCTTGGTAAAAAGGTGCTTTCTTTAAGCAATAAGTAATTTTGTCTTAAAAGATGGGCATTGTTTCAATCCAGCATTCCCAGTGTGGAGCAGCTTACCCCAAAGAAGGAATCTCATTTGATTTCTGTCTATAAACTAAATCTGATTAAAGAACTTTCAGAGAACAGCTAACTTATTAGCACTGGCACTAACAGCATTGCATCTATTGACTATAGTACCAATGATTAGCCTGGGAGAACATGAATGCTGAGAAGAAACTGTGCTATTATACATGAACTGCCCCTTACAGCTTGGCATCACAGCAGGTGGACATAGAAGAAGTAGGAATGTCCCCAGCAGATCCTGCTGGCCAAAGATTTTAAATTGCAACCCCATACTGTGTGTGCATACCAGCAGAGGAGTACACATATGGACAAATACTCGAAGTGGAAATAAATGTTTCAGCAGTCACACTTCGTAACAGTAGTGAGAATCAGAACCTCATGTTTGCAACTCTTCATCACTTCTGTGTGGGAAATCTGAAAGCCTTAATTGTCCATGGACCTAATCACGAGGTGATGATCACTGCCAACAAAGTGCTGAGAGCTCTCAGCTCTCACTGCAGTCAGAGTGGGGACATGAGGACACTCGGTGCTTCACAGCAACGGCAGCATCATCCTGCCTCTCCAAACACATACTGTTTTCTGAAGTTCCTGACTGAGAACAATTGTTGTTCCTAAACAAACAACAGCAGCTCAGCTGGAGACCCAGCTGCACTCAGGCCAATAGCCTCAAATCCCTAGTGTCACTTCGAAGCGATCTGTTTCTGGCTCTGGTGAAGAATAAATACATTTGATCTGTGACTGGAGGAAGACCATTCTTTCCCCCATCCTCCTGTGCCTTTCACATCTCCTTGAATTGCATCTCCTACCACCAGTGTGCAAGGGAAGCCAATTCTGGTGATATCAACAAGACTCCTCCAAGCAGAGTATGTGTCGTGAAAGAGCTGCTTCTCCTCAGAGACCTGGAGCAGTGCCTGGAGTGAGCACAGGCTGCAAGCCCTGGAGAAACATTCCTGTTCTTGAACAGGGTCAAGGGGCAGTGGTGGCCCAGTGATTCATCAAATCAATCAGGCACCAAGAAGCAATTCCAGAAAAAGGGTCCAAAGTAAACACTGTGATCCTGAGAACGATAAATGACACAAGAAACCAAAGGAGCCCTTGAAGAAATGGTACAGTAATATTTCATTAGACCACCTATTGCCACAGTTAAACATCTCCATTCTGTACAAGCATAAGGCGATGAGGTCTTGAAAAACAGAGAAGCTCTGCAGGAAGGATGGGATGTGTTCTCACTCACAGACTAAAAAAGAGCTACAGATATTCTAGTCCTGAAGCTTGTAAAAAAAAAAAAAAAAAAAAAGAAATTTTGCCTACAAGAATTCTTTGAGGTGGTTGTTCTTTCTGAATGTATATTGTCATTAGCTGTTTTGGATTCTTTCTAATACACAACAAATGTTTACTGATGCCAGGACTATGATAATGCGACTACTATTAGTGTTTTAAATCCCATAACAAATGACTGTGTGTACCGTATATTATTTTCATTTTTACTGGTAGATAGAAAGGATAAGTTTTTTTTAATGCTACTCTCCTCAAAATCTGTTAGGCTAGATTTTTCAGAAAAGTGAGACTCTTTAAAAAAAGCTAAGTCCCATATTACTAAATTCATTATTATCTTGTAGTCCTAATGCTTGTGGTCCAAATCTTTGACTACTGTCTTTCTGACAGTGTGATGATTTTAAAGGATTCAACAGCCCAGCCTCCCTTCAGCTAAACCCCTAGGAAGAAACAAGGGAGGGAAGGAAGGAGGTAGGCCACATAGGGCCCTGAAAAATTGTTATTCAGATGCACTCAAATGTTATTCTGAACTTCTCTAGTCTGAAAGACTTGGCAGGGCTGACTCTTTTGTAAAACTTGAGGTTATTTGTGCTTCAAACCAGATTTAGTGGTCTTTTAGTGAAGCACAGGGGCTGGCCTGCCATACCAGGTGGTTCAGAGATGCAAAGACTGTGTGAAAGGTTTCTGCCAGCCATACAGACAAGTTACAGTTGCATTCATGCTCCCTTTTTCGGAAACCAGAAAATCAAATGTGTAATCCCACATAGGAATTGGAGCCAGAATTTGTATCTGTTTCTTGGAGCTATTTTCTCTGCTGTTCTCTTTCAATACAAAGCTTTGCCTTCCAGCAGGACAACAACCATCCCACTGCATGAATTTCTGCTGCTTCTTCACTAGGGAATTAAACAAGACATGCTGTGTTGCAATGTAGCTTCAGCTTTGCCGGCATCCTGCTGAAAATGACCTTTGGCTTTCTCAGACAAGTTATGATATTGACCCAGGCTGTGCTGGTGAAGACTTCATCTGTTTATTTCAAGAAATTCTGTAATGGAGAAAATAAGTTGTTGGGGTTTTTTTAAAATGTCATAAAAATTGTTTCCCCATTTTCATGATAGTCACCTCTACTCTTACTGGCACACTCTCAGAAATGAAACCTCAGCCCTGCTGTTCTGTTTGGATGGATGGAGGAACCATTCTGTATTCCATCACACCTGTTGAAAGGGTTGTGAAAAGGTTGTGTATGAATTAAGGATTCCACAGCAACCAGGTGCAGGTGCAGATCAGTGGTTTCCCTGTGTTCTGAGGAGTGCAAAAAGTTAACTTTGTAGACATATGTATTTATACAATTAAATCAATACATATTAAATATATAATTCTATGAACTTGTGGCTTGGGATAGTTCTGCTATGCCTAATTTCAGTGAGATAGTTCCTGCCTATCAATAATACTTATGGTTTAATAAGGTGTATCAGCATCATTTATAGTTTCTATGTGGCAAGAAAAGTGCTTAATATGAGCACCAGCTGATAAAGAGCCTGGCCTCAGATTATGAGCCTGTAATCAAAGAGCTCGGGAGGCAGGGGTGGGATTGGGGTTGTAGGGACTGAAGAATTGGGTAACAGGGAAACCTGTGTGAAAAGTCTCATTGAATACCTGCTATTTGATATTTAAATATAAGTGGATAATAGTAACCAGGAAATATTTTACATATTTTATTTGATACCCAAAATCAAAAGTGCAGACATGGGGCATTGATTTTAATTTTTTTTTAAATAGAACTAGTTTGAATGGAAAGTAGAATTAATTATACATGTTTGCATGACCATACATGATTTTCTTTTTCAGGTCAATGGATGATTATGAAGGTGTTTCACACATTTGTGAACTTGACATGACAGGACGTTCCCATATTATCATAGAAAATGTCACACACAATTAGTGCAATTTTATATTATTGAAATGAATACAATAGGGATTGAAGTTCAGACACTGGAAAAAACCAAAGGGACAGAAAAAATTACAATTAGAATGAGACATTAAATAGATTTTCTCATTATTGTATAGGCACATAAATCATACTTGAGTAATGGACAAGAATTAAGTGGTCATTTTTATTCCATGTTTGAGTAGGAAAATAGGTGTTGTCATACACAAGACAGAACTAACTCTGATTGTCTCATAGATATTTACCATTAGGTAAAAGACTTTTTTTTTATAAACTCTGAGTAGCAATTTAGGTTTTTTATGCCTTCCCCTGTTTTCTGCCAATCTTAGTTTGTTTAATCTTTCCTTTTAACTCAAATATTCCAGACAGTTGATCAGTTTTTCAACTGTCTCCAGTTTGTTCACATCTTTCTTGAAATACAGAGCCCTACCCCTTACATAGCCCTCCATTAAGCAGTGTCTGCACAATGCAGCAGAAAGCAGAATAACTTCGTTTATTTTGCAGGCTGGATT
This sequence comes from Ploceus nigricollis, assembly GCA_013399945.1. Taxonomy (NCBI): domain Eukaryota; kingdom Metazoa; phylum Chordata; class Aves; order Passeriformes; family Ploceidae; genus Ploceus; species Ploceus nigricollis. Next base: position 1,404,573 of record VXBC01006480.1, read on the forward strand.
CTTATTTGAATACGCAGACATGCTTTGTTTGGGTTTGTTTGGTGGTTTTTTGCTTCTGTATAACAATGCTGACAGATTCAGCTGGTTACTGTTAGTCCCACATCACATTCTTTGGTAGTTGCTCTCCATCTCATATATGTCAGCTTGATTATTTCTCTCAGACACTACCTATTGCTTGTTCTGATAAATTTCATCCAGTTTTTTTGTTGCTGGTTTTTTTTTTTGGTTGTGGTTTTTTTTTTTTTTTTTTTGAGAGTAGCCTATACTGTGATATGTAACTATTGAAATTAGTATAGCTTGTTTTACATTCTGCAAGGGTTAATTTGGTTTCTAAAAAGGCATGTAATAACACATCAGCAACACATGTGGTAGAAAAGAATGATTTTTCTTTTGTGACTTTTGAGGTCACAAACCCAGTTTCAGCTGCACTCTCTACTATGCAGACAGGAAAATGTTTCTCTTTGCCAGAGTTCCTTAGTCTGATTTACCACACTCTTTAGTCTAGGTCTCTTTTGTTTATGAAAAATTACCTTGCTGACTCCAGTGTTTGACCTGAGCTATCCTCTTGTGCACTAGTGCAGAAGTCAGCTCTTGGAGAGCTTGGTCATGAAATCAGACTTGCTTCCAAGAACAGTGAGATTTGTATAGCTAGATAGATTGAGAGTTTTTGGCAAAAAGACACCCTGACAACTGACAGCTGGAGCAAGCACTGCATAAGTGCTTCAAAAAACTGTGGAAAGAGGAGGAATGGCTACCATCTGAAGGTATGTCTTATAATTCAACCAGTCTTCAGCACTGGGTAAAAAAGAGAGGCATGTCTGGATTTCTGAGGGATGTTGGAGCAATACATTTTTTTCCTTTAAAACTGTCTGCTACTATTTATCAGGACATGATAAGAGCTTTTTTTCATTATCTTCATGTCTCAAGCAGAGTAAAATATGTGGAGAATCTGTAGTATGCACTTCTACTCATTAACCTCCCAAGTTGCTTCATAAACACACAAAACCATCATACTGTGAGGGGATTGTACAATGCTATTTATTAATGCATCTTAAGTCTATAGTCTCAAATGTCATAATCTTTGGAAATCTATATGAGGACTATAACCTTTGTGAGACCCCAAAACTCTTTTCTCACAGCTAATGAGGGTTAGAAAAACCATAGTGGGGTTCTGTTATTTATCTCTCTTATATTTGTTTTATTTACTAATTTTTTGATTCACTCCCCTTGAACCTTTCAGAATGAAATAGTATTGCTTAAGTCAAGGAAAAATAAATGCAAGCCAAGGTTAAAGAAAGAAAGATGAATATTTATAGTTCAGACAATTCTGTAATTGTTTTGTCTGGGTCAATATGATCTACAAAAGCTTCCTTGGCAATGAAAACTCAAATGAAAAATTTTAGTCAAATCTGATTAAATTAATGCAATAGTGATAGAAGAACTAAATCCCTCTGTCTGATAGACACATTCTTCTCTTTTGTGCATTATTGTTTTTTTTCTATGCAGTGGTCCTTGGAGGTTCCAGTGGTCATTAAGTCCCATTCTGTCAGTAAAAGGTAAGAGAGAGTCTTCTCTGGAAAGGTCCTGTAATGGAAACAGCAGGCTCAGGAAAGGGTAGAAATGCATAATCCACATGATGATTTACAAATCTGTTGTTTCAAAATTATTTTTTGTTTAGTCATTCCAGTTTTTATCCACTGGTGGATTGGACTAGAGTTTATTTACTGTATCTTAGTACATCAAATGTGAGCTAAAGCAATGGTGGGTATAAAAGGAAAAAAAATAGATAAAGCAAAGGCAGAATCAGGTGAAAGTAGGGTGGGTGATGATGGTGAACAGATGTTCTCTGGTCAGATAGGTAAGCTTGTTAAGGACTAGAAGGAAAAATTAACTAGGTAGAAAGTATCTTTTCAGAACCATATCTGTTCCTGAAGATGCCTCAGAAAATGTTTAGTGCTGGAACCAAAACTCAGTCCAGTTTTTCTCTCTACCGTACACGTCCCTGCAGGGCAAGAGTAGAAGAATGCCTAGTTCTATTGTAACCCTTGTCTGCACACCTTCAGTGAGTGAAGAAGAGAGGGACTATTGTTTTATAAAATCATTTTATTCCCTCCTGACTGTATCTGCTGAAGTTTCCAAGTTGTAAGTGAAAATCCTAGCAAATGAGCTCAGACTGACTTTTGTGCCTTAGGTGACCTCAGCTGTGTGTGCTTTTCATGGAAACCTCCTGATCTGTCTCACTATCCATGTAGTGGTTCTTGCTGCAGTCATCCTGGAGTGTGTGAAATCTGGTGCCTATGAATAAAGTGAAACCAGCAGATGTGCTCCATGAGCAATGAACTGGTCCTCCCCATGACCTGCTGCTGCCAGTGAGATTTCAGACCACAAGACAGCCAAAAACCAGAGCATCCTGACTACCATCCTTGGAACAAATGCAGCAATGTGTCCTGCCCCGAAATGGCAGACTGTTGGTCCTTCTTCCATGTTTTTGTTTGCCTTTACCTTCCGAATAGAGGTGTTATTTCTCTGAAGGCCCACTGGGGCTGAACTCAAATCTTGCTTTGGTTTCATGCTGTGAGCTAACTCCTGGGCACCTCGGGCTTTGAGTCAGGTGGTCAGAAATGCCCAGATGAGTCCATTGCTACTCGTAATTACTACTGGCTAAAACGTTTGCATGCCTCGCACCAAGACAGTATAAGTGCTTGATACTTGAAGGTCATTAAAAAGTAAAAGTAAAAATATGGAAGAGTGCAGAGGCAATAAAATAGTGCCCTCAACATCCTTCTGCTTTCTCTGCATGGTGAAGTTGAAAAACAAAACAAAACAACAGCTTAAATAAACTTCAAATAGTGAGTAAGTTATCTCTGGAATAGAGTTAAAAATTCAAGCTGACATGAAATTCGAGCTGACATGACTAAAAAAAAGTTCCTCTTTAGAGTTTGAGTTGTATGGAGACAAGATTTTACATTTTTTTTGTTCTCCCATCTTGGTTACTGCAGTGACATTGTCTTTCTCTTTTACAGTAAAACTTATTAACTACTTGGGAAAATACAAGCTCACTCAGTCATACAAGGCAACACCAAAACAATCCAGGCAAGTTTTGAAAAATGTGAAAAACAAGCAAACAAAAATGTAAAATCCTACTGAAAAGATTGTACGCTGTGGCCTGCAATAGAGAAGAGAAACTATTTTTTTAAGCACTGAATTTAGAAGATCAGATGTTGATACAGAGAAAGATCGGGTACCTTGAGTAAAACAGTGTCATTTTGCATAGCTGTACTTCAGAGTAAAAGATGAATTCAGAGAAGAATTTAAAATATTTTCCTAGTCAAGTCTGCTTAAACGGAAAATGTGCTACAGTGCCCAGCTATACACTCATTTATGTGCTATGTTAAATCATCCAGGGCATAATTGAGCCTATGTGTTCCCTACATGTCATCTTTTGTTTGGTAGGGGAAAAAAAAATCTGGCTTTAAGGAATAGATTGTGTCTAATCTTTTAAAGTGGGAATGTATCTGTTGTTTCAGAATCTCTGCATCAGCCCCTAAAAACAGTTAAAGACTCCAATCCCAACTCTGAAAAACCTTCTTTCCTTATGTATGTGAAGTGCTCAGAGCTAAAAACTTTTAATTATTTCAACCATAGAGAAAGGCTTAATGACTGGCCATGAAAACAGTTTCATGACTTCCAGCCATGTGAAAGAACTAAGGAAGTCTGTGTCTGAACCTACCCCGCTTCTGATTCACAAGAGCATTTTCCACATTCAGAGCTGCACCACATTTTGCTGTGCAGTTCCTTTTGCTGTTTCCAAGTCCTATGCAAGAGGCATTCAAGGACACACAATGTGGTTTTTTATAATGTTTGGGTTTGTAGGTTAAAAAAAATGCTATTTGTAATAGAAGATCTGTCCTCTCAATACTGCAAAAATTTGGTCATGTCCACTATAATTTTTTTTCTGAGCTCCCTATTTGTCTTGGATTGCAATATGTGTCCCTGACAATGGCTAAAGCCACCGGTGATTTTAAATGTTACTTGTATTGTGTAGGTTTATACCAAGTGTTTGTATAGTAAAGTGCAACACCTGCACATATATTGCCCTGAAATATATTCTACTTCAGGTAACTCTGCATTTCATAAGTTTGGAGTGAGACAACAAATTTTGGACAAATTTTGTCTGTGGGTTTTGTAATGTATGAAAGATGCCATGGGGGAGACAACGGGCATGGATCATCATTCAGATCTGCTTTCACCACAAGTTTCAAGTCACTGCCTGTCTGCCTGCAAGATCACACAAGTGATCGTGTTTACCAGCACTCAAAGAACTAGAATAAAATGAGGTACCTTAGGTTGCTTTTTTCATGCACACATGTCACTTTCAGGGATTTAGAAACAATTAGTTCCTCTCAGGCAACCAAAGCCTGAAATCTAAACAAAACAAGACTGCTAACACACCTTTGCCAATAGAATCATCTGTCTGGATGCTTCTCTGTAAAGCTATGCATTTGATTTCCAACTGTTTGCATTATCAATGTCTGTGCTAGGGAGATTTTTAAACAATGGTGCAGAAATTGCCTGTGGCAGAGGAGTGCAAGGCTCTCTAAACGAGCTGTATGATCAACAGTCTTAGGACTACTAGAAGCTGGGGAGTTGGTCCTTCATAGCCAGTAAGTAAAAACGTGTGTAATTGAGGTTGCTTTGTCCTGAGAATTCCTTGTAAGAAAGATTTGCATATGGTACAGCTGCCCAGAATATGGGAATCCCTAAAGAAAGGCTAACGTGTTTGGCTGTCTGTTACACAGAAACAAAGCAAAACAAAACAAACAAAGAAGGAAAAAACAAAGCCTTTTTGGCAGGGGGGTAAATGACTCATCGGGTAAAAATCCTGCAGCTGGATAGCACTGTAGCTGAGACAGTTAATTACATACAAGGAGATGTCAGGATATAGCTCAGACAGCAAGAGGGAATGGAGCAGAGCTTTGGTCATGGCAGCCAGCGGTCTCTCAGTTGGGAAGTGCTGAGCTTGCACGCACAGCCTGGGTACGTGTCCTGGCCAGAGGAATCCAGCCTGTGGCATGCCGGCATGGAGGCTGGAACCCGTCTGTGAACGTAGGCTCAAAGCAGATGTGGCTGTTTAGAGATCTGAAAATTCCCAAGTAGAGAGGTTGAATATGACATTTGGAATTAAGGCTAGCTCTGATTTTAGACATTCGAAGGTGAAAACAAATATTCAATACCTATAACAAATAATCAATACCTAAGTGATTAAAAGCACACAACTGAGGCAAAGTAGGAAAGAAGATACATGTCTCCATTGCAATACAGAAGGATTTAGATCAAGAAAGATCTGAGTAAACCATTCTGGGCTATGCTCAGTGAGGGTGGGATTCAGCTCTGGCTTTATTCAGGCTTCTGTATATGAACTAAAGTCTGAGCACTCACTGACAGGCCAGTCAACAAAATTAATGGCACCCATAGTGAATAATTAACTTGACCCTATGGCAGATACTTGGCAGAAGTTAATAGAATAACTTTCTAGACCTCATCAACATCCACACAGCTGCTTGTACATGGGGATTCAATACCCCAGGGCGCTCCATGTATTCACCAGAAAGACATTAATCCTCTGCAGGTCCTGTAGCATATTTGCCAGATCTGTGTGGATCCCTTGGATCCACATCTCCAATGACTGCATCCCTCAGCACATCTCCAATGACGAAGACTGTGTGGGGGCAGCAGAATAAAGACTTCTTGGTTATATAGACTAAACCACTATTGACTGTACTACCTAAGCTCCAGCAAGGAGCAGAACATGCTTTTAAGTAGAGGCAGCAGCTGTTAGACCGCTACCGACTGGAACATTCTGGAACTCTGTGCTTGAATGCTGAATGGATTGATTGCCACTACTGCACTTCAGAAAGCATTGCACTAACAGCATGCATTAGGAAAGTGATTAGGTTAGGACTAAATATTAAATACTGTGATTCACTCATGCTCCTGAGGCCCAGCAAACTCTCTCCCGAATAGATAAGCTTCTGTACTTCATTGAAAGATTTTTTTTTTAAATTTTCACTGTGTTTTCTCCTTCCTTGAGGAAATGGGAAGTTTGTCCCTTATGAGGCACGTTAGGTCATAATCCCTTCCCTTAAATCTATTTGTTGATTTCAAGCTAGATAAAAATATTTCTTCGCACAAAGCAAAGCTAAAACAAGAAACATAGAACAAGAATATGGCTAGGCATTTTGACCTTTACCAAAAACTGTAAATTTGTTATCAGGCAAAGACTAAATATATATGTTTGCATCTTCTTGCATCTTCTTCTTGTTGTCCTAGCATTTGGTGGATGACATGGAACATGGCAGCAGCAAGAATGAACTGTGGTTCAGTAAGGCTGGAGCAGGTCTCATTAAAGGAAAGGAAAGGTCCAGCTGCCAGTCCTATCAAGCCAGCCACTGAAGTTTGATCTTTATTTACTTAACTGCAGCCCTACATTTGAGGTTCATAGTCAAAAGTCCATTATGGAACTGCAGTGCCTGCCAAAGGCAATAATGGTTTGATTTCCTTTTACCTGTGTACTTTTGCACCTCTTAATCATAAAATCTCCCCTCCTCATACACTTGCTCGCCATACATTCCCAGCTTGGATACTACTACCCTTGGCCTTGTCTTTGTCCAGTTTGTATTTGCATTTTAAATGATACTTAAAATATATGTCTCAGGGAAACCTATAATGGGTAAAGCAACAGGACATAGAGAGACTCCTGAACTACTAACAACCTCAGCTATGATTTCCAGATGAAAAATAATAGCATGGTGCTGATTTGCCAGTTTGTGCTTGGCATCTAATGGAGGTTTTACTAGAGATATGAAATTTTCTCACCCATTAAAGTAAGAGTTTAGAAATTTGTGAGTAAGTGGTCTGAAACCCCTAAGAGAGATTATTTTGATTGAAGTGCTTCAATTGTGTTCGTAATGCTTTTAGTACATCTGCCCAAAAAACCTTTTAAATTTGGCAATAAGGACACAGAGTTAAATCCTGTTGCCACTGGAGCTAACATCAGCCTCTTCTTGACTTTCCCTAGAGCTCAAATTTCACTCATAACTAGTATATTTTTTTCCTATCTTGCTAACAAAAGGGATAACCCATTATAACTCCACTGGCATGTTTTCCCATCTCCAGAGCAGAACATGTTCCCCTGAGTTTTTTCTGGGAGGAGCCATTCTGGGAACTGTTTTCCCTTCTCTCTGGAATGAGGACTCGGGATGCTTATGTGCTACCATCAATCTGGTGAAGCCCTTATGTGTGGTCCAGGTCCCGGCTATGTATTGGATAAGGGGAAAAGACATGCCAGAAAGAAGAGTAAGTGGGCCTGGTGCCACATCTGATACTGTTTCCTCTTCATAAAAATCAGTGTGAAAAAGCTACATACTGTCCCGAACAACCAGATGATACTTTTATTTCTCTTTCTGTTCTAGTGTTTAGCACTCGTTGTTGCCTTGTTTCTTATGTGGAAAACCTCCACAGCAAACTTTTGATGATATTATGGACCTTTCTTCTGCCTATGCAAGGAGCACTTCTATGCACTATGCAAGGAGCTGGAAAGCAAGTCCAAATCTCCTGTCTGCTGGCTCATATCCCCCTGCTGCAGGAAGTCTCAAATTTTTTACACAGAAAGAATTTTTGACTCCAAAATTATTTCCAGGAGCTCTCCAGTATGGGAACTGTCTAAAGGAAAGAAAACAGCAGGAACAGTTAAAAGAACAGCACTGCATATGGTCACAATCTATGTTCTAAGTAAAAAAATTAATTCTTCTACAGTGCCAGATATAGTAATTCTGAGAGGAGAATTTTTTTTTTAATTCACGTATACTACCAGCATATTATCTCTGGTAAGAAGAATATCTGAAAGGCTCAACTATGTCCTGTATATGAACAAAGCAGACAGCTGCTCATGGTATCACTTTCCTGGGTATTTGAAAGAGAAAAGTGGGCTAGAAGTGCATGATATGTTCACGTAACGTTAGCTACCTATACTAACAACCTGATTTTTATTTTTCAGGGAAGATGATCCTTTTGATGATGATCCATTTCAGAACCTGAATTCAAAGTTTAGCAACTGATCTGCAGCTATCACTACTAATTCACCTTTACTGCTGCACTACTAACTCACTTGACTGCTGCATTTGGGCCCCTCATAGGAATGGTTTTGAGATTATCCCTCTGAAACATTACTGATGAGCATCAGAGGCACAGCAACAACCTCCACGGCAAATAATTTTTTTTTTCTACTTATCAGTCAATTTTGTCCAAGGTTTGTTTTTCTTTAAGTTCAGTATGTTCCCTATTTTCTTGTTATTCACGCACTTCCAATCCAAAGAGTCAGCAGTGATATCTAAGAGACATTCTTGTGCAGTGAAAGGAGACTGTTTTATCTACCATGTTCAGCATTCAGTTTTTAACACAGGTGTGTCACAAAGCCTTAAGAGGAAAGAAAGGGACATTAAGAGGCAAAGCACAGCTCTGAGAGTATGGAAATAATTTTTCCTACTAATTTTCCTTTCATTATGTTTCATGTCAAAAAGCCAAAAAATGTGGTAAGAAGAAAAAACACAAAACAAAATCCAAATGCTATCTGTCCCAATCAAATAAGCTGCCAAACAAATAGAAATTAATTCCAAAATATTCCATACTATGCACTCTCCAATATCCAAAAATAATACTTTACATCATGTTTCCATTACTTCCCTTTGCAACTCAGAACTGTGCTTGGCAACACACCTCTTTCTATTGTTCCTGTCATAACATTTATCAAATTACTGTTTGCACTGCAGTCACTCCTGTGTTTGAGCCTCATGTAGACAAACCTCTCTAAGATTTCAACAGTCTAACACAGGCAGTGCTGGCAGGAGAGCTGTGCTACCACAGATGCCAGCTTGGGAATGCCTACCAAACATCCAGGATTTCCTGGGCATATTTTTCTTCACCTTGAATCTTTTTTAGAAGGGCAGACTGTTTTTTTAGACTTTTCATCTGCAGATCCTAGGCATTCTCTCTGTCATAATCTTGCAGTCCCAAGATTCCAGACTGCTGTGTGCCTTGTTTGGAAGTGCCGTTCCTGCACGCTGCTGTGGATTGCCATGTGCAGCCAGCCCAGCACTGTGCAACTGCACAGGTCCTGGGACGTGCTGGCTGAACCCCTTGAACGTCTCCATCTCATGTGGGCTGCACATGCAGCGGAAGTTAAATGCCTCCTGCACACATCAAATTTATTACTTGTGCTCAGAAAAAAATGCAGAGCAGCTCTGATTCTCATGGATGGGCTGTTCCCTTTGTTCACTCACATCATACTGTGTACAGGATAATATACTTCCCTAAAATTACATGGCCTTGGACTAACATAGAAGACAGAGGCTCAGGCACAATTCACTATAAAAATGGGGCAATTGCCTCTTTTCTGACAGCAAAGACAGAGCTGATGGAGGACACATGGAGTTCAAGCTGCCAGCACCTGGTGCAGCAAGCAGTTCAGGCAGTGAGCCCAGAGGGTCACTTGAGGCAGCTGCATGGTCAGTGTGCTTCAGGGGGCTCACCCAGAGCCCCACGGGAGCTTCTGCAAAAGCTGTGGCTATGAAAAGTTCTGGAGTGAAGAGCAAAGCTGGAGAGAAGGATTCGTGGTGAGAAGATATGCTAGGTTAGAAACGGGCTTTTTTTCCCCAAACATTTGATTTTAACCTGATTTAATATGGCAGTTTTGTTACATGAACCCTGCAAGAAAGGTGGGATGGTTCTCCATGGAGTTTTGGACTCAGATTCTTGTCCAAGAAACATAGATCATGTATCAATACATATAAACATTACTGTGTGCAGATTTCTGTGTAGGCAATCCAAAGCTAGGTATCCAAAACCTGCCCAGGTAGAGAAGCAGATACCTAACAGTTTGGCCATGCCAGCTCAAGGCTTGTCCTCTGGTTTCACTTTTGTCAGCATCTGAGGTATATTTCAAGTTCCTTCTTCAGTCAATGGGAGGAGAGAGACTGAAAAAGACAGCAAATCAGCTCTTGGCTGTCCTTACCTGTACCTCACAATAGATTAGAGGGAGTGAGAAAAAATGTTTAGGTTAGCTTTGGTATCTGAACCATGGCTCTTGGTAGCTGAAGTCCGATGGGATGAACATTTTAATGATGTGCTATAGATTAACTATAATTAGGCAACTAAGCACAGTTCAAACACTTACTCCCTCTATCCTTCCCCAGTGGGACAGAAGAAATTTAGGAAGAGCAAAACTAAGAAAGCTCATGGCTTGAGATAGAGATAGGCAGTTAAGTAAGCAAAGGGAAGAGGAAGAAGAAAGAAAACAAAACAAATAATGGAAAGGCAAGTCATTCATCACCTTCCCCAAGTAGGCTGATGCCCAGCCAGTCTACAAGAAATGGCTACCATGCCAAAATCCCCCCACTTTGTTTTATTACTGAGCATGATGTTATATGGCATGGAATATCCCTTCCATCAGTTAGTATCATCTGTCCCGGCTGCATCACCTCTCACCTTCTTGTGCATCCCAAATTTACTCATTGAGGTGAAGAGTTAGCGAGATTAACTCTTTAATGTTGTGCAAGAATTGTTCAGCAAATGCTCCTCTAATATCATCTCTATTTTAATCACAAATTCAAAGCACAGCACATTACAGGTTCCTACAGAGAAAATTAACTCCATCCCAGACAGATCCAACATAGGATTAAATTGAGAGAACCTCTGTCTGTGGTGAATTGTGAGTATGATACAGTCAAAAGTAAATGTACAGATGTGTTTCAGATCTAAATGGTGTTCTTACAGTGTCTGAAACCCTTACTCTAACAAACACAAACACAGAGAGAAGTAAACAGGGAATACATTTTCAAAAATTATATAAAATGTTTGTAACTGTAATTTGATTATGAATACGTTCCACTGCTCCAGGAAGATATGTTTACTCTTCCTGGTGGTCATGAACTTTATTGCAGTAGCCTTATTACTCCTCAATCCTGGCAAAGCTGAGCCACTTCTAATCAAGCACATCCAGTTCCTCCATAAATCAATCTTTTCCTAGTGCTTTGGGATGATATTAGTGCTAAAGTAATGACAGCTGTTAGAAAGATCACAGAAAGCTCCTTTAGTCCTGCCTACACTGTGGATTTACAGGGATTATATAAAAGTGAACAAAGGACAAAAGGGTAGACATGTTTGTGTGTATATATCTTTGTATAGAAGCTGAGCTAGGCCCCTCTTCTTCACTAACTCTCTACTAATAATGTAATTGAGGAAGGGGAAGAATGGTCAGAGGTGTTACTGGAGAGTGGATTAAAGGGACTTGGGAGACATGATTAAAGGGACTTTCTTTTTATTGGAGACATGATTAAAGGGACTTTCTTTTTCACAAAGTCTGTACATATTGTCTTGCTCCCTAGCAGTGCCAGGGACAATGCACTTTAGGCTACTGTGTATTCATTTGAAATCTGTTGGATCTATGAAGGAACCAGTTAACCCCAGAGAAAAACTTCAACTGCAACAGAGGGGATGAAGCAAAAAATGGGAAGAGGGCTTTATTAATATTATTTAGAAACAAATATAATCCTATAGAATCTAGTTGCTTTAATTATTCCTTTTTTGATTAGCATGCCGGTGAGATACTGTCCTGGTCAGAGAGAGGGGCAGAGTTTAGTGCTGTGTGGCTGTGACCATGTTGTTATTCCATACCACCTACATTATCTCTGGGGACACGATTTTCTAAGGAAAAGCCTGATGCCTTTTACTGGAAGTTGGCCATTTTGCCTCACTCTGGGAAGGTGTCAGCATCAACCCCTGCGGATATGATCCTTCTGCTGTCCTGCTGGTCCCTCCTCCTGTTCTGTCTGGAGGGCGACTGCGAACCTTTAGCACTGAAAGAGGCCAAAACACGATCAAACTTAGTGCTGAAACGACAGCCCCAGCAGGGAAGCTGCTGGTAGCGGTGGGGACAAGCCCAATCCAGCTGGGTCCAGCTGAGCAGAGCAGAGCCCAGCTGGGCAGGGCAGGAGTGCTCTGGAGAGCATCAGTGTGGGAAGGTCACAGCGGCAGCAGGAGCACCTGTGCAGGACTGAGCACGGCAGAGTGGTGCTACAACCCCTGCTTGGATGATGTAGCTTCTGGGGGGTTTGTTTATCACTGCTTTTCATTATCTTGGGCTGGGGGGTGGGAAACATGAGCCACAGCATATTGCCTTCTTTCCCAAATAGCATGTGTTGGAGTGAGGGAATGGTTACCATATTGCCTTTGTCTGGGAAAACTACACAGACCCGACCTGCAGGGAATGTCTGTCAGCTTGCTTTAGTTCCTGGTGGTGAACACCTTTTTGTGGGTAAAAAACTTTTTTTTTTTTTAATACATTTAGGATTAATGCTGCTTTTGTTATTGCACATGTATTGTTCCACTGCTCTGTGCTTTTAGTAAATTGTTAGTTCAACCAATGGTCTCTCCTGTTTTTGTCAGAATCTCTTCTTTTTTGTCCCTCCCTTACTGGGAGGGGCAGGGAAGGGGAGTGGCTTGTTTGGAGTCTAATTTCCTGCTTATGTTAAAACAGATACCATTACTAATTACCAATTAAAAAGTATGTGATGAGAAAAACAAATCTGTATAAAAACATGTTCACTTGTTAATTTGATACACTGGTTGGACAAATGTAAAATTCTTTGTTGTCAGTTGTTCACAAGTTCATAATCTGTTCTATTTTCCAAATTTCATAGTCAACTTTAATATTCCAATTAAAAAAGTTTTTCTTCTGTAGAGTCCTGAAGTATCTTAGTGTAATCTTATTCCTTTGTCTCATTGCTGCCCATTTTTCAGACAGTTACATTTATGTGTCTCTTGCCTCTCTTTGCACTCATATTGCAATAGCTTCCTGGACACTTTTCTGATATTCTGATATTACTGTTACTTGCTTTTTAAAACAGGTGATTCAGTTATTTATTGAAACAAATTTTCACGTTATCACTGTAATACAGGTTAATGAGACGTTATGGCTTCTAATCCCTTAGAAAATATAACAGAAAAGTTTCTGATGGTAAATTATAATGTTGAAAAATGGAAAAGCTCAAATTGTTACCCAGACTTGGAAACCTGGTAATTATGGCAATTTAGACCCAGAGTAAATCTGAACTTCATTGACTCTTTACAATGTGATAAACTAGGACTGGACCATTGTACTTTCCTATTTTATTATATGAGATCTTGTGATCTCTAATTGTAATGTAAGGTTTCAGTAATAAGTAATTCTACCAAATTATCTTAAAGCTAACATCAGTTAGTGGATATGTTTCACATGTTAATCAGTTCAAACCCTATAAAAGAATGCATTCCTAGGAAAAGAACAACCATAAATTTAGGTCTCGCATACTGTGTGATGTGCAAATGGGGAAAACCATTTCACAGAGAAAATTTTAGGAATGACAGATAGATTACATCTATGCCAGTGCCATAATTTTTTGTTGGCAGAACACATTCAAGAGTCAGACTTTCACATGTCCTTGTAAACTGTAGACATGCCACTGACAGCAAGTGAGTAAAATTTCTTATTCTTTTTAGAGGGACATATTCTTGGCTTTTCTTGTTAGAAGTACATATTCTGTGAGATAAAGTGAAATAATACTCTAGAAAAAGGACTAGAAACAAAAAGCAAGGAAAATAATCCATTACAATAGAACTTTACTTTTCAGTGTGGCTGCTTGAAAAAACTCTTCTCATTGTTGAGAGAACTCTGGGCCATATTGGATGCAGGGATTGTAAATAAGACCTTTGAATAGCATTATCACTGCTAGCTGTTGACGTGATCTGTAGTGCTCACTAATTCATACAGTCCTGGCTTTGCACAGGCAGCCTCAGTTCAGCTGTTCTTAGTTTAGTTTGGAAACCCTCTGCTGAAACCAGGATATCTTTTCTGTCCTAAGAGACCATTGCTTCTCCTTTCAGTTGTGTTTGACCAGAACACATGTACAGGCATAATTTTTCATTAGATGAAGTTGCAATCTACTGTTTGTTTCATAAATTATATATTTCTAGAAAGTTCTCTTGAACTAAATCTAATTTTTAACCTTTTTCTTCCCAAATCTTCTGAAATTTTCTCTGTGATATCCCATAAAGCACTTGGTTTATAAGTCTCACTGTATTTTACTCTTTTTTTTTCTGAGTTAGACCTTGAACAAATGAGATTGGAGACTACTTCATTATTCAGTTAATTGTTTAGAATTTGAAACTGTTTAGAAGTACTTGAAATCTTGACATGTACGTGGAGGAAAGGCACTCTAAGAACCCTGGGCAAATCCTGCAAAGCCTCTGTAGTGATGAGAAAGGATTTTACAGGCTTGGGATAAATATATCTGGGAATTCTTTCTAGATATTTAGCCAACTTCTTAAAGGTGAACTAAATGAAAACAGTTTTGTTGCATTGTTTTTGCTCTTTGCTTTTCTTCTTTTGGCAACTGCTCTGCACTTATCTTTATCAGATAAAACAGCATATGGTAAACCAAATCATATGTTCTCTAGCATAAATCTTTTTAATGCTAAAGTTTTCTCAGAGCCGAAGTGATAACTCCGGATGTTGACTCATTTGATAAATGGTATCTCATGATCATGACTGCAGCCTCAAAAACTTCCAGATAAAGTTATGTCCCATGCTGTGAGGTTCTGCTCTGTGCTAAACAGGAGAAAACCAAAAATTATCTGCTTGGGCAAGACAAAGAGTAGGCTCGAGTGTAGCATGTTGTTCAAGGCTCAGTCTCCTGAGACAAATACTGGGACAACTTTTCTCCCTGCCAGGCCCTGACACTGTTCTCCATGTAAAAGCCAGGGAATAGACTCTGTCACCCGCCAAAGTGAGGCAGATTGCAACCATTTCTGCAGGCTATGACCCACACACCAACTTAGTGGCTGCGTCAGGTTGTGTGGCCTGTCAGGTGCTTGGAAATTACTTGTAGGAAAAAATCATATCTTGAGATGTTGCTCAGGGCAAATAAAATCTGGTTTCATATGGGCTTGAGTCCTTTAAAGTGCTCCAAAAGTATTAATCCCAAACTTCTCCCACCAGCCATAACACTGTTTAGGGCAGACCCAGGTAAGACAGGCAGACCATGCAGTAGCTGATATCCAGCTGGGAATCTCCTATTTTGGTCACAGTTTGCATCTTCACTGATGAGTCAACTCCTGGATCCAAGTGTGTTCACTCAGGCCTACTAACACAAAAATTCACCAGGTACAGGCAGACAGTGAATAATCCTCATCTTAACTAAATAAATATTAATAAATAAGTGGATTTTCAGTGTAGATGTTACCGATTTTAAGGCTATTTGTAAACAATTCCAATGGACTAAAGAGAACTCCAGTTTTATAATCACCTCTATACTTCACAATGTTTCTTGTACTTGGTAGCAGTTTATATGTGTACACCTGACTTCACGAGATCCACTTGTAGGGTGTTTTCAGCAGTTTTTATTTGAAGTGGAAACATATCTACAATTCAGTTATTAGACATTCAGCTACGTGTACTTCTGGTTCCAAGAGCTTCTTTCAGAAGGTCAAATTTAGTGGCTTATTCCTATTTACCAAAATAATGAGTTTAATGATGTGTTATTCCCTATGTTGTAGCCCACTGGAACTATTTTGAAGCTGAATGGAAGGACACCAAGTAATACTTTTTTGAATACCCACTCTTTTCTGTATACTTTTTTTTTTTTAATGTTTTTTTTTTTAATGTGAAAGGCATTTAAGAAACCAGGTTCAAGCAAATATTGCACAGGATTATCTGGTCTCCTTCTTAGTTACTGAACCTTTGAATAACAGGAGATGGAAATTAATCTGGATGATTTTCACATTCATCCAAGGAAACAGGGAAAGGTAAAGAGTTGTGTGACCTACTGATTTAAAAAGGAGACTGGGACCTTACTTCTGCAGCTGGTATTTCTTAGTTCAACTGCTGCCCTACCTTGTGGCTTTAGAGATCGTTGGGGTTTGCTATTGCTGTTAATTTATCATTAGCTGTCAATTTATTTCTAGATATTTCCAGGACAGAAGTATGTGCATTTAGTCTGCACCATAAATTGAATAGAGCCAAGAAATAGATAGGGACATGGGAGTTCATTCTTATCTACTGGCAAATTATTAGAATAATCCTCCTTATGGATTTGACTCAGTGGAATTAACGCTCTTCCAGCAACCCCCAGGCCCAGTTCAGGATCGAGCCATGAATTAGTCTGCATGCCTCCTGATTATGCCTGAGATGTACCAAGGAGGCACAAGGCCCATGTGCATCCACTGAGCAGATGCATAGGGTACAAATTCTTTACGTAAGGTGCATATGTGTAATAAGATGTGTCCGCACAGAGCACACATAAGACTGGTTTGAGACGTCCTACAAACAGGTTCTCTGTATGAGTGCTATAGGCTGGGCAGCTGGATGTTTGCTATTCCCAGGTGGAAGGCCAAATTTAACAATTTCAGTTTTCTTTTTTTCCTGTGAGGAGCTTTTCTAGGTAGAAACAGATCCATGCTAAATGCAAGCTTTTGATACTGACACAGAGTGAGTTCAGGTGTCTTTAATTCACTTTAATCTATGACTATGTCAGTCACAGAGAAGAAAGATACTGGATTGGCCAGGAGACTTGAGATAATCCTGACAGTTTGCAGTCTGGGTCTTTTAGTTGGGATTTAGTGAAATTTCAGAGACCTTAAGCAAAACATATGGTACTTTACTGACTGTGTGCTCATTAGAAAGCCTAATTAGATACAGTGTAACAGCAATGGAACTCATAACTCATCTATTAAATGAGATTTCCTAAAATACTGAAAAAAACCAGGTCCACAATTCTCATTGAAATCCAGTGGGAAATGACAAGCATCTAATTTACCTCAAGTGATAGGACAAGAGAGCAAGTTTAAATTAGATGTTAGGAAGAAATTCTTATCTGTGAGGGTGGTGAAGAACTGGAACAGGTTTCCTAAAGAAGCTGTGGCTGCCACATCCCTGGAGGTGTTCCAGGCCATGCTGGATGTTTCTTAGAGGAACTTTGTTTAGTGGAAGGTGTCCCTGCCCATGGCAGGGGGGTTGGAACTAGAGGACCTTTAAGCTCTCTTCTAACTCAAACCATTCTGTGATTCTATGAAGAACTCTTGAAAATTCTGTCTTTGTAACTTTGTATAGTCTTCTATACATGTCATGTTTGCAAACACTCTATGATTTCACTGCACAGGTACAAGTAGAGACTGTAAAAACTATCCAGTATTGGATTTCTGAGCTATTTGTTGCTTCCTTTGTCACAAAAAAATTATGGGAAACATAATATACAACAGGCACAGTGCAATAGTAAGGGTACTGGAAAAAATTCTCACAACAGTATCTGCTGCCAAATGTTTTCATTGAAAACAATCTGCTGCAAACAATGAGATTTACTGTATTTAAGATGAATTTTAAAACTTGACAATTTTTCTCCCAGCTTGTTTTATATAAAAATGATGTTAATACTAGCCTCTATAAGAATACAACTAGAAAGATGTCCTTGATATATTTTCAAAGCAGGAAACCTGCAACTGGTGTAAATAGCATCCCCAGCAAATATGCAATTACAAGCTCTTGGCCTCATTACCAGAGAATTTAATTACATTTATGTTACATAAGATTTGTTTCTCTGTCTGTCTTCCTAGGCGTTTTTTGCATCCATCTGCCCAATCGCATCCTAAGGGACCCAGGGAGTGTGAGAGAATGAGAGACTGTTTTGTGTCTGTGTAAGCAGTTGTTCCACATCTACTCTTCTCTGCACCACATTGTAACTAAAAACCTATTCATTTAAGTCTTGAAATATATATTTCAAGCTGCATTCATTAGAAATGAATCTCCTTTCCCTTTCTTGACCGCATTCTTACAGGGTTATTGAAGCTTGAGCACTGAGTTCAGTCTTGGCAGGTCCCCACCCCCCTCCGAGGTCCAGGTTAAAGCCGTATTTGGGTTCTTTTGTGCTGATGCCTTCAAATTCAGCAGGGAAGTTCAAGAGAGGATAGATGAGCCCTTATACTGCTTAGGCCAGTCTCCATTTCAGAGCTGGAAGGTGACAAAAAGTGCAAAAGTGAATTTGGTCCAGGAAGGTTTTGAACAGAAAGCCATAAATTATCCTTCCCTTTTTTTCCATTCTTTCCCCCTTCTCAAGAGAAGGAATTTCCAGTAAAAGCTAAATTTGTCTCAGGAATTGGCTCTGTTCTTTTCAACGCTGCTGAATGCTTTGTTGCCAAGAGGGACCCCTAGTGTTTTATTCAGGTTTCATCTCTTTCAGACTTGTGAGGTTTTGTGTATAAAATGCAAAAATAATTAGGAATGCATTATATAGGCAGTGCAGGGTCAATTTTTTTTCTGCAATGGACTCAAAACATGCACCTAATCTCTGTCTAGATCTGCAGGGCTGATTGTTTTCAAAGATGAACTACATCCTGGGGAAAGCCAATTTTATAATTTTGCAGTGATGATAAACACACTGAACAGGCACACTTGGTTATACCACATGTGACAAACAGCAAAGGGCATTACCTTTTTACTAGTATTCTGTGGCACCATTTTTTAGAGGATAAAAAGACAAATAACATAAATCAACAAAAGTCTTTGTGAAATATGGCCATTTGGTGACAAGACAGTCCTGTAGTCCAGTCATGAGCTGGCTGGCAATTCACCCAAGGCCACACAGGTGTGAGAGTCAGGGGCCTGACTTTCCCCCTACCCAGGGAGAGATGTGCACCTGGCAGGGGCTGCACTCTGCTGTCAGGCCTGACAGCCTGAGACACTTGAAACATGCTTGTCCTGGTTTTACCTGGCACGGGTACAGCTCACCACACCAGGATAAGGTCAGTGCAAATGGGATGCCATGGGATGCCTGGGGAGCCCCTGTCACCTTCCCCAGAGAGTGACCTCTGGGAAAGTGACTGAAGGGCTGGTGGATTGTACCACCCACCCAGATGCATTTTCTACATTGTTAAGACGTTTGGCAGCATCAGATTGGGATTTAGTTTTTCTCTGTTATCCACTACAGGAATGTCACCAGCTGGGCAAATATTGCTCATACTCAGAATCCTTAAATTTATCTTATGTATTTTGATGAAATAGCTTTTGACTGGAGAAAATACCAATTAGTTGAAACAGAAATATGCAGAAAAGTTAATTTTGATAGTCAGCTTATATTTCAAGTTGCCAGAAAATGTTGACCTTTTATAAGCAAAATGTTCTAGTTTTCCAGCTCAAAATGTTTTAGTAAAACAGTGTGCACCAAAAGCAGTTAGAAAGAGTGAAATTCAGATGGAAATTTCTTTTAAGCAATCAAAAATAATAGAATGCCTGATATAATTAATTCAGACACTTGCTTAATATAAATTTTCAATATTTAGTCTTCTGCCTGTGTACTAGTCCCAGCATCTCCCCATCTTTTCCTGCTTTGCTCTCTGAGGGTCTGTGGTTAATGGCTTTTGTCCATATGAGATTTTGATGTGTGGTTTCTCCTAATATAAATAGGAACTTCTTCTCCAGTGTCTTTATGAGATGTTTTTCAGATGTGTTAGTAGTTTTCTTAAGGTGAAGCCTGTATTCTAATCATGAGCAGTTCCCAGTTCTGAAATTTATCCTTAGCTAAAGGAAACCATAATTTTAAAATAAATTTTTCTACATGTAAGGTTTTACCTTAAGGATGAGAAAAGTGATAACTTTTACATTAACTTGACTACAGAACTTATCCCCTTTAGCATATCATCAATAAAACAAAGAAATGCACATAATAAGTTGAAATTTCTCTTTAAAACGTTCTGCAGAACAAAACTTTGTTATCTTCTGTTTTAGAAATCATCTACTAACTTATATCTCCTGCAGGTAATAAGAATTTTGGCCTAATTTCTAAAGACATCTTAGCAAATGTCTCTTTTTCCTCAGATCAAAGTTTTTTCCAGTGAAAAACAAGTCATTGTTAATTTTCTGTTGACACTAATGAAATAAACTAGCGTAAAAATGAATAATTAAATCATACCCAGTATAAAACATTTAATTTCCTATTAGGAAGCTTCCCTTACTCATTATCCTGGTAGGCAATAAACTCCTGCAGCACAAAAAGACAGAAGCTAACCCACTTTTCTATCCAAAACTTTGCTGGAGACATTAAAGGAGTTTTTAAGCTGCCTAAACTCATTTATGTTCTGTAAGCCACATTGTTGAAAAAATAAGCATGCAATCAAAAACCCCAAACAAACAACGCTGAGACAAGATAATGGTAATACATCAATTTTTGCCAAATATGTTGTAGCTGTTTCTTCAGGAAAGATGGCTCATCAGTGTCACAAGAAATAACTAGCTCTGCTTCTCTTCTGCAAGTCCTCCACTCCTCTCCTAATGTCTGTCAGCCCTGGGGTCATATAAATATCCCTTTTATCCAAAAGTTTTTTCTTCCTTGACCATGGCAGTTGCACACTTGTATTTATGCCAGGACATGAGAAACAAATTTAAAAAATAAAAATATTGTGGCTGGTAGGAAAATTAGCAAGAATAAAACCCATATATCTTGGTTTAGCATATTTTAAAAATATTTCCAAGTCATATCAACAGAACACATGCATCTCTCTGATACTCAGTGATCATTTTTTGGGAATGAGCTAAGTGAATGGAGTGCCTGAAATGTTGGTGTTTTCCACATTCCTGTGGCAGTTTAGTACGTGGACAAAATGCTTCTACAAATGCATTACATTTATTTGGAAGCTTGTCTTGGTGGGCACATCCTTGCTAGTAAATTGAACAGTAAATGGAAATGCTCATTCTCTGTCCTTGCAGAAAAGTTGCACAGTCTAGGCACATCCACATCTGTCCAGGTCCAGAACTGCATAGCTAGGTACAGACTGGGTAATAGGTCCCTGGTGATGCTAATCCCAGCACCGTTCTCATGGATTCGTGAGAAATCCACGTCAAAACCATGCTGGGCCTGTTCCAGTGTGAATTACTGGTCCCGAAGATTGTTTCACTTTCTGGTAATGCTAACTGTGTTTAATTGATATAGACAGAGCCCTCATGTCTTGCATTTTCTGTAAGCTTTATCATAAAATTCAGTGTTGGCTACCCAGAGGGAAAAATCAGGCATCAGATGCCAGCTGCTAGATAAGGAAAGGTTAATTTCTATTGCTTATCAGATAACAGTGTGCTACAAATTTCTAACATGGCTGGGTTTTTGGGCAGATGTTAGAGCAGTGCATAACTAATGATAAAGTTCTATTAATTATTTGCTGCAGTAACTGTACATTACTTTAGCCCAGTCTTTAAAACTCTGGCACTTGGTGGGCAAAGATGCTTTGGAAGTCCTAAAATCTCTAGGCATGTGTGAAAAATAGCAAAGTATGCCATGTGGGCATGAGAGAAAGAGATACATAATGAGAATTTTTCAATTCCCTAAGCAGCATATTTAGCTAATGGCAGCAACCTGGTTCCAGACATAATGGGAGCATAATCTGATTCACTTTAATAAATTTTATGCCCCCAAGTAAAGTTCTTCAGGATTTTATCTATACTGTTGCGTTGTTCCACTTCGACCTTTGTGTTGCACTTGATTTCTCTTTTTTGTTTTCTGTGAGAAGTAGGATTGCTTGTTCAAACAACCAATCTATTTTTACAAAAACATGTTTGATGTAGAGCATGGCTATGCATTTACCTGTTAAGGAGGTTGCCTAGAACAGAAATCAAGGGAGTGCTGCAGTTCTGCAGTTAACAATACCTCCCGTGTGCTGCTGTCTTTTAATATATATTTAGAGAGTGGAGAGTGGGCCATGATTTACAGTGAAGTATTCAGCTGACAAACCCTGGAGAAGAGAAACCATTTGATCAATCTAACCCAGACCATAGAGAGTATCTCCTTCAGAAAGAAACACCTGAAATCTAAAAGCTGGAACAGTAATATTGTGCTCAGAAGAAGAGGCTACAAAAAGCAAACAGCTCTCATTTTTTAAAGAGCTCATGGATTTGGATGCACTAAAATATCTCAGCTTTTTCCTGGAAGTCAAAAACATAGAAAAGATGAGGGAAAGTAAGGGAGAAACAGAAGCTATAACAAGTCTAATGAACATTATATAACTGAGTTATTGTATAATTTACAAAATCAAAATCGTGTGGGCTTTTTTTTTTCCCTTTGCCTACTATTCGCAATTTTTTTTATTGGGCTCCCATTATTTAAGAAACCTAAGTGCTTTCTCTATGCTTTTCACATTAACCCAGTGAAGTAATTTTACTTTCCACTGACACTCTCTGTTTTCTGCTTATTCCTTTCCAGTCTAATTTTTCAGTATGCAAGTTCCCTCTAACTTTCTGTAGCCTTTAAAAAATTTATTTTCTTAGGAAATTAAATTTTCCATATGTCAGAGATTTTAAAACATCCAGTCTATAGTCATCTGACCAATGTTTTGGTGGTTGTTCAAAAATGTTGACATAACATGTAGAGAAAATACATGATGGCAGGTGGAGATATAAAGATTTTATATTCATTATGTTGTCCTGGCTGCATTGCTTATATGTGGTGAAGTCACAAAAGTGTTTTGTTATCACTATTTATTATTTATGAAGTGCCAATAACGTGTTTGACAGTACCTTGCTATGAATACAATAAAACATTTTTATGACACGGCCTATCATATATTTACATTAAACTCCATTTTAAAGATATTTCAGAACACACTGTAAGTTTTTTAATTTGTGAGGTTTTATTTTCCAGTATCCTTCTCCCTCTAAACTCTGGTGGCCTTTACTCTTATTTTCTCTTTTAGCACATTCAAGACTTATTTTTGTTAACCACCACTAGTTTGCAATTTTTCTGAGATAACTATTATTACATCTTGCTGCAAAGCTGGGAATCAAGGTATCCACTAGAAAGATCTAGTATTTCTGGCTCTAAATGACTCCAGTGCTCCAGAATAGGGAGTTTCTTGTAGTAGATTTAGGAATAAAAAAAATTATAAAAAACGATAGAGTTTTTCTACTTTTTCTATTTTAATACAAGAAAAAAGGGAATAAATGTGTTAGAAGTTTCTTTTTAATGTTTTCTCTTTTTTTCAGAACAACTGGCTTTTTATTATAGTACAACCCTGCACACTTAAACCAAATGGTGTTCCTTGTTTCCAAGATGAAGTTTTATGTATGACCAAAATGTTCCTGGTAGTAGTGCTATAGTGGATGCATGCCATAGATCTGTGTATGAGGCTCTCATTCAGCAGAATATAAGGTTGTGATTTGAGAGGGATGAAATGAAATTAGTCAAGAAAATAAAAGGTTCTGAGAAACCATGGAGATTGCTCCTCACACTTGGTTGCAGGGCTGCAGGGCTAGCAGTAAGCATGCAGTAGTTGCCAGCATTTGGGGAAAGAACCTGCCTGCAGTACAGCTGTTTTGCAAGACAGACAAAGTGACACTGCAAAGCAGTGAAGACTGGTGGTGAGGGTGACCTGGATGTCAATTGTACCTGCACTGCAGGCTGAGGAAAAAGGGAAGGAGGTTGCTGCCCTGGCAGCTGAGCAGGGTCTGGGGAATTTCTGCCATGTTATTTTTCATGAAATTATTTAAAAGATAAATCTAATAAAAGTAGTAGTAATGCCCAATAGACTAATTCATAAAACCATAGATCTCTAATTTAAAATGGAGTATTTGACTCATCTTGTTTGATCTCCTTTATAAAACTCACCATCATGCTTTCCTAAATTAAATTGTGCTGGAATTAAATTATATCTGTCTCTCTCTCATACTCTTACTTACTCAAAATCCAGTCTTTATTTTGAGACTGGCATAGAGACTGATAGTCCACTGCAAGTTGAGATAATTTGTTGCACTGAAAAAAAATGTCACTGTTAAAAGCTTGTGCCTTATTTCTTGCCTGAATTAGTCACACATGAGCTTCCAGGTAATGTATCCTGTATGCCTTCATCTGCTAGGCTGAAGATGCAGCTCATTGCTGAAATTTTTCTTCCATGTGGGTGCTTGTTTACTGGCTGTGATCATATCAATTCCTAATTTTTTATGGAAAGAAAAATAAATTGAGTTTCTATAATCCTTGACTAAAAAGCATGATATCTAATCATTTATTCTTTTCCTGGAATAAATATTCAGTAATTTAATAATTCTTACAGCATTTCTCTAAAATTTTGCCTGTTAACATCCTTGAACTATGGTCCTCAGAGGATAACAGAGGATAATAGCAGATGTAATATTGCAGTAGACATCACCTAAGGTTCAGGATTATGAAAGAGCCTCCTCCTCTCCTATTCCATATTTCCTAGATCCTAGGTCATCTATGCTGCTGCATCCACTTGGGAGATGACAATTTTTCTGGTATGAACCTTACGCTAAAGACGTTTTTTCAAAATGCCATCATAATGATTGCACTACTTAACTTCAGCCTAAAAGTATGAAGCTAAACTTGAGAAGTTTTTGTGTATGTGAGGGAAACTTTCCATGGGATGTGTCATAGTATAAGAGAATTACAGAATTAATTAGGTTGAACAAGACTTCTGAGATCATTGAGTCCAACATATAAAAATTAATTTCCCTGACTGGAAAACTGTGCATTTGTGACATCTTATTAACCATAAAGAACCTAAAGAGATTATATCCTAATTTGGGCCCTTAAAGCTAAATGGTGTGAACACCCTCCTCAAATCTCCAATCCTCTCTTATGCAACAAACACCAGATTCCAGCCCTTTGTAAATGACTGTATCCCATCTCTAAACCCACTCAGTACTATCACTGAGGCAGCACCCAGCAGTCAGGTAATCTGCCTGAAGCTAATCTCATTTAAAACATTCACTACACTTAAAACAAGAGTAGCTGTGGCCACTCCTGAGCACTCTAAGTGCTGACCTGTGGTTTTCACATTGTAGGCACTCAGCATCTTCCCTGTAATAATACACAAATTAACACAAGTGTGCCTTCACTCCTTCTCTCTACTGGACTTAGAACATCATGTGCTGTCTGAAAGGACTCAAACTATTTTTGGGTTCTGTTTTGTTGGTCTAAGTTGCAAAGTGGAAATTGTTCCTTTTGGATTGTGAAGGAAAAATAAAAAAGGTGCCTTATGATTCTCGTGTGGATTATATACTTGAAACTTGCTTCACATCTTTATAGTTATAAAATGTTTACCTCAGTGGCAGTTTGATCTCTTTTAAGGTCTACTTCATCCTCAGAATTGCTCTGTATTTCTTTAAGTGTTACATTATTGCTAGAAATTAATACACTGCATTTAATAATGAATGGCATTCATTTAATTTTATGGGGATTTTTTTCCTTAAATATCTCTGTGATGTGCTGAAGGTTGCTTTATTTTGCAGCATCTTATGATGTAGGGTTTTCCTCCAAGAGGCTCACACTTCAGAGGGGGGACAGGATCCTTGGCCTTGCAGTCTCTCACTGAGTGGCTGAATGGAAGAGGGGAGAGGACCAGCATCACATTTCCCTTTGGTTTGCTCTGAGATAGAAAGTTCTAAAGAAGCTCATTAATCATGGTGTGGAGTTGGTCAGATATTTGTAGTTCAGTAATACTTTGATCACAATGACTTGGGATATGAAATTATATTTTAATTTGTTGGGACAGTTTATGGTTTCAGAGTGAATGATTATAGACAAGCCTGCAGTAGATTACTAGGCTTGAATCTCTCTCAAAAAATCTGCAGTTTGGATTTGAATTTATAGCAACACTGAAGCCAGTGTGTTAGCTTGAAACTCTTCTGTCAGTCTGAAACAGGTCAGGCTAAAATTGCCAGGGCCAGTGTGCACACATAGACACACACACATCCCCACTGAACTCTGTCTCAATGAATTTTACAGCTTGGATCGGCCTTGGGAAAACTAAGGTCTCTTGGTTTCCCGGGAAATGTGGTTATTAGAACATTGATATAATAGTGTTTGACCTTCAGCCCAAAATGAACACCTAAGACATATATTAGTACATGGTTTTATCCATAAAATTATAAGCAAATAATTTTTTTTTAAATAGTAGCTCAAGCAGTAGAATCTGAGGTACACTTTTGGAGTCATGTAATATAAAAATAAATAGTCCTATACCAAAACAGATTCTCAGTCTGGATTAATTTCTCTATAAAATTGAATCATTATCCCCATGTAAAGTAGTATCATTAACCCTGAAGAATGTTTTTATTGAAATACTGACTTTCCTATGAAATTTAATGTGCTGGTAGAGTTTAAGTACTGTGTTCAAGTAGCATTTTTTTAAACACTAGAAATTATAGTCGTAATAATTACAATACAAGACTCTATAAACTGCTCTGCCAGTGCACTCAGTTCTTACCAAAATGTGCTGGGAAATCATTTACTGTTCACGTTGTGTTTGGAACATCCCCAGGAGGTTAGCTAACTTTACACCACAAATGAAGTCCAATTCTGTGTGCTGTGTACTGGCTTACACATGCTCTGCTGTCCCACAGAATGGCCAGCACAGAGTTGCCTTTCCTTTGCAGGAGGTGGGAAGTCCTGCTTCTTAAATGGTGATTCAGTTTTGAGGCGGTTTCAAAGTCTGGCCACGTCAGCAGAAAGAAATATTTTATCTCAGCAGGTTGGCAGATGATGACAAGCAAGTTCCATCACATTCAGCGTAGCCATACTGGGGAAGGCGCTGAGACTGTGATGAAAGAGGAGGACTGTGGCAAGATGGCCCCAAAAAAGTTGTATGCCAATTGCTTTTATTTGTGTCTATAATTTTTATTAGTGGATTGGAAACTGTGCCAGATTCGGATTCATACGTTCAAAGTTTAAACACACACACCCCTGAAGTTCTGAAGGCTCAGCTATTCACTTGCTGGTGTTCTTCTCATTTACTTCATACTGAGTGTACTTTTCAGGAAAAATTTTATTATCTAGGAAATAATTTAATGGAAAATGCTAGAATTTTTTTTCTTTTTAATACTAGTAAAAACATACATTATCAGCTCAGACCAAGAGGTTTACTCACTCAGTGCTCAGTCCTTCATTAGACAATCTAGACTTTGTTAAAAACAGTGCATACCATTCAAGAACCTGCTCCTTCTTATTTGGCAAGATAGGTGTTTACTGCACAGAAAAAGGTATGGTTTACATTGTGCACAATTCTTATCTTTGTGTTTGGTAGAGAAGAGAATAATTTTCAACTTATTTAAGTGCTAATAATTAATTCCTATTACCAGAAATTTCCTTCTGTTTGGCAACATTTCTGTTGAAGATCATGAGCACTGTAACAGATTTGGCATCTGCTGAGAGTTCTCCTCCTGCACTAATTTAATTCCTATTGTATTGTGAAGAAATTAGCGCTGACTAATTATTGATATGTCTGCTTCTCTCTTCAGATACTGTTGTTTATGAGCACGCTGCTTACTCTTCTTTCAAGGCACAATTTTTAAAGTTGGTTCCTCTGAAATCTTTGCTTCTTCCCTACAGCAGTCTTATTCAGGCTCTTACTTTTTATCCTATTCACATAATTTGTGGCAGTAGGACTCCCTAAGCTAGAAAAGGTTGTGTAAAATGTGGCATGTTTTTCTTCCACTAATTGAACATGAATTCCACTTTTTGAACATGTAATTTTTAGCATTTTAAGTTTCATGTGGCAAAAACCCCCAGACATTTAAGCTGTACATTAAGTAAGGAAGAACCTTTNGACTTGTAGTTCACAGATTGGAGCATGTGTTAAAAACACTGGTAAGCCATCCAGCATTTAAGTGTGTCCAGCTGTCCTTGAGCTGGTATAACCTACTCCTCTTTAACATTCAATTTCCTGGAATTTTTGAAACCATGATGTCTATTTACATGTCTTCTGCAGACTGAAGTCCTGAAGAAAAAGTGCTGTCTCAAAGGGGTGGAAATAGAGAAAAAATACAAAGAATCCATCAGATGTAGACATTGATGTATCTGTATGGCTGTGAAATGAAAAAAAAATACCAAAAAAAAAAGATGGCTGAACTCCATGCATTGCTGAATCTTTCTTTGAGAGCTTGAAACAGTTACACTTTTTTCTATGTTTTTTCTTGAAGTAATTAATTACAGATGGGGCTTCTTTCTAGCAGGTTATCTTTCTCTCCCTTTTCAGGCTTTTTTTTTGTTTGTGCATTGTTTTAAATGTACTTAAGTGTCACGGTTAACTGTGCAGAGAATATTATTTAGCAAAAGACACCTTACTATTTTTTCTTTTCTATTCTATTCTATTCTATTCTATTCTATTCTATTCTATTCTATTCCTTATTCTATTTTCCCACGTTATGAAGTGTTTGAAATTAACATTTTGCGGGGGGTTTGTGGGGGTTTTAGGAGCCTAGGTATTACGTAAAATTATTATAGAATTATATGAATTATTTTGCCAAAGCATAAATCAAGGCAGAGAAATCCATATTATGAATCCATTTCTGAAATTAGAAAGGAGTATTCAGGGACCAGTTAAAGATTCCCAGTAGAGAACCTTGATTTAAGTTGAATAGATCTGTTGTTGAGAGTCTTAGTTCTTTGCAGATTCAGGCCTAATTTATGTTATTTATTCTAAAAATTTAAAAAATCTCGAACAACAAAACTACCAAACACAGCCTGAGTATTGCTATAGCAATCATGTGGTTGCGGGGTGGAATCGTGGTTTAAAGCACTCACCCTGTTTCCTTTTCTGACAAGATGATAGTGATGCAGTGTGACTGAAATGCAACTCTTACACAAGCAACATCTGTGGCCTTCACTCACCATGAGAATCACACAATTTTATTTGCAACAGTGATTTAAAAAATAGTATACTCTGCTGATACTGTGTAATTTCATAATTTCAAATGATGCAGACTTAACGCTTATTTATTTAAAAATTAATTGCAATGTGAATGGGCTGGACCTCCCTGAAGTTGACTGATTCCTAATACTCCTGGAAGACACTGGATTTATTTCTTTGGAAAAAAACCAGGAAATTCTTTGCACTAAAAACAACTAAAAGCAAAGATCTTTACAAGTAGAACAAGGCTACCAGGTTGAGAGAAAACTACCCCAAACAAAAAATAGGTCTTAGGCTGTAGATGTCATGTCTGTAGAGGAAAATCTGCAAATGGGTAGAGGCAAGCTATGATGACATTGTTTTCCTGGTTGAGCAGGAAGTTTAAATCGAGAGGTCTGAGGCATAAACACTCACCCGTTTCATTTTACAGAGCACTAATTTATGAAGTTACTACTTCGTTGTTTTACTGATCATAAAGGAATAAACCAGAGAAGGCTGGTATATTATGAACATAAGGGCATTACCTCGTGCTATGATTTGCAAGATGTGGGAGAGAGGGAGTCCCTGAGTATCATCCAGGGGTGTTGCCTTGGTGGGGAGTGAGGCAAGGCAGGGTGAAAGGAGAGCTGAGTTAGTCATGATTTGGCTGAGAGTATGCTAATATTTGCAGGGTTTAGAGAGTTATCCTTTGGAAAATATTGCATACTCATTGTCTCTTTCAAATCTGAATGGTGAAATTGTAGGTAGAAAGGTGACAGATAATATAGTTTGTATCTGTAAAAGCTATGTCAGTGAACGGCATGTATGTACCATGTTAACTAGGTACTAATTTCCCTAATTTCCCAATAACCCTAATTGCCTGAAAATGCCATTGTTCTTATGAATAAATTTCTGTATGTCTGTTCATTTTCCTAAAAATTTAATAGCAATAAATTTAGAAATAAATTAATTTTACAGTGAAGCTTAAGCTAGACACTTCTCTCTGGTGAACAAAGAAATATGTAGGGAGTTATATTGTTGTTGTGAGGATGAAATACATGGGAGTGGATCTATCTTAGACAAAAAAAGCTCAGGGCCTCTTACAGGATTCCTGGGCCATGGTGAGCTATCGTTTCTGGATGGTGATATGATAACAAAGAAATAATCTCCCTAAAGATGAGCAAGGATACCTTTGTTGTGCCAGATTTGTTATATTTTCAAAATTTGGTGAATATAAGGGTTAAACTCTAAAAGCAGTTCAGTTACATCTTGACAATGGAGCCCTACTCCTGCATAATAAACCAGACTTAGCTTGGTCAGTCTTTTGGATGCCTATTCTTCGAAGATAAGCTCAGTATGTTTTTGCTTGTGTTATAGGCTATTTTCCTGCAGATTTGTGCTAGAAGCAAGCTCCAGCAAAATGTTGCAATTTTCCTCATGGTGAACAACTTGTTCAAATCCCCTAATCCTTGAAAACCCCTTCAGCTCCTTTTTTTGCTTTGCTGGTGCTTTTTGTTCATCTGTGTTTTCAATTGGATTAGAAAGATAAATCATGTTTAAAAAAATCTTAATGTGGGTTTGCCAGAAAACCAAGTGTAACAGTGAACCATTGCCTGAGGCAGGAAGCTGTAAGAGTGAAGGCAATGGGAAGTTAGCAAACATGACGGCATAGAGAAGTGAGAACTTGTAGAGACAAATACACAGACCTATGTGTTGTTTTGCTTTGTTTATGGTGAAAATTACCAAGACTAAAATTGGAAACCATGCCAGCAATTCATGGAATATAAGATTTGTTGCAGGAAATGAAGATTATAGGATGTAGGTATGTCAGAGGACTGGAAGTGCAGCTGAAAGCAGCAAAGGTCTTTGTACAGGTCTTTGGGGAGATGATGAAGTAAACAGCTCTGAGGTTGAGCATAAAATTACAAAGCTGGAAATCACATCTGTGAAAACAGGTTTGTGTGACAGTTGGCTGGTGAGACCAACAGGAAAGGTAATGAGTGACGCATTTTGACTAAGAAGTTAAAGCAAGCAGCATCAGATGATAGTCAATCCTCCAAAGAGGAAGACCACCAATGCAAAGAAATATATTTGAGTTAAAGGAGGACTGGTGTTCGTGTTCTTTAGATATACCAGGAGAATACAGAAGACAAGCTAGAAAACAGAAGATTGGAAAGTATGTCCTCACCCATAAGAATCAGATCTGCCTGACTGAGGGTGTAGGTGTAAGAAGAGTATGAAGCAGTTCTATAAGAAACGCTGAAAAACAGATGAGTAAATAGACCTTAGGCTCAAGAGATTTACATCGTATCACAGAAACAATGTATCATAGAAGATCCTGAGTTGAAAGGGACCTTCAAGGATCATTAAGTCCAACTCCTTCTGTGCACAGGACAGCCCCAAGAATTACACCGTGTGCCTGAGAGTGTTGTCCAAACTCTTCCTGAACTCTTGTCAGGTGACCGCTTCAATGGAAGAGAAGATTCAGGTGACTAAATCTAATGACAGAAATGAGGACTTGAGTCTAGGGGAGGAACAAAATGAAGATGTCAAGAGTTTGAAGGAAATGTTCATAGAAGATTTTGAGAGAGAGGAATAGAGATTGTCTTGCTTTTTGCATGGGAATAGGTCTAGTTCTTGAGACCTGTGAATTTTATTTACACTATCTTACTCCAAGAGCTTTTGACACTGAGAATATCCATGACTCTTCCGTCTCCTAATGTAGCATTTAATATTTTATTGCAGTCTGCAGATTTGTTATAAACTCCTGAGATCTGCATTGAGGTCTAGAGCATAGAGAAAAGTGCAGAACAGGTGTTGAATGCCATTCTAGAATTGCCTGGCTGCTTCTAATTACAGAGGACTGCTGTCACAAAAAAAAAAATTCTTCAGAAAATTTATTCCTGTTTTTCTTTCCTTTTGTTTATTATTTTAGTATTACTTAGTCTTTGCATTCAGAAATATTCTTCATAAATAAGGAATAATGCCAGCATTCCAGTACTAGCAGATCAGTTAACTCTACCATATACATTTATTTTCTAATATATGATTTCAAATTCACATGGACATAAAAATATAGAGACTAGAAAAATAATATTTTAAGGAAAGTGGTGGAAGATCTATCACTTAAATTATGTAAAATATGACCCCATCTGAAGGTTTCAGACATATATTAAGGGGAAGAGTCATACATTGGCCAGGATAGGACAAGATGACCTAAGAGCTCTTTCATCTATAATTGCATGTTTATGTTCCCAATGGTTTCCCATAGTTTAGTAACAAGACAAGCATGCAGCTGGATTTAATGTCCAAATTACCTTTAAGACTTTAAGCATGATACCTATGTGAATAGCAGAAACATGACATTTATAATATCATGAGTAATAGTACTTTTACCAGAAATGCCATAATGAAGGAATGAGATGTGTTCTAAATATCATCTGAATTGCCAACTTCATATTAGTACCTATTTTTAATGTGTTATTTAAGCCAAATTATGGTATAACTTATGTATATATATAGATATAACTTGTAGATCTAGATATGATTCTATGCACATAGACACACACCCACTCACACCATGCTGTTTATTGAAGTGCTGTTCAATGTGATCTCTGATCTCTATTATTTTTAGTAAACCCTGTCACCAGTAAGTCTAAAGAGAGGAAAAAGACCAGATTTTTAAACACTTTCAATGAGAAATACAAGAATACAGAACTACAAGAGTTCATAATATCAAATCCCATCCTACCTATATGATGACCAACATTTCCAGCAACCCTTTTCAGAAATTTAGTAAAATTCATCTTTAAAATTAACTAGGTTTCTTTCCTCCACTTAGAGGAGGAAAGAAAACTAATTACAGGTTTCACAGGAATGCTGTTTCAGAACTGTGCATTTGAAAATTTACATTTTCATTATTCCTAGTGGAAAATTATCCATTGCTAAAGTCTGCCTGCACGTTTTAATTACTGTTCTCAGAAGACCTTTTCCCTCCTGTCTACCATTCTTGTCTTTGTCCAAACATCTGCAGAAAGGAATCATAACTTCCTTACCCGTTGTTCTGACAGGCTATGTAAGATCTTTGAGTTTCCCTATTTCATCTCAGTTGTGCAGTACAGATCTAAGATTTTATGTATTTACTTTGCTTTGTTACAATCAGTGGCATAGCTTTAAAACAATTTTTAAAAAGTAACATATTTTATCAAAACACTAGTAACTTTAAACTCCTTTTGACTTTTGTCATGGTTATGGCAATTAGATAACTGACAATGAAGAATGGCAACATTTTGGAGGCAAAATTCAAAAAGCCAGTTTCATTTTGAGCAATATATATTAATCTTCCTTATTGAGAAACAGATAACTCCATATTAACAATTGTCCTTTTTGTTTGTACAGGTTAGGGAACAGGTTGCTAGGAATATCTGCTTGATTTATCAGAAGTAAGACAACTGTATGTTCATGCTAAAATAAGAAAGCAGCTCTCTTTGGGAGTGTGTTCTTGTGGCAATGAATCAGGACTTGTGCTGGTTTCCCACGTCCAGCAGCACTATAACATGAATTGAAGACTCCTCTCATTCTGCAGTCAGTCCTTATTCTCTGTAGTCACTTTTCATTCATGATTATCCAGTTTACAGGATAAATTCTTATTTGCTCTTGCATTAACCTGACTTGCTATGTGTATAGAATCATACAGTCAATAAGGTTGGAACAGACTTCCAGATCATTGAGTCCGACTCTTTACTGAACAGCACCTTGTCAACTAAACCATAGCACTAAGTGCCGCTTCCAGTCATTTCTGGAACCCTCCCAGGGATTGTGACTCCATGGCTTCCCTGGGCTGCCGGTTCCGATTCTTAACAACCCTTTCAGTGAAGAAATTCTTCCTAATGTCCAACCTCAGTCTCTCTTGGTTCGGCTTGAGGCTATGTCCTCTGGTCCTGTCACTTGCTGCCTGGGAGAAGAGATTGATCTCCATCTGGCTACACTGTCCTTTCAGGTGATTGTAGAGGACAGTAAGGCCACCCCTGAGCCTCCTTTTCTCCAGGCTAAATCACCTCCTTCAGCTGTTCTTCATATGACTTGCTTTCTGTACCCCTCACCAGCTCCACTGCTCCTTCTCTGGACACGCTCCAGAACATCAGCGTCCTTCCTGAATTGAGGGCCCTAGAACTGGACACAGGATTTCAGGTGCAACCTCACCAGTACTAAACACAGAAGGGCAATTGCTTCCCTTGTCCTGCTGGCTCTTTTTGATATAAGCCAGGATGCCACAGCCAATGTTGTTTTCATCCCATTTGCTACTCAGGTCCTTCCAGCTCATGATATCCCTTGCCTCCTCCAGACTGGTGATGCTTCCTGCAAATTATGAGCTTGTTGCTACTGTCTTTGAGGCAACATCATCAATATCAAAGGTTCATGATAATCCTCAATCCATTTCTAAAAGACCTTTCCTGGTAAACTCCTCGTACTGGATTCACAACTACTTTTTTCATGTTTCCCTCATCGGTCATTTCTCATCAGAGAACCTACTAATCTCCAGTTTAACTGATGACTTCCTGTAGTAATTAATATATGATGCCAGTAGCCCAAATAAATGAGGTCTATATTATTGTCTTTGTTTAGACAATTATTTCATCAAAAAAGGCATCAATTTGTATTAAGTATTTTACCTCTGATAAACCCATGTCATCATTTTTTCCCTTTTTCCATCTCCTTATATTTATTTATTTATTGAATATTTTCCTCTAAATCTGATATACTTTGAATATTTAGGCAAACAGGCCTTTTCAATAAGCGCACAAAGCTTGCTGCTTACAAACCATATGATACTACCCCATCTTGAAGTAATAAAAAAAATGGCAAAATATATCCTAATAGTTTCCAACAAAGTAATGTAAACAAACAGTCCCAATATTCTCAGGCTCATACATTTTCTCCAAAGATTTGCATTCTTTCTCAAGAAAGATAAAATTGATGATAGAGAAAATATCTTGGCAAGAAAATTCTTATTACTTTGTTTTAGCTATTAGAATTGGATAGTCCTTCAGTCCTGTATTAAGAAGATTCCCTTTTTAAAATTTGGCAGAATAGATTCTCCATGTCATATATTTCCTTTCAAGTTAAGGCCTCAGGCTAATTCCTGATTACATCAGTCTATCCCACAACCTGGCTCTGGAATGAAACTTGCAAATCAGGACAGGATACCCTTATGGGTACATTGTGTATTCTGGTAATGCTTATTATTGATAAAGAATTTTTTTTTTTGTAATTCATCTGGTCCTAGTCTCTTTTGCTAAATCTTAGACAACTAGATTCTTCAAAGTTCTTTGTGCCTCAGGTTTTTTTGGTCAAATTCAGCTTTTCTTGAACTTAGTTTGCAAAGACACCAATTCTGTCTCTTCCTTTCTAGCCTCTACTACACTTTTTTGTCTCATCTTGTAACTCTCCAGTTAGGAAATGGAACTTTTTGGTTCTCATGATCCATGCAAAACCATCTCTTGGCTCAATTTATTCAATAACAACTTGCCAAAAGCCAATCTTTGTATGTATTTGGTTTAATATGCCCTGCTTCAGTTTCCTTCTTTTCAGCTCATTCCATGTATCTCAGGGAGTTTCTTCTCTTTTACATTCTCTCTCTCATCTTTAAGACTGATACCAAGTTAAAAGAATTTTCAGTCCTTTAAGCCCAAGATATTAGCAAGAAAAATGCTATTTTTTGTTTTACTTGTCTTCTATGCTCATTGACTTGTGAGGAAAATCTGTCGTTTCCAGCTAGATTCAATGTTCTCTTGGGCTTCTGCATTGTTTCTGACTGATGAAAATGGGTTTTTTTTTAAGCACAAGAAAAGTTTTACATATTTTCTACAGGCAGAAATAGATATCTAGTGGTTCTTAGTGAGAAGTCATTGCAGCTACTCTAGGCCAATTTTTAAGGTAAGTGCAACAAATAAGAAACATTTCCTTTATTCATCTGAAATGAAACACTTCAGTATTATATCTGAAGTGAATGTCTGTTTTAGTGTGAAACTAAAA
This sequence comes from Ploceus nigricollis, assembly GCA_013399945.1. Lineage (NCBI taxonomy): Eukaryota > Metazoa > Chordata > Aves > Passeriformes > Ploceidae > Ploceus > Ploceus nigricollis. The sequence goes on from VXBC01006480.1 coordinate 1,440,354, forward strand.
GGTTTATTTTTTCTTAGCTTTGAGATAGCTAATTTTGAAAAAAAAAAGACAAATAGTAGACAATTAAAATGTAGTAATCCGAAACATTTTTTATTACTTTTATAATGATAAATTTTTCTTTTTGGAAAACTTGCTCTTGGTGAAATATGTTCTTCATTTTGAAAAGCAGACAGCATTATATAAAATGTTTCTGCTTTGAACTGACAAGCAATTACAGATACTCAGTGCATATTAATTACATGGTACATTGAAACAATTATATACATGTTGTCTCTTATTCCACACTCAGAATCCTACACTAATTTACTTGTTCAATTGCTCTTAATTTTTTCCCCTTTATATTTCCCAGCACATGGAGCAGTATTTAGTTTACAGACTTCAGAGCTAGGCACCGAAACAAGCGTTCCAAATACTGGGTATGGAAGGCATATTGCATCAAAGCTGGAAGAGTTTAACCAGTCAGTTTAGGGACTCATCTAGATCCTTCCATTACAGCTAAGAGTTGTTGCATCTTGTGGAAAACTATCCCTGGGAAACCCGTCAGCCTTTGTTCCATGAATAGGCCATTTGCTTCCCTTATTCCAGAACGTTTCTGCATCGAATGGTCTGCGTATGTGCATATGATCATATTTTGATCCTTTTAAGCCAGATTTACTGCAGTGTTTAGGACAACGAGCATCAGACCAAGTTCACCTAAAATTTGGTATACAGAACAATGGATAATGCCATTACATATTGTTTCATGGATAAGTGCTCAGGTCGCTCACTGGTAATTTCTCCAACATCAACTCTTTTTAGACATATTTTTGCTATCAGAGAATGACAGGTGCTTCACCATTTCCCTGAGCATTTCTCGACCAGGTAGGATAAGAGATATTTGAGGATAAGAGATATTTGTGGTTATTTAATTCAATTTTAAATTAATAAAAATTAGGCTATAAAATGTTTGTAAAAGCTTATCAATAGTGATTACTCCTATTCTTTCTCCATAATAGATATTTCAGATATCAATGGAATCTGACTTTCAAAAGAGGTACCTTTCATTGATTCTCAACGATTTAAGTATTTTGAGAGAGAAGTACTAAAAATTCCATATATGTTGCAATTACTATCAATAGTGGTACCACTGTTTATAGTGTTTGATTCTTCTGAACAGTAACATTAGAAATGTCCAGCAAGAAAAAGCTAGGTTTTTTTTTTTATTTAAAAACAATCTGTGAGTTCATAGTATTTTATCACCCCCATATTTATTTAGATTTTTTTGTTCCCCTACTTGCACATATCGCCCAAATATATAATCCATGAGCAAAACAGCATGGACTCACATGACAATATAAGCATAGCCAAAAATTCCAAGCGTTGTGTACCTCTCTGATTTAGTGTATATGTACAATTCTAATGACAGTGCATGCTTTAAATGTCAGGAATCTATGTTGATTACTGCCTGAGGGCCTGAAGGTTGGCAGATATACATTAGACAGTTAATCAATTTTATTTTCCTGATAATGTGAAATGAATTCACTGTTGAATAAATCTGTTTCTAGACTTTATTTTTACATTTCTGTATTTGAATTGGGCAATTTGTACTCTGAATCCTCAGCAAAATGTAATTTGAGCAGCTTACATGCTACTGTTATTCCTAGGACTAGATTTAGTCCCACATGGAATTCAGGTTCATAATAAATTTTTGTCTACTGTGGTAAGGATAATATTGTTTGATCCACTTATTTTTATTATCACTGGATACTCTGCAGGGATAAATCAACTGTCTACCAATCTGTTTATAAGAAAGAAATTACAACTTGAAAATTAATTTCCATTCAGACCTGAGCCTGGTTGGTGGGTTTTGTCATTATTCTGGTACAGTTTCATAAATCATATATCACTGCAAAAGTCTAACATGGGCATATAAGAAGGGACATTTATTTCTATGTATAAAAACCTTTTTTTTTTAATAATTATTCCTCTTAACATAAACATACAACTTCTATATTCTTGATATCAGTATTTTACTTTTCTTAGTATTAACAATAGCATCCTCATTTAACGGTTCACAGGCTCTTACTGGGCATTTGTATATTTGCATATTCCCATCAGGTAAAAGCAACTTGACTTGGTAAAATTTGCTTAAGTCTTGCAAGGAAAGTGTGAGAAAAAAGATCTACTATGAAGGCTGGATGGCAAATTTCAGGGACTATCTGAGATGCCCTGAAAGGCACTTCAAGAGCAAGGATGCATTTCAGTCATTCAGAAGTTGAATGCCAGAACAATCCTTAGGAAATATAGCTTCCATGACTAAATTCTGAATTTTCTATTCCCTTCTGCCCCACTAAGAATTTATTGGTTTTTTTTTAATTAAACATAATGAAAAATTATTTCATTTACATGAATGGAATACCTTCCATGGAATACCTTGTTTTATGCAATTACATATTAGAAAAGATAAAGTTCTTTTGGTAAAGTAAGCACTGGTTCCAAACAACATTTACAGACTAGTACTTATTAAAGACAAGATCATGGAATAAATTTTAAAACCCAACAATAACACCAACAAAACAAAAAAATGCTGGGATAATTTTAAACCAGGAAGAATAAGAAGAGGCAGGTATATGCAAGCAGCTGACAAAAAAATCTGGGAACAGATGGATGCTGTGGCACTGCAGCTGAAGGGAACTTTGACAGAAGGCTCTGACTATCCAGCAGGTTTGTGCGAGGGTTCTGGAGGGCTGAAACTGGTCCCTATGAAAAGTTTCAGAGGAAGGAGCAAAGCAGGCAGCAGCAGGCAGACAGAAGGAAATAATACCTCCTTGTGGAAGCCTTGCACATTCAGTAGGAATAAGACCTGAGACCTGGCTAAAAAGAAGAGATCAATTTTTTTAAATGCATGTACACATGCAGTATATTTTTTATTATGTGTTTATCTAGGCAGTTAACTTTTTTGCTTTAAAAACAATTTTGCTTTTGTTTTGGTTTTTTTAATGAAAACACTGAGACAAAATTAAGCTTTGCTGTACTTCCATTTATGTCAATTAAATAGTAGAACTTAATCTTGCTTTCAGTACAGAGTTTTGAAAGGTAAATTTGTGTTTGATCCGTGCTATTCTCAAGTTTCAGAGAAGATGCAAAACATCTGTATTTTAGCATTAAAATTGCAGTGCAGAATCAGCCATACTACAGGGCAGAGGAATTTCAAGGAGATCATGATCAGTTTTCCAATGACTTTTGAAACCCATTTCCGTTTAGCTGCTGGTGGATACAAGATTTAAGAAAGTGAGAAGGGCCCCACTGGCCCAGACAAATGATCCATCTGCCCTTATTCAGTCTCTGGATACAGGACCTGGAGATCACAGTGAGGAGAGAAAAGAAACAACTTGGCCACTTCTTGTCATTCATTCTTGACATTCCCTTCAGCATCCATAATTTTTTATTAGAGCGTACATTTCCTGTCCTATACATTTAAAATCCATTTCCAAATACATTATCCATTAATTTGTACAATGTTTTTTTGAATGTGATGCCATTCAAATCTATTCCTCCACCTCCTCTGGCAATAAGCGCCTGAATTGCCCCCAAAGTAAAGGCGTTTCTTCTTCCTGTTTTCTACCTACTTATGACACTGACTGTCCCTCAGTTCTTTTGTTGCAGGTTTTGGTGAACAGCTGGGTATCCAGCTTATTCACAGCTTTCATGGTTACATAATGCTCCCACATGCTGCCCCTGAGTTTTCCTTTTCAAACATGAGATTAGTTTGGACGACTGTTGGTGATGAACCAGTACTGTTGTCTAGTTATAAGTCCAAGTTTAATGCTAAGTATATGTGTTAAGACTATTTTTTTATAATTGTCTTATGTTGGCTGCATCTACAATAAAATGCCTCTGCTGTCTTTTTGCCCTGTCTCTCAGTTCTGTCAGGTTTTCTGAAGTTCCTCATTCCTTGACTACTCAGATCATCACCTGTGGACTTTGCAGCTTCAATTGTCTCTTCTGTTTCCAGGTCATTGATGAAGATTTTAATAAAACCACTTCCAGCAACTAAAAGACTAGGATCAAACTTTTAGTATACTCTTTTCTCAGTTCCAAGACTCCTGGTTCTTTCATGGAGGCATGGCTTCAAAAGATAGGGCAGAGCACGATCTTTACCATAGTTTGGCCTGAGGTTGATTGACCATAAGGCTGTGTAGACCTCAGGTCACTTCATTCTTTAGTGACTCTTTTCTGCAAATAGATCCATACTGGTATCACTGCCAGCGTGCCTCAGTTGGTTAGGCACTCCTTGTGTGACAGTGTTATGTGGATCCCCAAACTTTCCTACTGGTTACTCACAATGTAGATGGAAATGATATATATATTACTAAGTTAACTCTGGGGACACACAATTGTATGTGCAGATGTCAGATCAGAATAAGGAAGACCTAAATGAAGCAAATTTGTTGCTAGTCATCCTGGAGAGTAATCTCATTTTCTGCCTTCGTATGGCATGTAGGTGTTTAGTGAAACCATGCAAAATACTACACTGACAACTGGGGTAGGGCTGCTTGCTTCTCCCTGCAGGAGTGTGGAAAAATTATTTGCTCCACATGAAGGCTTTTATTTAACATTAACTCTTCTGATGATTTGATCCTACATGAAAAGCATGGCTTCTTGGATCAATTCAGTGAAAGTTTATCTTCAAAATTTGTGTTGGTGATGTGAAAATTGATTAATTTCCTAAATTAATCACAGGGTGGTAATTATACTTATCAGAGTTCTGCACATGAACTCATTCTGTCTTGTTTATCACTAAATATTGTTTGTTTCTGATCTGCATTATATTTTCTTGCCCCTTTCAAATACTCCTCCTTTGTCTTGATCTGGAAGAATACTAATGAGTGATTTATTAAGTTTCAAAGGAACTTCAAAATATTCTTATAGTGTCTAACTGTGATTTCTCAACACCAGCTCTGACCGAGGATTAGTGTTGATGAAACTATTATGGTTTAAGGGTAAAAGTGAGAGAAATTTTTCCTGAAGGACACTTTTTGTTAGAATATTGAATCTCAGCAGAATAAAGCAAGCAGTCTTTCGAGTATCAAGAAAGGTACACTGGTGTGCTGGCATCTGTCTTGAGATAGTTGGTTAGTCTCAAAAATCTCCTTTTTTTTATTTTTGGTGAGTGATGGTTCCCAACTGTAGCGCCTCTCTAATGAAAAGTTACTCTGTTCCAGTAAAAAAATCACTGCTTTATGACGTATTAAAATCTTATATGAGAAATATTTTTTAGGAGTAGACATTGCACTAAGGATTCAGTCAATTTAGGCAATGTGAACACTGTTTGAAAAAGGCATGGGCTTGAAATATACAGATTTACTCTCTGTTTCTACATTCCCCAGAAAAAGATGTATGCATAAGGGCCATATTACTGCTAATGCTTTGCAGTGGTAGAATGAAGATGTTGAGAAGTCAGTAAAGGAGACAGGATGGGAAGGACAAGGACAAAGAACAAGAGTGGGTGAATATTTTTGTAAAGGGCTGGCGCCTAAAACAATGGGGCTCTGGATGCAGACATTTTATGTGTAATAATGATAATCACTATTACTGCTGATACCCAAGAGACTGTAAAATATCAGCTCATTAACACAGAAGTCTAAATACCTATATGTGATCACCTATAGCAAGGAACAGATTCTGAGCAAAGTGTGATGTCTTGGGGATGGTGGAGAAGGTTTGGTTGAGATGTAAAAAGGGTAAAGGGTGAAGGTATAGACAATGTTCTTTGAATTTGCCAGCAGCCCTTCTAGACTTCCTAGTATGCAGCTGTGCAAACAACTGATTTTTTGGTTAGGTGTATGAACCCAAACACACTCAACATGTAATTTCTGCTGATCTCTAATGAAAAGGTTTCCAAATGCTTTATGAAACGGAGACCCTCAACACTTTTCCTCCAGCTTAACAAAATGTTCTCTTTGGCTGAAACAAAATTGCTCATTCGGGGTTTTTTTGAGTTTTTTGCTTCTAAAAAAATTTTTGATTTAAAAATAAAGCATAATTTCATGTGGTCTCAATACAATTCTTGGAAACAAACAATAAACATTTCTTGCCCTCATTCAGATTTTCTTACCAAATTAGATATGAATTTGCAAAGAGTTTCAGTGGTCACAAAATTGCTGATTTCAGTGACCAAGCTACCTGGGGAAAATACGCATTCACCCAGTTCCTTTTATAGTACTGACTGCCAGTGTATGAGCTTGCTCTGGTGGCTTGGTGTGGGCTGGCTTTCTGTCAAAGCTGCAGTAGCTGTTCTGTCACTGGAGGGTCAGAGCTACTGTAGATGAATGATCATGATTCACATTTTGCTCTCAGTGTTTAGATGGACTGACTAAAGCAATGCACAGGCAAGCCCTCAATGATCTCAGTTTTCTGTGCATTTCAAGGCTTCAGAGCCTTCTCTCTTGTCAGGTGGTCATTTCCTGATACATCTTTTCTGCAAAGACTTAGGAATTGTTTCCAAGTGTTATGAAAATTGTCATTTAGATGTTGTCCAGGAAGAAGTCTATTAGACAAAGAGGTGTGGTAGAGTAGTTTACCCTTCAAACAGCAATCATCAGCCTTAACCAGCATCATGCACTTACTGGTTTGGATACTACTAATCCTGATTTATGCCTTACTGCTTCACATGAATGAGTCTGCTTGCAGAGTTGAGAGGATTTATTGTGAGTAGAGTGCCAGACCCTGTTCCTTGAAATAAGAAATGTTTATATTGTTGGGAAGTGATGTAATGGCAGCTTGATTTATGTTTATTAGCATGTGAAAAGTTTTAGCAGTATATCTGTCTGTTTTCTATTAGAGATTTGTATCCAATAACAAAAAATTGCCCATGGATAACAAACTGGAAAATGGATGCATATTTGGCTGGCTGTAACTGTTGGGAGCGGGGGAGGAGGATGGGGCTGGAGAGGAGTTGTGGGGCTTTTAAAAGTATTTTTCAGTAACAAAACATGTTTAATGAAGGTGTTGTAGAGACACAATGTTTTTTAAATTGGAAATTAAAAATAAAAGCTAATTTGAAAATAATCCTCACTTTTCTGACTGTATTGGGAGCTATTGTTACTTATCTGAATTTAAAATTTGATATAATACCATTTCTTATTTTTAAATTTATATTACTGAAGGACATCTCTACAAAGTAATTACAGACCTCTTTTGCTGGATAATCAGCTGGTACATAGGGAGGGTGTTTCTTACTCATTAATTTAGGATCTTATATACGTTCCACTAGAAGTGAAGTCAAGGTGTCTGCTACTTTTCTGAATCTAGAGTTTACCACATTAGAAGAAAAATGTACCACAGATGAAATGTACTCTGTAGTTAGAGGTTTATTTATATGTGCATGTATAGTTTAAAGTGTTCTTTTGCTAATTAAATACAAGCAAACAAACCAAAACATTATGAGTGCTGCTGGGGTTTTTTCCTGCATTTGTCAAAACTTTTAGTGGTGCTAGACTTTTTTATTTGTTTGTTTTGTGATAAGTTATATAATAATTTAAAAATCTTTGTCATCAGTAAATATTGTATAGCATAAAAGCCCATTTTTGGCTTTATGTCTGAACAGTTTTCTAGTTTTCACACCATAATGATATTGGAAAAATAAAATATTTTAACACAGTAAAATGCATAAAACAAAATCAGACATTGAAAGGAGATGTTCCACTTGAATGGAATGCTGTTGAAAGTAGAGTCCTACATTGCAGGTGATCTAGTGAACCTTTAGGTTTAGTGCAGTCTAGCTAAAGGTCCATTTAACATGAGAGGTGATGTTAACATCTGGCAGACAATATAGGAGATGCACATATATAGATGAAATTGGCTCCTAATGCATTTATAGGTGTCCAGGAAAAAGACTTCTGGCAAGAAATTTTCTTGCTGTAAATTCAGTCCGGAAAAGAGTGTAGTGCCCACATCTCTGCTCCCTGAGGAAAGTTTCATAGAGGAGCAGNAAAAAGTTTATAAAATAATAGTTTTCTGCAATTGGTTTTTTTTTTTTTTCATTTACAGTAATAGATGATTCATAAATAGTATGATCTGGAAAATAATAGATGTGCATCCAAGTCAATGTTTGGGATGAAATAATTTCACTAGATTTCAGATCTGTGATGATTATGCAGAACCTAGTTAGAGTTAGGGATCATTATTCATGTGTAAATGCAGTCAACAGAAATTACTGCTTGTAAAAGTAGGGGCTATAGGGAAGACTGTAGGGAGTAAGAGAGGAAGGAAGGTTCACAGAAGAACAGATGAAGTGGCCAGAGCTGCAGAGAGGGGGGCAAAGCCTCTGAGGAATTGTCTATTGGTTGAAGATGTCCACGTGGCAACCCGGACACTTGCTTCCAGAGCCCCAGTGGAGTTTTTGCTCATTGCTCAAAACATCTGTGGAAATATCCTTAGCTGGGACACCATGAATCAGTGCAGCATTAACTGCAGGATCATAATGAATCATGTCTGGTTGTTTTGTGATTGCAACTTTCCCACTGGTTTTATATTTGGACTTCATTCACAATAAGCCTATTGCCATCTGGAAATTCTTTGTGTCTTTGAAAATTAAGAGAAAATTGCCTCCCTCAACAGTACTGGAATACATGTAGAAGATGTAAGAAGAAAATACATTGTCTTACATTACAAATCATAGACAAATTTTCTGATTTGTTCTAATGTTTTCTATCTTAAATTTGAGGAATCTAGAATCATACAATTGTAAAGCCATTTATGTTGGAAAAGACCTTTGACATCACCAAGTCCAAACATTAACCAAAGACTCTGTCCCTAAGTGCCACATCTGCACCAGGTATACATTAAATACATCCAGGGATAGTGACTCAACTACTTCCCTGGGCATCCTGTTCCAAATCTTGACAAGCCTTTCAGTGAGGAAATGTTTCCTAATATCCAGACCTAGACCTCCCCTGGTGCAACTTGAAACCATTTCCTTTTGTCCCACCACTTGTTACCTGGGAGAAGAGATTGTTTTGTATATTCTTAATGTCATTCTGAAGTTATTCTAGCAGCTTTCAGGAATGATTCTTTACAACTGGGGAGTCATTTTCCCGTAGAAAACCACAAGATAAAATCTGTTCTGGTCTTCCTTTCAATAATAGATTTGTTCTGTAAATAACTGTAAAATTCTTATCTTTTAACAGAGAAAGAAATATCTGTGCAAAGGATGAGATTACAGGAATTATAAAAGAGATACATTATACTGAATTCAGTAGAGCTCCAATTTTGTTAATGTCTGCTAAAGTCTTACTCTGCATGCCAATATAGGTAGTTTGTGACTGCACCTGATGTCACAGAAATATTTTTAGGATCAATTGGAGAGGCAGAAAATCTTTGCAATTGTCTGTACACATCAGACATGATAAGAGTCATATTGCTTAAATGACATGTTTTCTTTCTTAATAGGCTGTATATGGGAAGGAAGCAACAATATATGCAGTATATGTAATGCAGAGCCTCTTAAAAGTTAGATATTAATATTTTTCCCCCTGTTTTTTTTCTGATTCTAGTCAATGGGTTTCTCCAAAGAATGAATGGCTGTCTCTGAAGACCAGTGTCTCAGACGGCAAGAACCACCCTTTGAAATTTCCTCTCCCTTTCCACTTTCCGCCAAAGCAATCTTGGTAACTCATTTGAAAACACACTTTACAGGGAGGCATAGATCTTGCCAATTGTGTTTTGCCTGGTGTGAAATACATCTATATCCAGAAAACAACCTTTGCTATACTAGTTCCCTGTTTAACCATCTTTACCTGTTAATTATAAAATTATAGGAACAGTTTAGAAAATCATCCACTGATTATACTGTATGAATATCTTGCGCATCCATGACCTCCTTCCCGTTTACTTAGGGTAAAAAATATTGTTTGAGGTGCTTGTAAAAATGGGCAGCAACTTGCCCTAAAAGTAATAGAGAAATATTACAACTCCTCAGCAGCAAAAATTTCAGGTGCATTTTTATTCCCTGAAAACATTAAAAACCCCATCAGATTTCAAATAAATCAAAATACTGCATTCTGCTCTGCAATCTGCAGTGTTTATTAATGCAGTATGTGATGATGCAGGCTGTGAAATGCTAGGCAAATCCTATTGACTCTGATGAAAAAACTTAACTAAGATTGACTAGCAATGATGATTTTTTTGCATAGACCAGAGGTTTATACCACAGACCTGAAGAGATTTGATCTGACTGGAAAAGATAAAAACACTGTAGTATCTCTTAGAATTAGCAATCCTTAGAAAGGATTCGCTTTTGTGAGAGTGCTTTGTGAGCTGTAGTGTCTGTATGAGACATTTGAAAAATTTATAGATAAAGAAGGTCTTAATTTATAGATAAAGAAGTATGATGCAGAGAGGCATGTTCTAAAAACTCCTGGATCGGGGAGAAAGTTCAAAAGTACTTTCAGGTGTTGAAATTTATCCTGAGCATCAGAGTTGTTTGTTGCTCACTGCAAAAACGTCTGAAACTGTCCTAGAAAACTCAACAGAGCTAAACAGGACATCCTGGTCTAACCATTAGACTTTTTCAGAAATGATAGCAGATGAAGGTGTCACCTCAGCATAAGACTGATTAAAAATTATTATTTATGAACTCGCTAGAACCTCAGAGATTCCACCCTGTATCAGAAATAAAACTTCTCAGTAATATTACATCTCTATGTGAGAAGAACCTGGAAAATACTGAAAAAACCTCTAACTAGTAGAGGTTCAAAAGCAGTTGCATAACTTCATGAGACTTTATAAGGGGAAGAATAATTGTTAGAGGTGAGGAAGGACGTAAGGTAATGCTGTGAAGAAAATGAAATTTTCTGTGTTGATGCATTTTCATGCCAGTCCTCAACATGTTGTAAATTGCCATTCTCATATCTAGAGAAGCAGAGAAATAGAGGAAACTGTTTTCCATCTGTTGAGCCCCTTTTTTGACCTCTTTGTCGAAGGAAAGTAGTAAGGCCACTTCCATTCAGAGCCCTGCTCAGCCCAGCGCTAAGTTTTCAATGTCTTCTATGTGAAGAATGATGAAGTCCTTACTCCCACCTGGGAGTCTGCCTGGCCAGAAACTGATATCCCAACTTCAGTGAGTCTCTGGAAAATTTTGTATTGGCACCTAAGTATTCGAAGTTTCACCACAAGAAGGTATCTTCAAGCATTAAATGTTGAGATGGAATGACCTAAGAATCTCAATTCAAATACATTCAAAGTTAATTTAAATAAATATTAACTCATGGTCTTAAGGGCCTGTGCCATGTACAAGACAGAAAAAAGATATCAATATCTTTGAAGAAGGAATGCAACATCTTCTTTGAGATAAGTGCAGCTACTACTGAAGCTGGGATTTTTATTTAAGTAATAAACAATGCAGCCTATTAATGAAAGGCAATCTGAAACGCCCAGGAGTGTTATGAACAACACAGAATACAGAACTGACTTTTGCTATGATATAACTTCTTTTTCTTTCAATTTATTCCCGAACAGGTAGTCATAAAGTATAATTCTCTGAATGAATGGAATCCTAAATTCTTCCTGTTTGGCTGTTCAGAAAAGTTGACTATTTGATGAAACTTCTTAAAAGCCTAGGATTTGTTTAGCTTGTGTTCCTAATGATCCTACAACTCTGGCATGAAAAGCAAACTTGTTACAGAGAGGGAAGATGGAAAATTGGAGAAATCATACTTTTCCATAATGGAAGAACTGAAAAGAAGTTAATACTCAAATACAAATTGGTGCTTTCGTTGTACTGCAAACATCTGTGTCCTGAAACCAATTTTACATGCAGCCAGTGGAAATGAACACTTCCCATGTGTGCTGGCCTAACACTAGAGAAATATTTAGGGCTGTTGGAGAGTTCTGGGATGAAACACTTTCCTTTGGAAAATGGCAAGCTGATGAAATAGAGGCTTTTTTAAGAATTAGTTCCTTTCAAAAACCTTTTGATTTTTGCAAGAAAAGTACTGACACTGCCAAAAAATTTTTGGCTTAACTTTTATTAATACAAACTTTCCATTTTTAGTTCAAATGAACTTCTCATTCCTCCAAATTAATTAATCTGAGGTAGTAATTAATTAATTTCAGACTCAAGTATGAAAGCATTTTCTGAACAACCTGCTCAATGTACAATTGCTAGAGAATGATTCCATGGCAGAACAGAAAAAATAGCATTTGCATATTTTACTGAATATTCTTGTGAATATTAATGGTATTTTATAATATAAATGCTTCATAGCATTAATTATACATAGCATAACATGAACACAACTGAACACAAATGAAGTAAAACAAAAGTAATAAAATAATCTAACAAGTGTTACATTAGGATTTTTGCTGAGAGGCAGCATCTTGCACCTTTCATATTTCCTACTTTGTACGCAGCAAGAATGCATATTTTCCAAGCATCAGCATGTGCTTAACTTGGTCACTTGAGGAGCAGGTCCTCTGTCAATCTATTGGTCCTATTTGGCTCTTCAACAAAGGCATAATTTTCTGAATCAAAGGTCCAAAAATCTATTTTAAAAATGATGTTTGTATAAGCATATACATTACTATTTTGAAGTATGAGAAAGAAAAAAAGTGTAAAGTGAAGTATTTCTTTATTTGCTTTTGGCAAATCCAGAAGATTGATAAGTAGACTAGACTGAAAAAAAACATTAGATTTTCCTGATCATCTCTTATTTTATTCCAGTTCAAAAATAGATAGCCATCTAGAAGGCCAAATCTGAGATTATTTGTTTGGAAACCATTTTGATGTGCTCCAGTTTTCTGAGCCCTGAGATGCTAATTTTCAGTTTATATTGTATACCAATTGTTATAGGGTGGGTTTTTTGATAAATCTGAAATACACTAGGGACCTTTCTGATACCGTAAAAGCAGAACCGGGACAGATGAAAAAAATATCGAATTAGTAAACACACAATGACAAACAGTATTTTCTCCATATACATTGTACCAAAAATTAAATAAAGCAATGCTATGGGCTCACAGACAAGTATTCTTTTCTGGATTAACCTTTTTTTGTAAAAGCAGGTGCAAAGCATGAAGATATTGCCAAGGCAGTTGAGTGTGTCTCATGCTGGACTTGAGAAAATGTGTTGTATTGTCATACTCAAAAAGCAGAATATTTAACTGTTAACTAAAGCTTTCAGCAATTAGTAAAAAAACCAAACCAAACTAAATCAAAACAAACAAACTTCCATTTTTTTTTCATTTTGTGCTTTTAATCATATGACAAAGTTCCACAGCTTGGACAGCTCTTAGGCTCCATGGAGGAAGGTGTTAATTTTTAATTAAAAGAGAAATATAACAACTGGAAATCTGATGCATTAGGTGAAGTTCACAAAGGGATGTGTTTAAAGTACCACGTCCAGATTTACTAAAGCAATTAGGACTGAGGCGCAAAGGCATCTCTGTGCTCAAAATTATCCTACAGTGAAATCTCTTGAGTATTTTCATGCCCATAACCTCAATTCTGCCAGGTCCTGTGACAGTTGGTCTGTTGCAACTCATAAAAATCAGATCAAGCATTCATGAGCTTCTGCTAAAGTTGTATCTTACATACATTTTGCATTGATACATGCTGCACATCTATTTCTGAATAAAAATATAAAGAGTTGTGTAGCTTTTACACTAAAATATAAGCAGGGAATCCTGAAGTCTTGAATTACCAGAAAACTAGGATTGCTACTGATTTCCTTCCTTCCTTCCTTCCTTCCTTCCTTCCTTCCTTCCTTCCTTCCGTCTTGTGAACTGCAGGGCCAGTCTATGAATAGCTGAATGAGTAGGAAAGGTTTTACACTAGTTTGGATCACTTCTCTTTGTTCTCTCTCTTCATTCCCTATTGTCAGCTTTCGTAGCTGCTTTTAAAAATTTATTTTATTACCCTGTAGATGTGTTTTCTGTTGTATCTGGGGGGTTTTTTCTGTAATATATTTCATTATCATATTGTTCAATTCTATTAAATTTTAATCTCTGCATATTTTTATTTCATTCTAACTGCTGAAACTCAAATGGATAAGAGAAAAAGTGTTAATCATTCCCTTTCCCCTTTTCGTCCTGTGAGTTATCCTGGGGTGCAAAAGGAATGGCAAGACTTAGTTATGGTTTTTATGGGTTTTTTTTGTCTTTCAGGGATCACTACAAAGAGAAGAAGACGAGTGTTCAAGTTAGTATTTTGAGTGACGAATCAGTCAAATGGAGAATCTAGCCAATGTTATGCTCTTCTGCAAGGATTGCACATATTGAGCTTACAGAGTTTTGCTGTGGGTTCTTATTAACATAATGAATCACCTGTTGTGTGGTCCACTAAAAATTAATATAATTTTTTAAAAAATTATTTATTGCCTTTGGAAAGGGCTGATAGGAAGAATCCAATCTTTTGAAGTGCTTAAGAATTGCATTCTGGAATGCAACTGTGTGCCTAAAATTATGTGTTTGATATATTAGCCAAATTTTATGTACTTATAAGGATTATCAAAACTATTTAATGAAGTAACTAGAAAAATTAGCATTTTTGATTGTATTTAAAATTTCTTCTGCTTATCTACTTGAGAAAATACATCATTTTATGTAGCATCTGTTATGAATGAAATAACTTTCAGCTCCTTTTTCACAATTCCTACATACACATTTTCCTTTATAACAAACAAAGAGTTATAAAGCTCTGAGAACCCACAGCTGTTTGTGTTAGATGGAGAAAGCATGCCTCTTTTTGTTCCTACAGGAAAAAAAATTGAGTTAGGTTCAACATGCTGATAAATGTAAAAGTGGTAATATTCCAAGGTGGGGTTGTGATAGAGACAGCTTGTTAAACATATCAAAGCATACCCCAGATAACAGCTGAATTAAGCTGCATGGTTAGGAATTGATTCTAGTTGAAAATATACATTCCTATGCAATTTAGCTCCACCAGTACATACCCCACCCAAACGTTTGTTTTCTAAAACTTGGAGTAGTGATGCATGTGGAAAAAAGCTAAAGAGTTTCATATGTTCAGAAATTGTGCAGAACAATTAAACAAGATGCCATTCAGATTTAGCTGTTGTGACAAGTAAGAGAACAAAATGTGAACTGTGTGTAAAATATTATTCCCCTTTTGTGAACAGCATCGGGATTTTTTTTGGCTTGCAGGCTGAACAAGTGACACGGTTAGTTGAGTGACACTTCACTTCCAGCTAATTCTTGGCATCAAACTTAAAGTAGTCTTGTGCAGCTGCACTGACTGATATAAGCTCTACGATTGGATACAGTATTGTTAGATCAGTGCTTTGGAGAATCCTATAGACGCCTTGCATTCCAAGCTAGAAGAGAAAATAAACGGGTTTTTCTTACTTTTTTTTTTTCTTTTTTCAGCCTCAAGGGTTCATTTTTCATCTCATTAAAATCAATGGAAATGAAACATTAAATTGAATATCAGTTTTTATTCTCAAATAACAGTTTATGCAGTTCTGGGACTTTTAATGAGCCCTAGTGGGAAGATGCATTTGAGAAACTAAACACTCCCTTGGTTTTAACCAGTCTCTGAATACATGAAGCATGATGAGATGAAAGAAAGTTTTGAGATTTATGTGGATTTACTGAAGCAGTGGTTAGAATGGGGGGAGAGGCAGCTCTTCAGTGCTGGTTCTGTCTGGGATAGAGTTAGTTTTCTTAGTAGCTGGCATGGGACCCTGCTTTGTATTTGTGTTGGAAACAGTGTTGATAGCATGTTTGCACTCTTGTTGAGCAGCGCTGGCAGAGCACCAAGGCCTTTTCTGCCTCTCATCCCAGCCCAGCAACAAGTGGGCTGGGGGTGCACAGGAAAGGTGTCCCAGGAGAGGACTGACTGGGACAATTGACCCCAAGTGACCCAAGGGATGTTCCATGCCATATGGCCTCATGCTTAGTCTATAAACCTGCAGAAGGAGACAAGAGGGGATGTTTGGAGGGACGATTTTCATCTGCCTGAGTCACCATTGTGGCTTTCCTGTCGGCAGCTGAACACCTGCCACCTGATGGGAAATGGTGAATTAATTCCTTGTTCTGCTTTGCTTGTGCATGCAGGTTTTGCTTTACCTATTAAACTTGCTTTATATCAATACATGAATTTTCTTGGTTTTACTCCTCCAATTCTCTCATCCATCACACCAGGGGAGAGTAAATGTACAGCTGCACGAGACTCTGTTGCCAACTGGAGTTAAACCATGACAACCACCTGTCCACCTCTTGTTCAGGGATTTGGCAGTTTCAGGCAGAGGCATTAGTGTGCCCCAGCCAGTGGCTGCTCAGCAATGCCATGAAGACTGCAGAAGTGTTCCTGCAGCACTCACTGTAACTCTGTCCATATAAGCATTAAAGAATTGCCTGAAATTGCAAAGCACTGACATTGATTTATAAACAGTTCTGGAGGTGTATGCTGGACTTCAGTACCAAGCCATCTCACTTGAGCTCTGTGGCTCCGTAAAAAGAGAAATGAAGATTTTTGTAGCTATATGATTTTTAAAAGCCACTCCCTTGTAAAGAGTTTGAGGACTGTTTGGTAAGTTACCCAATATGTAGCTTGGTGCTGCCTATAAATTGTGGCTATTATTGCCGCTCCAGATGTAAATGAAGAAAGTAAATTTATTTATATAGTGCTTAAGTGCAAGAAATAGACACACTTCTAGAGACATGGATGAAGTTAACGCTCAGAACATTTTACCAGGAATAACTGAAACGGAACATTGCATATTAGCATCACAATCTCATTAAAAGAAATTTTTGCCATCTGACATGATGTCAAAGGGAATGACAATGTTTCTATCTGCATCTGAAAGCAAGGTAACACATTTTCCATGAATCCTAGCAAAATGAGCACCAGCAACCTGTAACTCCTGAAATGCATTGAAAAACTGTTAGATAAAATTACTATGTGCTGCCAATGTAATAACAGCCATTAATAATTGCTCCTATAGTACCTGAATTCATGTCTTTTTAAGTTGCTCAATGCAAAAAAAGTGAAAGCAGGAAGTTTCTGCAAAACCACGAAACATAAAACCTAGCAAGGTATATCCCTGAGGTAATGAAAAAAAGATATCTTAAGTCAGTTTTTTCATGTGCATTTAAAATTAAAAGAAAAGAAAACTCTCAAGCAGCGTCAGAGAAAATATGGCAAGCATATATAAGATATATTTAGGTGTATCAATTGATTGATCCTTTAGTTCCAGAATTTAGACAGATTCAGGAAGAACAAGATAAATCTCATTTCTCTCAATTATTTATTAACAAAAATTACTCATGTGTTCTATGATGAGATGCAGGACCAAAGACATCCTAAATTTGCTTTTAAGAAACAGTTAGGACATTTTTTTCCATAAGTGATTGATGGAGCACATGGACTTGATGGAGGGGACAGTCTCCTTGAAAGGGATAGCATCTCAGACTCTCCATGAGGAGCAGTATGGGGTGATCCTAGTGAAGGCAGCTTCTTTTTCTCTTGGGAGGTGTAGAACATAGGTGCTTGAAAGTCTTAAAAATGGTAGAAGGAGGACTACTTGTAAATTACCATTTTTCTGCTGCAGCTGCAGTAAGTTAGAAGTGCTAAACTACAAATTTTACTATCAGAATCTATTCTCTTTAAGTGTTCCATGCTTTTTAGTCTTGATATTGTCCTATTAGGTTGTGGAAGACAGAGATCATATATTCAATGAAAAATGAGGGCATCAGAAAACAATTGATTGTACCCTGAGCATTTCATCACTATTGTAGCCTCTGAACACAAATCTCAAAAAATTCAGGTACGGCAATAACAATATTTGTTCCCGGACCTTTTTTCAGTCTCCTTTCCTCCAAGACAACAGTGAAAATAATAACTTCTGTTTTTGAATTGGGGAACATTTTCTTGTTCAAGCAACAGGAATTTAGGCATTACCTGGAGGCATTCTATCTGCAGAAGATCAAAAATATGAATAACTATGCTATNGCCATAAAAATAACCACATATTCAAACGGTGATACCATGGTCTCTCCTGTGATACTGTCTGTAGAAATGTTGGACCTTGACAAAGTTCCTTGTCTCTCATGGAAAAACTCTCAAATGCACATCTGCTTTCTGAGAATCAAATGTAAACCACACAAATTACATCTGTTTATTATATATGGGTCTGCTTTTTTTTTTTTTCTCCCAGCTGCTGACACCTTAATAATACTTGAGAATAGCCAAAAACTTCATAATTCCTGGAGATAAAAGGAGTGCATTTCTTAGTCCTTTTCTGAAAGAGCTTCAGGAAATCCTTTTCTAAAAATGTAGACTCCATTATTTGTTAGCTTTCTTTGTTCTTTCTAAAATAATGTTTTTCCTGGACAGCTTG
>VXBC01006480.1:1458968-1592581 GCA_013399945.1 Ploceus nigricollis
AAAAATATGAATAACTATGCTATTTTTCTGGTTTTTATGCTGGATCAGTAGTTAACATTAAAGCTTCAGAGCACGAAAATGTCTCCAAGCATTTAGATGAATGTTTTCTACAAAAGCAACAAATTTTCAATTATGACTGCAGCTAAGCTGACTATTTTTTGCAGAAGTCAGACTTCTTTCAGTTTTCTTGACAAAAGTCAACATTTCAAAAGAAAACTTCTATTGAAAATGTAGATATTTTTNTGCTGACACCTTAATAATACTTGAGAATAGCCAAAAACTTCATAATTCCTGGAGATAAAAGGAGTGCATTTCTTAGTCCTTTTCTGAAAGAGCTTCAGGAAATCCTTTTCTAAAAATGTAGACTCCATTATTTGTTAGCTTTCTTTGTTCTTTCTAAAATAATGTTTTTCCTGGACAGCTTGACCTTCCCTGCCAGTCTACTTGCCTATGTTAATTAAACCAGATCATCAGTAAAGCATAATGAACAGAAGATAGGACCGTGGCCATTGCATGCAGTGAAGAAAGCACTTTCTGGAAAATGGGGGTGTTTTTTGACCTGTTTCTCTGACCCCTTATGCTTCTCCTCACGCACCTGATCCTGGTGTGAGAGACCAGAATAGAAATGTCTTCCCATATGATGACAAAAAAGTCCTCACCATCTCTTTTTTACTTTTTGTTTGTCAAGCTTTCCTAACTTGGGGACCTTTTTTGGCACTGCTGCACAAGGGGTAATTTAACAACCTTACCCTGATACTAAGGACATTATCCATCTCTCAGTTTAATACTTCCTGTCTGGTTTCTGCAGTGTCCCTTTAGGCAGCTGCATGAGCAGAGAGGATATTGCAGTCCTTACTGCTGGGTAAGTGTGAGTGATGACACTGTAATGGCTGGGTTTGAGCTTCTGCCCACAGTGGTAGCCCTGAACATTCCATACAGCTCCCAGCCACTCATAACAGGACAGCAGAACTGCAGTGACAGAGATTTCACCTGGATTTTACTCATCTGAGCAGGATTTGCTGATGTTAGATGCTCATAATGGTCTTTCCCCAAGCCTGGGCAAGAATATCTCTCCAGACTTCATATTGTACAGAAGACTTGTATTTGAGAGTTCAGTCCAGACTTGTTTGACATAGCAGCAACAGGCAGCAAGTGTCTAAAGCCAAGGCCAAAACAGATGTACGTAGCAAAATTTATGAAGGAGGAATATACAGCAACATGGCTTGCTTTGAAAACAATAACTGGTTCTAACAAGTAGTGAATCTCCTGTCATAGGCCAAAGAAAACTATTTCCCATCTCTAAACCTTCTCTGCTTCCTGTTAGTTAGATACGAGTGCTTTATTACTACAAAAGTCATTACTTTCAGTGAAATGCAAAGAACAATAATATGTTTACTATTATCACCAAAGCTTTCTGAAGCAGGGAACCTCAATACAACCCCAATATTCTTTGAGACAATCTTGCTCAACCTTTTATAACTCAGTCCTTGCACTATTTCTTTGGGGTTTTTAGCATTTTTCATAAAAACCTCTGGGATGCAAAACCGAGCATCAGTGGTGACCAGGGTTTGCCAAAATAGCTGAGCACATAACTTGTAGAAAATAATTTTTAGTCAAATAATGATTATACATTAATGTAACATAAAAATTATTACATATACTGGAATGGGGAAAAAAAGTTTGGTTTGATCAGTTTTCTGAGAAAACCTAATTTCTTTCCGCTGACAGAAGAAGTTGTCCCTTGAACATCGCTGCTGTTTTTATTCAGCCCTGCTTAAAAGATCAGTGGCGTAGGGTGATGATGAATTTGCATGTCTGTACAAGATTTACCGAGACTTCTGACTGTCTCTAGATCCTCAAATTAGATGCAGCTGTAGCTGCAACACAGAGAGAGTATGGCTAGCTGCTCCACTTGCAAGTTATTAAAAATATATTTGAAAAAGTAGAGATGTCACAATCGAGCTAGTGAATATTAAAAAAATATATTTTCCAGACCATTTAACTTTTTAAATTATATTTTACCTGATATAGAACTATTTAAACACTTAATTGACTGAGCTGAACAATAAAAACAGAGAACAAGTTACTTGTAAGGGAGTCTTTATAAAGCAAGTGTATCTGTGGCAATAAAAATTCAGCATAAGAGTTGCACAGAAGATGCCAAGGATGATTGTGCTCACAGAAATTTCCACTGGAGTTATGTGATGAGGAAACTAATTTTCACTGTTTGAACATTGAAAATTTGAACTAAATGTTGCTAACAGTTCAGACATCACTGGACTTACTATTTATGAAGAGTTTTCGTTCATATGTATGGTATAAGTTCCAGTCAGGATTAAAGGACAAAATTTGAAAATTCAGCTTCAAATTCAGATATATACTTTTCAGCTTTCTGATGTGGGTCAGAGCTGGATAGCAAAATAATTCTAAATCCACTAACTGTATAGGCTTTAATGAAACTATATATTTTTTAAAAATCCTTCTCACATGAACCCAAATCACTAGAAGGCTGGGAGAACTTAGAACCCAATTTGACTGAAATTTATCTTGACAGTTGTCCAAGACGACTTTGTCATATAAGATTATACTTAAAAAATTGTTTTATAGCAATGTGTATATATCTCAATGTGTTGTTTTACTATAATGTAAAAATACATCACACTGCAAAAGTTCTGATTCAGTTTCCTTTGAATTCTATGGCATTAGCCCTATTGACTCAAAGAAGAGTTAAACATTCCTGCCATGTTTTGTAATAATATTCTGGCACTGTCCTAGTCCCTTTTAAAGAAATGAAACATCTGCCTTTGAAAAAACTTAAATAAGAGTGATAAAAATCAGAGATAGCTCAAGTCCCGTGCTACCTCGGTAGTTCCAAATATGCCTCTTCAGTTCATGAATTTTCCCTGGGAAACCTCTTTTTCCAAACTTCACTACTAACAAAATTTAAACTGTAACACAGGGAACGAGCTTTCATTTTTTTCCATCATCCATTAAGATAAAAAATTGAAAGAAATCCTATTGAAAACATTCTGGGGTAATTTTCAGACTTTTCCACAGTTTTATCTCACTCTGATTTACCTGTTCTCATAGCTTTAAGGAGTTATTGCATTTCACTTGAAACAAACATGTCTTTTAGATGTGTCATTTTTCTTGCTCTTGTTTTTTTAAAGCTTGAGAGTTGAATATAATCAGACTCAGTTGTGGTTTGTCACATGTTCCTCAATAAAGGTTTTTTTTACACAGTAAAATTTAAAATGTTTCTGGGTACTACTGTTAACAAGTTCCTGTCTCTAAAATAATGTAATAATTATTATATGTATGGTTATTAAGTAATCTTGTTTTTTGTTAGAAATAGTTATATTTCTGGTTTTTATTTTTATTAGTTCCTGAGCCTTTAGAAAACTTTTCAGGAAAATAACATACTTGCTCATGGGCAAGATCACTGAAATTCAAGTTTGCATCTTGCACAAAATTTTGTGAAAGTGTATTTGAAGTAGTATGCAAACCTCTGGAAAGCAAGCCTTCATTACTGCTCATTGCCCTCCTCCCTATTACATTCCCATGACATCTGTGTCCTGATGCCTTGACAAGCAACTTTTTCATTTTCTTCCATTTCTGTTTGCCCTGTAATCTTTATCAGTCATGGCAGACTCCCTTGAGAACATTTCTATCTCAGGGTCAAGATTTTCTTTGCATTATTTCATGCTATTTCCCATGGAAATTAGTCAGTCCTTGTCATCAGTATGCCCATGGTTTAGGATTCAGTACTAAGTCTGTACATAAATTCTATCTGCTTTAATTACCATTTGAATCGGGGTCACAAATTTGTGTGTGTACATGGTCTTAAACAGTAAGGTACACTTCGAGAATATTTACCTTATTTTTACCACACTGTCTTAGAATCAGACAGGTAGCCTTTGTGTTCTGAATGGTTTCTTTTCTCTTTCCCCTGTGTCCAGACACAAATTTTTTGTGTTATGCTGTACGTTGATATCTTGTGCAAACTCTTTGGCTCAGGCATAGTCTCTCTCTCTGTGTAATAAACGAGGCTTCAGAACAGCATCACAATAGTAATGAATGAATGGAGTGCAATAGCTACATACATTCTTTTTATATATACACATATAGATGGGCAGAGTCTAACAGGATGAAGTTTAATAAGTCCAAGTGCCAAATCCTGCATTTTGGCCACAATAACCCCCTGATATAGACTGAGGACGGTGGCTGGACAGTGCCCGGGCAGAAAGGGACCTGGGGGTGCTGGTTGACAGCCAGCTGAACATGAGCCAGCAGTGTGCCCTGGTGGCCAAGAAGGCCCATGGCATCCTGGCCTGTATCAGGAATGGTGTGGCCAGCAGGAGCAGGGAGGTCATTCTCCCCCTGTACTCGCATTGGTGAGGCCACACCTTGAGTGCTGTGTCCAGTTCTGGCCCCTCAGTTCAGGAAGGACATTGAGACGCTTGAGTGTGTCCAGAGGAGGGCAATGAGGCTGGTGAGGAACACAAACCCAGTGAGGAATGACTGAGGGAGCTGGGGGTGTTTAGCCTGGAGAAAAGGAGGCTCAGGAGTGACCTTATCACTCTCTACAACTCCCTGAAAGGTGGTTGTAGTCAGGTGGAGGTTGGTCTCTTTCTTCAGGCAGCAGCAGACAGAACCAGAGGACCCAGTCTCAAGCTGCATCAAGGGACATATAGGTTGGATATTAAGAAAAAGTTTTTTATGGAAAGAGTGATAAAGTACTGGAATGGCCTGCTCGGGGAGGTGGTGGAGTCACCATCCCTGGATGTGTTTAAAAAAAGATTGGATGTGGCACTCAGTGCCATGGTTTAGTTGAGGTATTAGGGATGGGCTGGACTCGACGATCTTAAAGGTCTCTTCCAACCTTGTGATTCTGTAAATGGACCAAATTATATACAATGGTGCCTATACATTTTTAAAATTTAAATGCTTGTGATATAATATTTGAGAACAGAAATAACACCTTATGGTGTATGAGAAGATCTTAGTAAATGTAAATTCCTGAAAATTGTGAGATTATTTTATTCCCCCCCCTATAAATATCACATTGGCTAAAAATCTCCCAGCATTTAAAAAAAAATAAATATAGAAATTCATTTTATGTTGCCCTTGTTTGCTTTCCAGATGTTAAGCATTTGGTGTGCATAGTAGACAAATTTTCCAGCATCGGTCCTAAACCATGAAGGGAGAAAATTCACTAGTGTGTCTTTAATAAAGTCAACATTACCTTCTCAGAATTTACATGGGAGCTGTATATTGGGAGAAAGCATTTCTTCATCTCTTCTCCCAGTGCAGTTCTGTTATCTGAATGCCAATAAGAGTGCGTCTTCATTAACATTTTTTACTGACGTCACTTCTGTAGCAAAAGAATTGGATTTCCTGACTCTGTGAGTGCATTATATTCCGGACTACTTACTTTTTTTTTTTTCGGGGGGAAAAAAAAACCCAAACAAATTTCTCAGATTTTTCTGGGAACTATTTTCCCCTTCTGTCAATAGGAAGAGAAGACTTTCCAGATACCAGTGCCAGTCTAAGTTACAGCTGCATTACATCATACAGTCTATGACTTGTGGACTTAGTGATCCTGAAATAGTCTTACCTTTGTTTCATGAAACATTTCCAAACAACATTTTTCACTCTCTCAAAGGCTCCGGATAAGAAGATAAACTGCAGGTTTGTGAGCTCCTTTCAATGCTGGGCCTCTGGGACTCTAGCAAAAAAGTGCCCCAGCCAAATATCCCATATGCTATGGAAAAGGAGGACAACACAGTGTCTCAGATAAGATATAAAGCTTCATTCCTGGACACCAGAATGAGTCTGCTCTCCTGCAACAACCCTCCATGAGGTCATTCCCTCAATAATGATAACAACAACAGTTAGATTAATGGAGATCAGTCTTCTAAAATTTTTTCAGGAAATATTTCCACTAGGTTTTGCACATTGTTACATAGAACACTGAAAGTCAACCTTAATGCTGGTCGGTCCAGCATTAAGATGTGTTTAGCACATGTGCTTGGTCTTCTTTATTATTCTATGCAAAAATGTAGTCATATGAAATTAATTTATGGCAATGCAATTCATTCTAACAGGTGCAATCAAACAAAATAGAAAGGTCCGACTCTTACTCATGCTCAGTCAGTTAAACCTGAAGTTTCTTCTGAATTACACTATCACACAGGCACAGGAAATTAGGCTAAAATAGCCTCAAAAAAGATAATTGTTACTTTGCTACAGATTTTAAAGTATGTAGTTTTTCTTCCTTTCTGGGTGGATTAGGTAATCAGATGCATTTTGGTTAGCAGGAAAAAAAGAGTGCAAAAAGCAATGCCATCAAGAAAATTGATTCTGATAGACGCCTGTTTGAAATATTTACCTTGGACTCTGCAAAAGTCAGGAATGTTCTAATCCAATATAAACACTGAGTTAATACTAATACCTCTGTCCAATTCAAATGCTGAGCTGACAGAAAGATTAGAAAAAAGTATGTGAATTAGTAGTTCAGTATCTCCTTTATGTACTTATTTTTCCATTCCTTTGATCTTGGACCTTGTTGAAATTACACCAAGTTGATTATCTTTTTTGCCTCTGTTTCACTGGGCTTATCTTTCGTTCATCTCGATTTTGTTTATTTTTTTAAAAACATTGTAAAAAACGTGGCTTTGCAACTATATATTTTAAAAACTGTAGAAGCAACACATTATGACAATGTAAGTCATCTTTACATCAAGAAAATCAACAGTATCTCCCTTCTGTATTATGATGCTCATAATTATAAATTATGCTGGTCATAATTATAAATTCTTAGAGTAACATCCATTTTCAAGAATTCACCTCCTAGACACATAGATGTGGATGCTGTCTTACACTCAAATACAGACAGAGAGAGGTCCTAAGCCCCTTGTAATTGAAAGGTTAGGGTCATAAATTATTTTTTAAAAATAATAGCTGCATTTTTTTTATAATGAACTTAAATATTTCTAGTTATAATTTAGATACTGTGATTTTATCACAAACAAAGTAGTTCAGAAAATGTTATTGATCAATCTATGAGCTTTGAATGACAGTGTGCCATTCAGCTGCAGTGTGCCTTGTCTAAATCAGGAGAAAAATTTGTGTGTGCAGACTGACCATATGCTACTGTCTCCAGCATGTTCTTCTTGGGAAAGTGCTGTCTCAGTGTGCTCTTCCTTTTAAAATGTGAGTTAAATCTTCCTCTGCTGTTATGAGACACTTAAACAAGTTTGTAAATTGTCTGATATTGTCAGAGAATTTCTCGGGGTGGTATAATACACATCAAGCTCAGGCTGAGAACTGAGCCAAACCCTAAGCCATGTAGCTGTGCCAGCTGGATTCTCGTCTGATGCTAAAATGTCCTCCCAGGATCTAGCATCTGCAGGGTTCAGTGGTGACACACAAAAAGCTATCTGACTCAGACTGGCACTTCCCAGCAGGTTGTGTGAATCACTGTCTGCTGGATGCCATGGTCATTGACTTTGGAAAAAAAATTAACTACTTATTTTGTTCAGAAGATATGCAAATGCATGTTCACTGTGCCAAAAAAAACCCTAATTGAGCAGGAAGAAACAGGCACAGGTGATATATGAGAGCATGGAGAAGCAGCAGGCACTCAGCAGGGAGGTAATACTTCAACAATAACAAAGACACTTTCTTCCTCCTAATGTTATTTTTCAAAAAGAAGAATTTCTGATTTCATTGACATTGAGTCCTATGATCCCTTTTCACACACAGATTCTCCTCTGGTCCCATTTCCTCCAGCGAGTAAGAATATGGGCAGGAAAGACTCACAGACACACCCCATCAACAACCCAGGTAATAACCTTGAAATGAAAAAATATGGTGAAAACACAAAAGATTCAATCTTCCATTCCAGGTCTGAAGAAAACATACCCCTGTATTTTTCCAGAGTGGACTTTGAGGAGAGCTCTGCAACTCATTGTGTCCTGCTGCTATGCCTGTGTTGGGTGCTGTCTGTGCCGTGTATGTGATGTTAGTCGTGTATTACTCTAGAAAATATTTGTCTCTAGATGAGTTATTTTTCCTCACAAGCCATTCTAGTCCATTAGAATTAACATTAATACATTAGTGAACAGAATCCCTATTTTTTTTCCTTTTGAAACAAGATGGATTTCATTTAGACATTATTTGCTCTTTAGATTCCCTAGTGAAATGTTTCTAAATCTGCTGCCATTATGTCAATGTCTTCTTAGGCAAATAAGCTAATTTTACAAATTTTGAAGAAATGTGGCAGCAAATGTATAGTCTGGACGAAATTTTCAGCTATTTAGACAAAAATGTTAAACTTCTGAGGAGTTTAGGCAAATAAGTTCACATATTTCTAGATTTTCCAAGTTCATTAAATTGCTTTCACTGTGGCCTTGTTTTAGCCATTTCTAGTAAATAACACACATTATATTTTTAATTTATTTTACATATATATATATACATAAAGATATTGGTAACAGCTGGATCAGATTCTCCATTTCTTTATTCATTCTCATATACAATCACAAAACTTTTGAAATCACATTGATATTGAGAAATCGGTGTTACTTTTTGGGACGACAAAGACAGGATGGTTTCAGTGGTTGGACTTGGTAATCCTAGAGATCTTTTCCAGACTTAATGATTCTATGATATCCAAAGAAATCTGTGTCTGAGGTTTATTTAATTTGTAGAACTCACCTTTAGAAGTAGCAACGGATACTGCATGAATGACAGGAATGAATCTTCACAGTTTTTCTGGAGGAAAGATATCTGTAAAGATAAGAAGTACTATTCACCTCTTACCTGGATTTTCATTTATGCCTTGGAAGGTTTGGTGTGACTCCTCAAGTGGCACGTTTTTTTAACTTGCCATTCAGAAGGCTGAATTTGGTTCAGTAGTATAGTTTCATAACAGGTGGTGGTAGGAACCCAGAGTTAATGATCTTGTTACTCTTTCACCAGTTATTCCCATCCTGATATAGGAAGCCAGGGAAAGAAAAATTCATTTAGACTGATCATTATACATATAGCCTACTTTTTTTTTTTTTTTTTTTTTTTTTTTTTTTTTTTTTTTTTTGGTTTTCTTTTCCCCTGGATGTTCTAAAAATTTCTAAAGTATTCTTAGGTGGGGGATGCATTTTACCCCTGACACAGACCTGATTTTGACAGGGTATGAATAGCTTTGTTGTGTTAATGGCAGTCAATCATCTCTGGCACAGGTATGTTTCTGAATACAAGGCCAGGCTGGATGGAGCTTTGAGCTAGCTGGTCTAGTGAAAGGTGTGCCTGTGGGGTTGAAACTGGGTGATCTTTATGGTCTATTCTAGCCCAGACTATCTATCATTCTATAATACTTGACAAGTCTGCCAACTAGAGTGTCACATCCAATCTGCAATGGTAGGTCTTAATAAACATTTTTATAGTTCTGCTGGGAACTGAACTGAGATTACTGGTAAAATTCTGGCATGGTTGAGCTCAGTAACAAAACGTTTGTCTGCCAGAATTTTATCCCTTTCAATGTAATTTGCAGCTATCAGTCGCTCAATTAACCTGGAGCAAGAGTGAGTAGTTAGCTGGCATCTGATGATCTTCAATGGAATTTCTCTACAGCAGAGAAATAGACACTTATTTAAAAGACAGCTGAAGGTAAGAGTTTAGATGTTTATTAGAAGTACAGAAATCCTAGCTGGTACAAGTCCTACTGAACTTAAATGAACTTTGCCTTACATTTTCACTGCTTCTCTGACCTTTTTTTTTTAAGTGCATCTGAGCAATACCTATCCAGTTGGAGTTTTTTATCCAGGGTTGTAAGACTAGGTTGTAACTTTTGAAGCCAGTGAATGACCGGCTCTACCAGAAGAGATCATGGAGTGTTTTAAATGCTGACATTGTATTTTTCTTCAGACTCACAATAAGCCAGTTTCTCATCTGAGCATCAGACCTGTCTTTGACTGACCCTGTCTCTTTCAATAGCATCAATAAGCATGACTGGTCTGTTATTTTCTTCTGAAATTGTGAATGACATCTCAATGTGACTTCTGGAAAAGGTGCCAAAAATAGAAAGTAAACAAAAGAATTATAGGCATTAAAAATTTTAAAGTTTAAAAATCTTCAATGAAAAAGATAAAAACAAATGGAGAATGAAAAAGTAACGTGAACTCCATTTTGTATTTCTTCTCCTTAGGTTTTTCATATTTTGGTGTTCACCTGCTTTGCAGCTAATTTCATATGCAATGTCTAGTGTTAAAGGATTGTATATACAATCACAATATTTAACTAGTTTAAATGTGTATAACAGAATCCATCTAGTTGGAGCATTATTTCTAAACAAAATTTGAGATTGATAAGAAACCCTTTATTTTGCCATTGCTTTTTTGTTGCTATTGCAAGAAAGAGCAACAGGATACAAATTTGGTGCCATTGCTGTTGTTCCCTCCAGCTGGATTTCATGCCTTAGAGCAGGTGCTGCTGGGGGCTGGTGTGTGTGTCTGTGACTCTCTAACTCTCCCCTGCTGAACTAAAAGCAGACAAAAGCACTTGGGCTGTGCTGGGTCCAGGTGCGTGCTGAACCCAAGTGCATGCCTCTGCTCGTGCTTGGACAGGAGTCCAAGTGCATGCAGTGTGTACTGCCAAGCAAAATGGAACGTTTTATTTTAGTAACTATCACTTTAAAACGAGCTGTAATCACTGACTGTAAAAGGGAAGGGAGACAGGTTTATTAGGTATTTGGGGATCTTCAGCTTTTACGTTAACACCAGCTGGCACAGCATAAACACATGCCACAGGGGAGAAGGAAAGAAGACATTTCCTCCCATTGCAAATCATGCCTGGAGTTGCTTGAGAACCAAATCTTTCTCTGCTGTCTCTCCTCCCAGAGCTGGCAGCAGGTAAGGAGGTGAGAGTATTGATGTGCCATGCTGAGGTATATCCACTCCTTGTGTCTTTATTGTATGGAGTTTATAAGTGGCCCTCTTCTTCCATGGGTTTCCTTGTGGGAAAGTCCTTAAAGGAGGGTTTGCCTTCTGGATTTGTGCTTGTACAACATCCAGCACACTGGCCCATGTTAATGACTGAAGAATACTGTGGTCATGTAAATAGGTCTGAGTAGCCCTTAGTAAGTTTTATAGATCACAGACCCATAACAATCTTTTTCTTTGTCTGTTAGCCAGAGCATCCAGTGGATATTACTGCCCTTTGGGACATCTCCAGACCATTCACAAATCCTAGTAGTATCCCGGGCTGGAATCTGGAACCAGTGCTGTACACAAGTCGCAGCTGCTCAGGAGGACTCTTTTTGGATTTTGGATTTCACTCCTGGGGAGAAGAATCTGCTGGCTTTCTACTGAGTGAAAGAGAGAAAGAGAGAGAGAGGTGGANAAACAACCCCTCATGCTTTCTGCCTCTTGCTGCAAGTTCAGGAGCAGCAGTTTTACTTGCAGCTGCCTGAGTGCACCTCACATGCCAGTGTTGGGGAACTAAAGGAACCAAAGTTCTCACTGCTTCCTAGGAAGCACAGTGGAAAGGGCTGAGCCCATCACAGATGGTGGCTTGGCACAAGATTAGGAATAAAGGATGCATATTTGGATGGAGCTAGAGACTGGAGGGAAAACAATGATATGACTTTGGATAAAGAAAAACAGGTGAACTGAAAGGTGTGAGGGGAAATAGCAAACCCTTATTCAATAGAGCTATGCAGTTTTAAGCAAAGAGGTCAAAGTGAGAAACCTTTTCTCACTTAAAAGAGACTTTGTTTAAGAAGTCAGGAAGATCTCTGTTTGATGAGATAGTGAAAGGCTGTTTAAAATTGAAATGGTACAGTTTATTTTCCCTTGTTCTCCACATCCCAAATTGAGATGGTTGGCTCAAGGACAGGATGGCACAAAGCTAGCCAAAGAAAATGTGGCCCCACAATCCTGGGTTAAACATGGCTTATGCTTTGTCAGCAGCTCTCAAGGAGAAGAAAATACTTGACGGTGCATACTTGGACAAAGCCAGAGCTGCAAGCAGGAGCTCAAATGTGGCGTTTTTCTTCTGCAAGTGAGTGTATGTTCTCCCAATGCCTGCCAGACTGAGGAGAAAAGACAAAGACTAGGACTGAAGTATCTCTCCTTCCAATTTAACTTTTTATTAGATAGAAGGCCAATTTAGCCTTGAATGTTTGAATGAAAGGTGTACATATTTTTGCAGGGAGTTTTAGATATACAGACAGAGATGCCTGCTATATAGACAGGTAGCAGGTCTATTCTTCTTCAGTTTTTGGATGAACTAGACAACAGATGTGTAAAGTTCAAAAGATCCTTTGCCAGAACTGCAGATGAAAAATCCATTTGTAATATATCTGATAAATGTAATATTTTTATTAGTTGAAAATGTCATTTTGAGGAATTATAAAACTAGCAAGGACTTGGCTCAAAGTCCTTCTGTAAACAGTTTTGTATCAGAATGTGGTCCAAACTGTAAATAACTCAGAGATAAAACAGAAACATTTGACAGTACTTAATTTTTATTAACTGAACAATAGCGTATTAACATACATCTACCCTAGGAGCATAGAGGACCATAAAATTTTCATTTCTGCTGTACTGGTTAAATGCTGATCTTGAGATGGGAACTTAAGATCAGTTTATGAAATGTATATTGTAGGTACTTTTCATTGCCACCCAGTTACTAGAAAAAATGCAATGTCTTTTTTTAGCTAATATTTATTTAACTTATATCAACACAATTCTCAAGATTTCATAGCTAAAAAACAAGGCAAGGCAAAGAAACCTTTCTCTAAAAGTTTAAAATTTATAGAGAGTTGGACCTATTTGGAAATCAATATAGAATTAAAATTATACAAGAGTAATCTCTTAAATGAGAATTCTGAGGGAATTTTGGTGGGAATTCTGTGGGTTTTTTTAAAAAAAATTATATTCTGGGCATATAAGGCATATCTACCTTAAAAACCAAACAAACTTGTCCTATGGCCAAGTCACTATAAATGCTAACAAATAAGAAAGCCATTTTTGCTTGTACAGACTTCTGTCAGAGTTATGGAAATACATTGAGAAAATTCCTTGAAAAACAAAAAGTGCAATTAAAATCATTTAAATGAGTTTTCAGCACATAAATTTCTAGCAAAACTTTATTTATGAAAGACAAAATCTTATCATTAGGTTGAGCAACCTTGAAGTTCTCTTCCCATGTATTTCCTCAGGAAGCAGATGGTATAACATGGGTGGAGATATCCAACTAAATTTCATGTAAATGAAAAGGGCAAAGCAGAAATATGAAGTTCATAAGCAATCCAATATCTTAAAAAAATTTAGGTTTATGCATAATCAGGAATAGAACAATTATTAAAAAATCATTCTAAAAAATATTGTGTTCATGGACAATTCACAGACAAGACAATTTTTTCTCAAAAAATTAATGATTAAAATATTGCTCACTCTTTCATATTTAAAATTTTGAAAAATGGCTTTCTAACTCAATCATTATGCTTTTAGAAGGGAATGAAGAAAGTAAACTTTGAATTTGTGAATGCATAGTATTTTCTGTCTTTCTAATTAACCTGGGTTTTACTGGTTTTCTTTCAAGTTTCTTCACACCCTTAACAAATTCTTTTTAATGTATTACTTTGGATTATTAATTCTATTTCCATTATTAACAGAATTTATATCTTTAGTGAATCATATATCAAAATTACAAGATGACAAAGCAGTAGAAAGAAAGTCTTTTAACTGACTTCATGTTAGCCTGAAGTTTCCCCTGTTTTCATTGGTACTGCATGTTGGAACTGAAACGAGACAGAGCCAAGTAATCAATGAGGTAAGAGATAAACATGAAAAGACAACAAGAAGAAAAAGACTCTCTGTGATTCTGAAGAGTGAAAACAATGTCAAGAATTAATGCATGTTCCCTTTGCTATTTCTGTGCCAGAGCTAGAAACCAGGGTGATAGGATGAATATGCAAGCTGTGACGTTGTGTGATGATCCCACCTAAAGAAAAGTGTAAAACAAGACTGAGCCAGACTCCTCACAAAGGTATGTGTTGAAAGGATAAGGGACAGCAGTCCCAAGCTATTGGAAGAGAAATTATGTAAAGAAGACATTTTCCATAGTGAGAGTAATTCAAATCTGAAACAGGCTGAGAAATCTCCAAATTATCTTGAAGATTTTAAGTACTTATCAGTCTGATCTGACTTCAAAAAACCATTAAAAATCTGTAGCAGAGGTTTGGAAAAGAAATCTCTAAGAAGTCCTTTAAAGACAAATTATTCTGTGATTCTCTGAGTGAGTGCAATGGATTAGTGAATAGAGAATTTACTTATGCTTTATGGAGTATAAATGAGGGAGAAAATTTTTCATAAAATTACTTAACTTCTCCATATAAAAGCAATTTCCTTTGTTTCAGGAAAATTCCTTTACTTGTTGACCAAGAGGTCTGTGCAACCTATTCAATTGCTAAGATGTGTCAGCAGAAAACATGATTGAGAGAGCAATCCCTATAGGACTTTCTCCTTAAATGTGGTGCACACAAATGAAAGTATCTGTAAGCTTCTGTGGCCTACGTTGGACTTTGTGTCCTTAGAAAGACAGTATTTTATCATTTGAAGCAGGGTTATATAAAAAGTATTCTGTTCTTTCACCCAGTTACATATTGTGCCTGAGGCCAATTTAGAGTCCCAGTTTTCTGCTTGCAACAGTGTAAAATCCTGGAAAGGTGACCTACAGTGCCCCATAGTGCCCCAGAGCCCCAGGGTAGAGGTGACAGCGTGTGGCGAGTCAGGATGAGGATGTGCTTGCAAAGGGTACAAGTGTGGTATTCAGCTGCTGGGCATCTCCTCACTGTGTGACCCCCAGGAAGGGATGGACAAGGGCTGTTTAGCAGTGCCAGGCAGGACCAGGCCATGGGGTCCCTGATGATGCCTCAGGTTTTAGCTTTTATATTTTTCAGAATCTGTACTGCTTAAGTGTGTCGGTCTGAGCTTCATATACGGGGATAGTAAGCTCTCTTCACAGAGTAGGGAGACAAAACAATTCCTTCTCTAGCTGGGGACCAAGGACAACCAATCCAGATCTCAGGCCCAAGTGCATAAACAATGGTGGACTGAAGAGAGAAAAACAAGAAGGATGGAACTTCATAGGCTAAAGCTGTAATTGGACAATTACCTCCAATAGGCTAATGGACCAAAACTTACAAAAGTGTGAGACCCCGTGACTGGTCATCCATTTTGTGACCATTTTGGATTCATCTTGGGTGTTGCTCTTGGCTGGGCTCTTGCTCTGCCCAGAGTGGATCTATGGGCCTCCTAATAAATACCTACTTTATTCTTTAGCTCCGTCTAGTCTCTGTTCTAGATCAGCCTTCTCAAGGCATCACCAGAAGGCAAGCTCTGTCAAACATGCAGTAGCCAAGTCACCCTGCGCCCTGTGAGCTGGTGAGCAGGGAAAGGAGCCGCGCTCAGTGGGGCTGCCCCTAGCTGAGACTCTTTGCACCACTTAAGAGCTAGCAAAGGGGAGCGTTTCTGCTCTCTAAAGGTTATGCTGCATAATAAAAACCACAGCATTGAAGGAGCCTGTATTTGTAACTTGCTGAGTCTTGTACATGTAAGAAAGGGTTTATTGATTATTTTCTTAGACTGTTGATCTTGCTGAACCACAGCATAAGAAATTACCTTAAACTGGAAGACTGCCCTCAGTTGCTTGAATTTGTCTTCTTTAAAGGAAGCTTAGAACCTGATCATGTGTAAACCTTTTTATAAGACTTTTATGAACTATCAGGCTGAAAAGTAAACTTTCCTTTTTAGGAAAAAATAAATACCTTAAATAAAGATTTTTACATTTCCAATACAAATTACTAAATACTTTTAAAGATGCCCAGAAGTGTAAAATGAAGTAAAAAAATAGTTATTTTTCCTTTTCTCCATTTCATTTCTGTTCATAAAATAGAAAGAAGAAGGCAAAAGGGAAGAGACAGAAAGATAAAAAACGTTGGATTTGATGGATTTCTTAACCCAAAGTATATCTATTTCTGTATAAGGTGGTCCTTATACTTTTTGATGAGGAATAAAAATGACAGGTTTTGTTTTCTGAGAAATTACAAAGCTACATTTCTACTAGCTTTTCTTACAACGTTTTCAACTAGCTCTCACTTCTAAGAGATTACTTGATAGATAGGAAAAAATTCTATGAGAAAAAGTTTTCTGGATCATTATCCTAGTTTGCCATTATTGTTAAATTTCTTTTTACTTGTCAACTGAATATGCGATGTCAATAAAATTCTTTTGCCAAAAGCTGAATCTTGTTTATTCTTTTGGTCTCCAGCTTTTTCATTCAAAGCACCTTAATATTATAGTCTTTCATTGTTACCAAGAAGAAATGATGACTATAAAACAGGACCCCATTCTGGCTTGCCAGTTTCAAACTAAATGGTGTTAAAAAATTTTCTGCGCAGCTGTACCATTATTTTATGACAATAAAAATGTTTCATTGTCAGTCTGTCTTCATTGAACATTGCTGAAAAAGGGAAAGAGTAAAAAGCCCAGACTTCATTAAAAACTATAATAAAAGGAAATTTTAGAAAGAATTATTCCAAAATATTCTAAAATATCCATTTTATGAGGAATTACATATAGTAACACAGAGAAGGTGCAATGAAATAAATTCTTTCTAAATCCTTGGAAGAGTAGTGAATTTCATGTGTGATTTTTTTCCTTGAGAGAACTTTTGGAGGAGAATGTCAAAACATTCTGGTGACATTTGCACTCTGTTTCAGGTCAAAAAACATAATTCTGTTTTCCCACACTGAGTTGTTACTTTAACAAAACAATTTTTGAGTTAAGGCAGTATTTAACGGATAATAATCCGTTGTTGAAAGGCAAGTTTTTTAAATTGCAATTTAAATTTCAAGCAACAATGTTGAAATTTTGCAGACTGGAACTTGAATCAAAAAAGTATTAGAAATGAGCACACAGCCAAAGAACACAATAATATTTACAATCTTTAGGGTAAACATTAGTGTAATATATATTCAAAGTTATTCTTCTTTGAACTTCTGATTATAGATTTTTAGCATATACTATTGTGACTTCACACTGTGAAGAGGTTCAACAAGACCACGTGCAAGGTCCAACACCAGATGGAGGATGAAGAGATTGAGGGAAGCCCTGAAAAGAATGACTTGGTGGTGCTGGTGACTAAAAAGTTGGTGCTGGTGATTAAAAAATGGACATGAGCTGTTAATGGGCACTGGCAGCCCAGAAAACCAATTTTATCCTGGGCTTCACCCAAAGCAGTGTGGCAGCAGGACAAGAGAAGTGATTCTGTCCTTCTGCCCTGGTGAGAGCTGGAGTGCATCCTGCTCCGGGGTCCTCAACACAGAATGATATGGAACTGTTGGGGTGGGTCCAGATGAGGGCCACAGAGATAATTGGAGGGATGGAACTCTTCTCCTATGGGAAACAAGGCTGCTAAATCTGAAGGACAGAAGTCTCCAAGACCTTATTACGACCTTCCAGTGCTAAAAGGGGATTTAGAACAAAGATGGGGAAAAGATAACTAGGGCTTGTTGCAGCAGGACAAAGGACAATGTTTTTAAACTAAATGAGGATATATGCAGACTAGATATAAGGAGCAAATTTTTTACAATAAAGGTAGTAAAACACTGGATCAGGTTGTCCAGAAACATGGTAAATGCCCCATCCCTGGACACATTCATAGTCAGGCTGGACAGGGTTCTGAACCTCATTTAGTTGAGGATGTCCCTGCTCATTGCAGGAGGGACCCTTATAAGTCCCTTCCAACCAAAACTATTCTATGATTTTGTATGCCTAAAATGATTTCACATGAATCTACATACACGATGAATTTCTATATGAAACACACCTGCGTAGTTCAGATTAATGTACATTTTTGGACTGGGATATAGTTGGTTTCTTACAAATGCAGACACAAACATGCACTCCCAGCTGAACCTATTGACAGTACTGAAGTAACATTATAGGTGCAAAATTGCTCACAAATACTCTCTTGAAAAAATGTGATTGCTGAAGAAAATAGTGAGAAGCTTCTGAACATCTAGGCTGCTAGTCTAGCCAATGCCTGTGCAAAACCAGTCACAAAAATTTTAAGGATATTTCTAATACAGCACATGGATCTGGCATTATTTATGCAGCTAACTGTCGCTCAAAGCCAAAGGATCTCAGTCCAGGGAAAATACAAGGTGATACTCCCTGCCCAGGTGTATTGTTCTGCAGGGACAATTGATTAGGCTCTTGCTGATGTCAGTAGCAGTCTACTGACTACTTCAGTGGGAGTAAGGGTTAATCCCAAATTACTGTGTCTGTAAAATAAGACATTCTTTGATTTTTGTCCATATTCTAAATTGATGATTTCATCCTTATGGTACAGTTAACTTGAAAGACCAGCCTCCTTATGAATTTTTTCTCTCAAGAAATGAAATCCATATAGCACCTTATGGATTATTTTATGTTCAATGAAGTTTCCATTGTATTATGACTGATTATGCTGAAAATGTATTAAAATTAATAAGATATATGACTTTCGAAGAAATCCATGGCTAAAAACCTTTTTTTTTTTTTTATGTTGGCAAGGACAAGTCATTAATAATTTCAGAATTGAGTTGTTAAACAGAATTCTAGTTAATTCTGCCAGCTCCCGAGAATTTACACTTAATCTGTCTTCCTTGTTTGACTTCTACCTTTGGCAAAACTATTACATTTCAGCCAGTGACCCATTTCCACAAATGTTTAAAGTTACATTTAAGAGTGGGAGAAAGATGAAAGCAAGCAGTGTTTCCAAATTACAGACTTATTAATTTCTATGAAAAACCCAGGTTAGCTGCCTGAAAACATTTGTATTTCTTACTGAAATGCAGTACAGACTGGCTTTGAACTTCACAGTTTCAGTAAAACAAAATTCAACAGGTTTGGGAATCCTGGCCCTCTCATAGCAAGATGCTTTGTTGGTGGAAAGCCAGTGTCAGCAGAAATTGCAATAGATAAATGTCACAAACCTTCCCTTGTAGGTATTCCCAAGACCAGGTAAGAGACTTCCATTATGGTAAACATGTATGAGCCAACACACCAATATACCAAAATTAAATGCTCTTGAAAGATGCTGGTTCTCAGTGAATCCAGATCCTCTAATTTTTCCCACCTTTTGTTTTACTTAATTGAACATTTAAAACCTTATATGTGATTTATTCTTTTGTTTTATTGTCTTCTGAGAAACGCTCAAAAATAATCAGTCATTCTGAATGACACTAAGTAGAAAGCATTATTTTCTACCAAAATCATGGATAGTAAAGTGATTCTTTAGAACTGGATAAAGATTAGGTAAGTGTGGTT
The DNA here is from genome assembly GCA_013399945.1 of Ploceus nigricollis. Lineage (NCBI taxonomy): Eukaryota > Metazoa > Chordata > Aves > Passeriformes > Ploceidae > Ploceus > Ploceus nigricollis. The sequence continues at coordinate 1,478,348 of VXBC01006480.1, forward strand.
CCAGAACTCTAAAGAACAGATTGTGTCAAGTAACACAATCAACAAGTCAAATGTTGTGATGTCTTTAAAAAGCCAGATAAAGAGGTTAATTCTGTATGACAATCACTAGGATTCCTTTCTTGAATGTATACATCATTTTGATTTTTTCACCAAAAATAGATAAATCAGGAAAGAAAAGAATAAACATATGAATGGAGGAAAGAGATATTTCAGAACTTCAGTGGGTTTCTTGTTGTGTTTATTGTTTTCGACAAAACGTTAACATTTTGTGCACCTGCTGAACTAAAAATCACACTGAAAAATCTGAAATACTTAAAGAACCTTTACTTAAAGGCATTAGCTTTTGTTTGCAGAAATATTATGCAGTTTAGAAATATTGTAAATCTCCTTTTGCAGTAGGCTGCTTCTGGCAATTGAATTGAACCCTAGAAATGGATGTTGACTCCATCTGAAATTAATGTTGACTAAGTTTCCATGGGCGAAATGGAAAAATTGTTCGGGAAGTTGAAGCTCTGCCATATCAGCTAATGTGAAGGAGGTGGTATAATAATATACATATATGCTATATTGGCTGGTTCCTTGTTGTTTCTGTTGCCCTAGTCACTGCCATAGCAATCTTCCAACCGTTTTAAACTAAAAGCTGCAGTCAACTCCACCCTTATCATGTCTCTAAAACAAATCTTTGTTGATTGTAATGCTCTTCAAGGCACATGACAGTTGCTCAGATATCATCTCTGAGGTTAGAATCTTTTCAACAAATCTTCTTTTAAATTATTTAAACAATTTTTTTTTTGCAGCAGCAGCAGCAGGTGAAAAAATGCCCTGAACAGCTGCCCAGGGAGAAGAAATTTAATCCTGCCAGCAATACTAGCCTCATCCTGCCTTCTCACACCACCCTTTTCTTCAATATAACCTTCTTCAATATGACATAGGAGCCAACTTTTTGCCACGATGATACAATTCTCATGGAATACAAGGAAAGTCTGAGGACAATTTTTCGTAAGTGCTTTTGTTCCATTGCTTGGCAGTATCTATTGAAACTTACTAAAGAAGGAAGCAATTAGTCTATTTTCCCAAGAATACATTTGCAATGCAAAATATTACTGAAATCTTGAAATCATTTTACAAGTCATGTCTTCACTATATACATTCATACACACATATATACATGTCAAACATAGATACAAATTTTAATATTTTAATGATAATGTATTGACATGTAAAACCAAAACATATTATGATTTGAATTCAGGACATTTTTTGTTCAGTGATGAGTTAACTGTAATTTTTCATGTCACTGTGTGTAAGCTGAACATCTCTGCAATACTACTAGTGATGATTTTTGTTGCTTTTTTTGCCTTACACTTGAATTAAAGGTATTAAAAATTTCAGTGTTCTGGTATTTAATCTGATTTGCTTGAGTTTATATATGCCAACAAAATATGTATTTATAAATCAACTGAACTATTGAAGTGTTTCAAGGGTGGATGTTGGTTTTGAATCAACTTGGCAATTTTGAAATTGTTAAATTGATCCTTGGAGATACATCTGCACATCAATTACATTTAAATATTTATCACTTATCGGTATTAATCTTATTAATATTTTAATGTTTTGTGTTTATTGTTTCATTTTTCTACCTCATCATCTATCTCTGAATCCTCTTTTACTACAAGTGTCACCACTTTTGTTTATAAAGAGGGTGAAAAAGAACAATCATTGCTTGAGCTCTTCCTGATGTTGGCCCAACATATAAATTATTAAAATAAATGTTTTCATTTGTTTTAAGCCTGAGCTAAATAAAAGTTATAGGGGAATTTTTATTCCTCTTCTGTTGTAGGACATCAGCTGGTCAGCTTATCAGTTAGGGAATGGTGATTTGTGATATATGAAGTTCAATGGAACTCTTCAGTGGGTAAAGTAGTTGGCAAGTTGTTCAGGGAAAATACATGAGAAACCTATCAGAGAGATATTATTTCATTTCCAGAGAACAAAAGAAACGGTAAGATGAGTTAGGATGCAAAACTGAGGAAATTGTCAGCTGCTTCTCATCCTGTTCCAATGAATGGATAAATAAAAGCACCCATGACAAGACATGTCTTGTTGGCTTCTATCCTAATTCAGTCAAATTAATATCAGTAAATACAGGAGGAAATCTTTTCTGCCAAATACCACTAAAAGATATTAAATTACATTAGTTTTCCACATGAGAAATGGCTTTTGAAACTCTTTCTAGAGTCTGAGCTGTTGCTTTGTCTAGATGTAAATTCAGCATGTACATATAAAGCAACTTCTCCTTGCAATGGAGAAAATTTCATGGGCAAATGTGAGCATGAATATGGGTATTGGTATGGATATGGATATGTTTGATTAATTCAGTGGAAAATCTTTTAAATACTTTTAAAAGATATATGATTTCCTTATATTTAAGCCGTGAAAATAATTGAAAACAACTGAAGAAATATCAAAATGTGATTTTTGATTTAAAATTGTGACAGAAGAACTTTTTTAACTAGTAATATTTTACAGATTATCTGCTTGAACTATTTTTGGTCATAATGCTAAGGTTAAATTCACAATATCCACACAGCTTTTACTGCATAAAGATCTCTAACACTAGAATTTAGGACTGGAAAAGGCTGCCTGAGTCAGAGAATTGATTGCTGGAAATCATGTATCACTGTTAAACCTACAGCACTACAAAATATTATCATTTCACTGTTGCTGTCATCCTTTACAGGATCCTTTACATAAGTTTAATTCTATTTTCAGAATTAAAAACAACAATGAAATTTGTTAGTGCCAGTTAAGAGGATTGATCCAAATGAAGATGGAGCAGGAGTAGGTTCTAAAAATAATTGGGAAGACAATAATAATACATAGAATTTCTGTGAAGGTTCAGGAACACTTTTATAAATATACACTGCTTGGTAGTCCTGAAGGCACTGTGAAACAGTACCCCTAGACTCATGAATGCTCTCAATCTTACCTTCGATATTAATTTAAGGTCATTAATGTAAATTAAATAACTGCTATGCAGTCAAGTACAATTTGCTTCATTTTCATTTTTTGATCACTGCTTTTGTTGATGCACCAATTTCTAGGAGTGCCACCNACAGGACGTTCTTGGAGGGGGGTGGTGGAGGAGGAGAAGTTTTCAGGGTTCTGGAAGAGATTCACAGAAATTCTCTTTTGAAGCCAGTTAAAAATGTTAATTCATTCACTCTCAGAGACATAAAACTAGGAAATCTTTGTGTCTAAGGTCTTTCTGGACTGACATATTTCCAGGTTTCTAAGGCAGCAGGAAAAATAATTTTAAAAGAGGTCCCATGAGTTGAAAACTCAGGAAAGAAAGATGCTGCTGTGCTGTGATTATATTAAAAGGTTTTAAGATTTTTGTGTTTTCTAGGAGCTGAAGGTTACAGCAGCTAGAAGTAACAAATTAGTAAATTAGCAAGGCCATTTTTCTTGGACACTGAAAAATCAGAAAGCTTTATTTTGCCCAAGAGTGTTTTTCTTCTTCAGGGACCCATTTACCTGTTTGTTTTATAATGTTAGTCAGACTGCAAAGACAGGCATTCCTACATTTTGCTGCTGACTTACTTTTAATAAGTTTGTATTGTTGTCTTCCAAAATAAATATGTAGATACTGTTTTGTGGCAGTGCGTTGTTATCACAGTAACTGATGAGCAAAATGGTTCATATAAAAAATGCCAAACATCTATCATGTTTTCAAGGTTTATGGGAATGCCTCCTGTTAACCTTCCAGAAGGTACTAATTTGCTTTTGTTGATGCACCAATTTCTAGGAGTGCCACCCCTTTCAGAGGTGTGATAATATCTTATCTGTGACCTTTATTATTTCCTTGGCATAAAAATATGAAATTCTATAGGAAAAGCAAGGCACTTCTGAGCATCCAGCAACAGAAAAGTCATTATTTACTGGTGTTATGTGGGCGTTAAACATTTGCTCAGCTAGCTTATTTAGTAGAAAAATTTAATATTTTTCCATCTGGCCTTCTCCAGTATCTCTGAGGCATCTCTTAATTCTTGTTTTCTACATTTTCCCACTTCTAAATTCCCATGGTCTTCAGACATTTGGGACAGAAGCTTGCTGAGATGAAAAGTACTTGTGTTTCTCAACATCTAGATACAGAGCATGGGTGGGAGTTGGCTAAAATATGTGTATTTCAATGAGAACATCCTCTACAAGCGTTAGCAAGACTTATTGTTGTCATGCCCTCAGGACAAAGAAGCCCAGATAAGATCTGTCGGCAGCAGTAGATTTATTATGACAGTTCTTTTCCAGGTTCATCTTAGACTGAGTATCTAACACATGCCTCATTTTTCTCAATGGTGCTTTTGGATAGAGGCATAGAATAATATCATTAATGGAATGAAAAAGAAAATCAGAATATAATCAAACTTTAGTTAAAAAAAGAAAATTAATGCAGACTAAAAAAATTAACAGAAAATTTGACAACTAAGTTTTACAGCCATGACCCAAAGCAAATCATAGGATATGAAACCTTGTTTCATTAAATATTTTGGTCCAATTTCTCTATACTGAATCACACAAACTTTGGATAAAGTTAAAGCAACTTGTTACTTGAAATGGACTTACTGAGTCCAGTGAGGTCTTAAAGTGACTCTGCACCTCCTAAACTGACCCAGATTTACAAAGCACTGTGGCTGCTGAAGGAACATTTGAAGCTGAAATACAGTTTGAAAATATTTAATAAAGTTGACCTATACTTCGACCTATTTCTGGACAACACCACACTAAAATATGTTGTTTATACCAATGCAAAAATAAAGAATTGTTAAGACGGGCATATAAGTATTCTTCTTGATATGATCCTAGTTTGTCCCATAACAGCAAAAGAAACTAGATTTTTTTTTTTTAATTGGGAAAAATAACCTTAATGAAAAGTGTTTTTCTTCTTGTTTGGGAAGAGACAATGAAAGAAAGTTGAAAAAATGTGCAGAGTGTTATGATGAAAAAACAATGAGGTTTACATATCTTCATCAGGGAAAGTGCAGCTTACCAACTGTCACAGCTTTCAAGTCAGAGGAAAAAGAATATAAGGTGATGATGATCTACATTTATGCAACTTGGAAACAGGTAAAACTTTTCTAATAAAGTTAAATAACAAATGGAATGACTTAGAGAAATTAAATGAGTTTCCCAGATGCTGATGCATTTGGGTGAAAGCTTTTTCTTGTGGGAGATATGATTTAGGCACACAAAGGGGCCATCGAAAGAAGAGAAGCTAACTGACTATGAGAAAAACTCCTTTACAGTATCTACAAATTTGTTACCTGAAGATCAATCTGACTCGTTCTGAGGAATTTGGACAAACTTCTAAAGAGGTTAGTTCCCTAGTGAAATTAAACTGGAACTCGAAGATATTTGAGGCACCTCCATCTTCATTGGAACGTTCACATTTAACACTGAAAATGTTTTGAAAACTTGAAACAAAAAGCCACATGAATAATAATTTCATATTTTGGTAAAACAAAAAATTTAAAATCTGGTTTTGTTTAAGTATATTTTAAGTAACATCCAGTATTTGTTTCGATAAAAGCCGTACTTACATATAGTAGCTCTAAATATAACTCTCACCTTAAGAATATTAGAAATTTGTATCTAGGTTTCCTAGTAGTAATGATGTCAGGCTGCTGCCATGGCTCCCTGATCACTGGTCAAGAGCCCTCTGTTATTTCCACATGCCCTCCCAGGTTGCTGGGAATCCAAATGTGATTTCAAGGGTGATTAGTTTCATTAAGCACCGTGATATGTGCAAGTAATAATCTAAGCCCTTCTGGAAGCACATTACCACACTAACAAACCTGTGTCCTTTTGCTCTCCTAGAAGCAGTAGGGCTGTACAGTGTCTTGCCAATGCAATGATGAGATTCATGCCAGTGAACTCTTTTTGGTGGGAAAATTCTAATAAAAAGTTTTGGTATTTGATTAAGTGCAGTAGCACGTGGGAGATCTGACCAATAGGAAAGTATTTATGTCCAGAAGGACAGAGAGAATTTTAGAAAGGGTTCACAGGCTCCAGACACAGAAATGCACATACACACCTACATGTGCACATGCACAAACTCACAAGTTCTGTATTGAAACAGAACACTTTTTTCCGGTAATTTTGAAGAAAATTTATGAATGTAAAGAGTAAGAAAGTGAATGTTAGACAAAGGTGCAAAATTAAACGTTGTTGTCCTTACTGCCTTTGTGAATTTAGGCTCCAGTCCAGTTAAGCACTTAAGCATATGCACAACATTATGTATGTGAGAGACATTAATGCTTATTGCTTGAAGTTAAGCATGTGTTTAAGTGCTTACCTGGATTTGGGACTTGATGCAATTTAGCTTTAACTTGTCTTTTGTTGGCTGTTTGACTACTGTTATATTGCCTTTCAGAGCAGTACTAAATAATAGTATTAAAGGAGCAGTGTTAAATAACCTTTTTAACATACTGTATTTATTATACAAGGAATAATTGCAGCTATTATTTCCTGTACACCTCTTTAGAAACAGAGATACAGAGTTTCAGAGTTTTTCTGTGTGCACAACTATCCCAGGATGATGTCTGAAAAATAATTCAGATCATTCACTTCATTTTTTCTTCTCTAACTACTGCACTGTGATGTCTTTCATTCCTGGGAAACTTTTAAACATTCATCCCAAATGAATGGGATGAATGTTTAAACCTTCATCCCAAATTTGGCAAGATAGATCGAATCTGAAGCCATGTCAAGGTCTGAAAATTCTTAATCGACTAGTAAAAAAATATTTCCACTTCTGCTTTTCTTGGTTTTGAGTTGGAACTAGAAGTGGAACTCCTGAAATAACACAAGAGCAAGTGCCAAGTTCTGTATGAATACCCTTTTTTTTTTTTTAAAGTGAAGAGTCAATTCCTTTAGTGATTTGTCAACAGTTCTAAATAATACTTGTTGACAGATAATTAAAGCTTGCACAACCTGAGGCAGCTGTGCAGGTGGGCAGAGGAGTTTTTTGGGGCACTTTACCAGGGTTGTTCTGAATTATGATGATGACTCAGTGCAGTGGGGAGGGCTGTGAAGTGTAACAGAGTTGTACCCCGAGCAGTATTACTGCAGCCTTTGGAGAGCAGCAACTTGTGCCACCTGGGGATTCACTCGCTATGAAACAATCTTTGTACAGCTGGAAACAGGGCTTCCCAACACTTATTCACCAGCGTGCCACAACTTTAACTTAAACATGATCCACAGCCACATGATATCTCTAAGTCTGTAGGTTGAGTATGCTTGATGTTCTGTTGACCATAGATTAGGTACTTATGTGCATCTCTAGAGGAGACTAAGCAGAATCCTTCTGTTTTTAAAATATCCAGAAATAATCTAAATCAAAGTACTAGTATTTAAAAAGGGAAGAGCAGGGAACAATTCTGCCCACCCACTCTCTGGAGAGTTTCCCATTCTCCGGAGAGGTTACAGCAGAAAGAAATATTGTCTTCACCATCCTTCAGGCATACAAAAATCTAAGCTTACTATAATTAAAATGCTTGGCAGAGAGAACACAGGTGATGCTGGTCTTGGGACCTGTCCTTGGCATTAGTGGATTAGCTGGGGCACTAAGAAATAGTAGAATCATCACTCTCACATCATAGAACACTGCGGATTTTGCCACCTCTTGCTGCAGCATGCATGAACCTTGCTTTGTCTCACATGTGTGAATAGCAAGATAGAAAGATGGTGATACTTGAAGAAAAGGTCCAAGCAGTGCTGTATGGAGGCCTCAGCAGGGAAAACATCCCTTTCCTTTGGATCCAATTAACAATCTCCTATCCTTGGCCTCACTGAGGATAAATGGCATTCTTGACCCTGCTGTCCATGATAGTTGTTACCATTACACAATTTTCCTCTGGGGAAAGAGGAATTAAAACCTGGAAAGGATGAGATGGAGGAGCTAAGTTGCATGGTTTTTGAAACAAAAACCAGTTCCCAAACTGCTTGTTTTAACCAGCTTGCTTATAAGAAGCTGCTCTGCCCTGATGTTTGAGCTATGGTTTCCATCACCTATTCTGACCCCTCTTCTGGGAGCTACATTTTTCATCTCTAATATGTCATGAAGCTCTTCTTGTTCCAGCAACATTTCTCTGTCTGCTTAGTCTTAAATCTGGAAACTTCTGTGAGTCTGTGTGCATGTGTCTCTGTGTGTGTGTGTAATGTGGAAGATAAAGGAAGATCAATATCTACCATCTTTTTACCACACAGCCATTTAGTCTTCCCTGCCTCTCCCCTGCTAGGCCATAGAAAAAGGAGAGTGCAGCTGTATGAAGATGATATCCATGTTGCTTAGCACATCTGGAAGTTGGTTGGCTACCAGGATCATGAGGGTTGTAAAGAAAAGGAGGGAAGAAGTCTGGGGCATACACTGCAATTCACAGGCCAACCTGATACAAGCATCTGGAAATTCAGTAAGAGCAGATTTTCTTGTGGTATTTCTTCAGCTCAGGTTGGAGTGCTCTCTGGAAATGGGAAAGTAATAAAACTTATACAAACATTCCAGTAACACAAAGAGGTTTGCTTCAATAACCGTGGTAATGAAAGGGGGATGTATATGGGCTGTTAATTTAACTTGGCTTGCTCTTTTTTACATATGGAGTGCCTATTTTACCAATAGATTATCGATTTTACCAAGACAGTGTCTATTGACACCTATGATTATTTGCCCAGTAATAGTTAAATAGACATCATCTTAACTTTTTTTAATAGCATCTGCTCTTTCAATAACAGGAGGCAATAGTGACTTATGTGTAGTATATTACATCTGATCCAGTGAGCTACATGTAAAAAATACTGTCTATTCCTTTTCCTGACTTCAAAGGTCATCAAAGATGAAGATTCTTTAGGACAATTTCTCATAGTGGATCTGGTTCAGGCATACTGTATGTAAGTTTAGCATATTTGCCAAGAAGTCTGGCAACTGCTTGTGGTATGAACTTAAACACATATCACAGTGTGCTTGAATATAATCTATATGTCAAAAACAAATAGGGTATTCTCCCTGATGGGGTCCATTGAACAGTGACATCATGGGCCAGAGGACAGCCTTTTAGTGAAGACTGCCCCTTCCCTTGAAGATCTTCAGAAACAGTTTAGCTGCTGCACAAAGCTAATTGATCAAAAAATTAAGGCTCTTTCTTGGTGTGTTTGGTTTATTGTCTGAATTCAAAGTGTGATATTTATTGGTTTTGACATTTGTGCTATTTCAAATCTTGGAGCAAGCTACGTTCTCATCATTAAAATTTTTCAAAACCATAGTTATAAATCAAAGTAAATGACAGTTCAAAAATAGGCACAGATTAAATAGGTGTGTTGTTCTATCTTGGGCACAGCGCATCATTATTTCCTTTCCACCGCAGCTGGCCAGCTTGCTAATTTAATTACTTTCTTTTTCTTCTTTCCCCAAAGAATGAAATCTATCAAAAGAACAACGCTAGTCGAAGATTTTCTCTCCAAAGTTAACAGTACCAAGTGGTTTTCTTTTACAGTGGGGAAGGGACAGCTTAGCTGCTTGTAGTGGAGTTGAGAGGGGCTGAAGCAGAGGCTTAAATGTTGATCTGGACCGACAGACAGTTACTGCTACATAGCTTAGCCCAATGTGTCTCCTCTCCTTCCCCATAGCCACAGTTAACGCTTTCCTGTTTCAATACTTAAAAAAAACCCAAAACACCAAACACATGCCATTTCTTTAAACTACTGATAATATAAAATCTTTTTTATTCTTTCAGAGATAAGTGAATGTAATTTCAGACTACTTTATATACAATGAATAAATTTTGTGTATGACAATTGAAGGGCAAAAGGAAATAGAAGGTGTAAATGCAAAAACCATTTAAAGTTACACATACTATTGAGTGACTCATATTACCACTTTTGAGGTTCAAAATTAATTGTATCTATTCAGCGTTTTTTGGTTTACTAATCCCTAATCTGTATGGAAATGATTCTTCTCTAAAACCACTGCATAGATAAATACATCGTGCTCTAATGTAAATTTAAGTCTGTCTGTATTTAGACATGGGAGAAAGACTTCCATTGTCAAGAGATTTCTGCTCAGTTTCCAGATCAGAACATCTCAGGGCATTTTGCTACAAAATTCAGTGCAAGACTGTCTCTCTTTGAGACTTAGTAGTCTCAGGAGGCAGCTATATTATTATTAACAAAGGAATGGGAAAAATCTGTTTTCCAGAATTTTTAAAAATTTCCTCATTGATACTATCTCCCTCAAAATATCTCTGCTCCCAGTTTTCTTAAGTGGCTGGATGATTCATAAAGGGCTGAGGACCTAAATGGTAACTTTGGAACAGGTACTTAAATAGTTTTTTGAACTGCTCTGCAGAAACTTGATTTTGTTGGAAATGACATTCAGAGTAGGGGAGAACACACACACTTCATGACAGCCTTTACCTATGGAAGTATTATCAATATCTGGGAGAATATATGTTTTGCAAGTTTAGACCCAGGATGGGATCGCTAATGGGCAGAGTCCAGTCTACAGTGAATAGGGCTTCACAGAATTACAAATGTGTCCTGAGCCCTGAAGTTTATTTGCAATGTGAAATCATGCTAACAAGAGAATGTTGCCCCTTTGCTTCCCTCTTTTTTTTGTACACCTCCACTTAATAGTGGAAAAGACCAAGTTAGTCATTTAAGATCTGAACAACAGCCTAACAAAACCACTATGACTTCCTCAGGTTTTAGAGCAGTTTTTAATTCCACATACTTCTGCCAGGCCTTTGACTTCTCCTCAAAAATTTGCCCAGTCCAATTTGAAGTAGCTATGGCATTTGTACAATAATACACACCAGGCAGACATGCATCGCTTAAGCTAAATTAAATCAAAATCCTTTCAGTCTTCATCAATGATACACCATGTGCTAGAAAAGAAAATAAGATTGTGCCTGGAATCTGTTGGAAAACACATTTTGCTTGAAAGGACATAGGATCCTGTCAGTTAAAACTCAGTGAAGAAAATCCCTGACTGCTCGTCTTTAGGAACCTCTGTGTGATGTTGGAGCAAGAAGCTGCAAACAGTAGCTGCCAACCTGGCTGGGATTCCTAGAGTAATCTCCTGAGATCAGTGTTCTGACAGGTCACATCCTCTGTCTGGCACCACCATTCCCTATTTTCATTAAGATTTTCTTTTCCATTTTTTCCTTTGTTCTTCTTACTTGAGCCAAAAGAAACAAGAGGGCAGTAAAGAACAATTTTAGCTGAATATGAGTTTTATCATTTTACCACTGCATTACACCACTAACCAAGTATTTAGGTTCTGTTCTGTTCTGCTAGGAAAAAAAACACATGTCAGGATTTAAAGGAAGGCTGTGCTAAGCTTTAGCACACAGACTATAAAGTGTACATGTGAATTATTATTCTTCTAGTCTAAGCAAATCCATATGACACTGTGATTTCATATACTCTTCACAGTTTCTTGTACAACTCTTAGTGGAAAACATAATCTCTTCTCAAATCTTTGTGCCTTTATCCGAACCTGACTTTTTAATAGCTCAAAAATAATTGTAAAAGCAAAAATGTCAGTGAAATACTGTTTCTCACAGAGCAGAGAAATCAACATTTGAGACCACCTGCTTAAATGACAAAGCTAAACAGACAGCTATAGCTACTCATAAAGAGGGAACTTTACAGAGATCCATTTTTAATTCCTTTCCCTTTCCTTGAGAATGGTGAGTCTGATGGCATCCAAATCTAAATCTTCATTTCCTCATCTCTCTTAACCAGCTCAGCCTGGGAGGTAACCACTCTGTGGAGCCTGTCTCCAGCATCAGAGTTTTTTGGGCTAAACTATGCATGAAGCTGGGAAGGTGTCTATAGTGAAAAGCTTATAAATAAGCCTAATGAGGCCAATGTATTCCACATCAACCACTGTAATTGAAACCATCATGTATGGAGAAAGATGGTACAGAAAAGTCTAAGTACCATCTGTTGCTGATATTGAGTCCTCCTCTTCATCCCTGAGTGTTCTTCCACCAATTTCTTTGATCTGGTACAGGCATTTGTTGGACCTTTTAAGCTGGTTCCAGAAACCAAATTAGTATGAAGCTAGCCCTGAAAAATAAGGTCTCTTCTGCCACTTATTGCCCAGAGACTAGGCCACTGTTGGCTCAGACAAACCGCTAGCCAAAGGAAAAGTGTGGGGCAAACATGAAGCATTACAGAGGAGGGAGTGGGGCTTGCTCATTTGACAGCAGCTCTCTGATAAGCTAGCTAAGGCGTGCTATGAAACTCTCCTCCCTCAGGGAGATTAAGCCCATGTCCCAGCTTGTCTCCACAGGCACCTGAAGCAAAGAAATAGGCAGTTCCAGGGCGTGCTGTGTCTCAAAGTATGGATCTAAAGCAAGGAAGATGATCCATGTTCAAACGGTGCTTCTTTCTACCTACTCACTGCAAGGAATGCAGAGAGTGTATTTCCTAAGCTGTACTCCTCTGCTTTGTCAAAGACAGAGGCAAGTTCTACTCATTCTAATAGTAATGGAGACCACAAAGAAGCTCAGGAGAAGGAAAGATTTTAACAAAATTAATTCAGTACTGCTGAGGACCAGGAGAGCTTTGGAACTGGCTTTGTACTTGGCCCAAATTCTTGATGTTGCTATGGAGAGAGAGGTGCTGGAGGACCGAGGACAAAAGTCCACTGGGCTAGTCTCACCCACCTCCCTGGATGTTTCTCTGCCAGTGCAGGGGAAGTGTTGATACTGAAGACTGGACTATCTCCTGCCAATCCACCCAGACCAGCTCCTTCATCTGAGAGACAAATATGAATGGAAGGGTGGGGAACAAAATTACCAGGAGGCAACTGACCCAGAGCTCAGTTTAATCATTCCAAGTAAATTTCCCAGCAAGGGAAGAATGCAAACTACAAGCAGAGTTTCTCTCAATCACAGGGCAAAAAGAGCTGCGTTCTGGCATTCAGGAAACTGGTTCTCAACATTGAAGTGACAGTGATGGAAATGTGACTTCCTCTCTCCTCCTGTCAGAAGAGGAAATTACTACTTTGGAGAAGACAAAGAGAGTTGGTCTGATGGTCACATGGTTGTGACTGTGTCTAAAAGATCAGATGGAAACTTCAGAAGAAAATAGACTCCGTAATATTTTCTAAATCACTAAACACTGTGGAGAGAGATTAGTAGCACAGAGTTTATCATTTGAAATAAAAGATAGAATTTTATAGCCTTCCAGCACTTGGCCAGACTAGCTGGAGCAACAGGGCAGATGGAGAAATACAAGGTCCTTATACAGGAAAGTATATTTTATAAAACAAGTAGCAGTACAAACCCAGCAAATCTGATACCAGTTTTTGAGACCACAGAATGAGACCATTATTGTGAACACCATGTGTTATGAATCATGTCTGCCAATAATAATGTGGCATCAAGAACAAATATTCACTCCTGCCATTAAAAAAAACCCCAAAATGCCAAATAGCATAAACAAATGGCAAAGTAATCATAATAATTTGTAGCCATAAACTAGAGATGAGAAAGCATTTGCTACCCCATAGCTCATCTGCAAACATACATGATTACTCCCAATGTTATGATAACTAGTTATGCATCCAGGCTAGACCTATCCAGAAATAAATGTTTTCTTATCTTAGGAATGCTTTTGAGAAAAGAAAGTTGAAATTCTGATACTTCACCAACAAAAATGCTTTGAAATACAGAGTTGGACAACGGCCCAATCTGTTGGCACACTCAGATGCAAGGTGCTCTTCTGTTCCCTCTACACTTAATCAGAAATTTTAGTCTGGAATAGAGAAATTATTTCCTAAATAGAAGGCAAGAAAGGAGTAATCTTTTCTTTGTACACCCAGCTTCTGGCAATTAGCAATATAGTGACTTCCTGAGACAGAGGCTGGACCTGAAATAACAAGTTTAATATTTCCCAGTGGGCCTAACCTTCACAAATTTATCTAATCCCTTTCTTGATATTTTTGGCTTCTACCACATTCTGTGGCCAGGAGTACCTCAGTTAGTTAAGTGTAATTTGAAAAGGTATTCTTTCTGTTTCAGTTAAATTTGATTCCTAATCTTTTAAGACAAGAATTCCTAATTCTTTTTCTCTTCAGCCTTCATGATTATTCTTCTTGAGTCATGTGTTTTCTAAAACAGACAGTCCTTCTACATGTGAAATCTGCAGAAGGCATTCATACCTCCAGCTGTTCTTGGCAATTACCTGCAGTTTTCAAAGTTCTAGATTAATATTTTTCCTTCTTTGTGACTACAAATATACACTATAGCTTTGTTCTCTGGCATGATGATATTTTCTGGTTTGTTTTGCTTTGTTTCCTAAAAATTTAAGTTTGCATTTTTGAGCATCATTGAATGTGGGGATGATGTTTCCAGAGGCCTATCCACAGTGAGACCACCCTCCTCATGATGTATTTATCCCATGTACATCATTGCGTACCTTAATACTGAATTTCACATATTAATAAAAATGTAAATACCTGAATCTCTTCAGTGAGTGAGAATTTTGAAAGTAGATATTAAATACACTTTCTAATTATAAGTTATCTATTTAAAATCTAGATATTTTATAGAGATTTTTTAAAATTTACTTCAATACATATGTTTTGGTTATGTCATGTAGATGATCTCTGTAATCAATACTATTTACACTTCAGTAGCTGAGTTATTTCAAAAGTCTCAAATATTACTAGTGAATCAGATCATAAAATATTTGACATACATAGGTTGCAATGGAAGTCTGCTGTTCATGGTGGTACAGCATAGAAATGAAAAGGGAAAACAGATTTGTTTAGAGCTTCTTAGAGACTATGTTTGACTCAGAAGACATGGATGACTGCTGCTATAGGCAGTACAAGAGGCTTAAGACAGAAACCAGTAACACAGTCTAGATACTCGAGCCTTAAAGTATAACAGCAAGTCTGCCCTTGGATTCCTAAGGAAATAGTTTGGACTCAACACTTCAATTAATCCCATTTCTTTATCCCCTGAAAATTAATCTTCTCACCAGTCCAGTCTCTCGACTTTAGTAGTCTGAAAACCAGTCTTCCCTGAAATTATATTTCTGTAATGTTTCTGCCCCAAGAGTTACTGACAGAAGGAGAGAGTGAGGAAGACCACTCTTTACAGTTACCTTCCTCCAAATGTCTCCAAAAGGATATTCTCTGGGTATCAGAATCTCAGAAAATTTAAATGGCCTGAATTATTCACCTTGTAACAGTGAAGATCAATTACGTTTAGATAGTTTGGCCTAAAACAGAATTTGTCAAAAGAGTGATAATTTAATAGAGCTTCTGATTTATATATTTTTTAAAATAAACAGTTCTTCTCAGGACTTGTAGCAATACATTAAATTCTTGAAGCTGCTTTTCAGTCTTTCAAATCTCAGCAGTCATAAAAAAGGGACAATGAAACATAACATCTGCGGCTATCATGCAGATAGCAGTAAATCAAATGGGACAAGGTACTTTTCACAAATTCTAAAAGTGTTAGCAACATATTTTCTTGGTTTTGTAGTATCAGAAATTTCCTCAGCGCAAGGAGGACTTTGTCTGCACATTTTCATTCTGCACAGACTTCCCAGACACTGCTGTTCATCTTAGAAAGACACAATTAAAACTGATCTGCAAGTATGAGCAGCTATCCATTGTCTACTTGCGACAGGGAAGGAAAGTCTAAAACTCATAAATATCATGAACAGCGATTCCTCATTTTAACAGCACAAGTAAATCAGCATTTGCAAGATACCAGATTTTAATTCTGAGTCCTACAGAGTTCATGTTTATATTCACAATTCCTAAAGAGCAAGCAACTTCAAAATTACTCCAGAACTGTTTTGTCAGCAATACAGTGACCTTTTGGGAACATCATCTGACATTGGTGACTGTGCAGGTGAATTTTATTTTGTGAGCTTTGGTATTACTGTGTATTTCCCCTCCTCCAATCAGTCCTTTCTGCAGAACATAGGAATAACAGCCAAGGTTCTAGAGCAGCTGCCCACCTAATACAGTATCCTCTGTCAAAAGGCAGTCAAATGCTGAATTCTTCTAAACCCACAGGCAAGCAAAACAAAAGGTTTAAAGTAGTGGCATTGTAGAAGGCTGGGTTTTTAGAGACTTGTTCAACTCTAGTTTGTGTCTGCAACTTGTGTGCAGTAAGCCCTTTTTCTTCCATATATTTTTCTGGATTCTTCTTGGTCCTGTGTCCTTGTCCTACACAGGACCAAGTATTACTAATTATAAAGTATTACTGATTAATGTTAGTAGAACATTACCATGCATGTCCTGATTGATTATGAGCAGGTTCAACAATACAAGTCCCACTGATTCCCTATAACAGCATATAAAATATCTCCATTAGAAAAATTAGCAATTTCTCTGTACCTTTAGCTCCTTTATTTCATTAATTGTAAAGTCAAAGTCAGATCTTTTTGTACATCATAGTATCTTTTTTCTCCCTTCTGGTACGAATTACAAGGAAAAGTATATTTTCCAGGTGAGAACAAGACTTCTTTCCTTTCTTTCTTTTTCTCACCTCTTCTCATCCATTAGATGACAACACACGTGAAATAAACCCAATACCACTCAGTCAAGTTTTTGGGATTCATCTCCACACAGTTTGACTCAGGTTTTAAGACCATTGTGAGTGTCAAAAGGGGTTCGAAAATTGCAGGTGCATTTCATCAAACTGGCTATCCTTCATGATAATTATTCCAAGTTCTCTAATAGACACTGAAACACAAGGCACATTGATCCTTTCCCTTCAAAATTATAGCTATCAGAATATCAATGTAAACTTCATTTTGCATTTCTTTGTTGGTAAGGAAGTCAGCTTACTGCTCTGTTACTATCTGAAACAATTTATAAAAAAGGTATCTCTTTTCATTCCTCCAATCAAAAAATATGTTGAAGTGGAATGTATTCATTCATATTTCCCTTATTTCTCAAATTCCAGTCTTCAAGAGCTATAGCTGTTAACCTAATTGCATTTTTCCAAAGGCTCTTCTAGTGACAATAATTTCAGGTAGTTCCTCACAGTCACTTTGTTAAAGGAAGGTTTTGTTGGAGGAACATTTCTAAACGTCTTCCCTGTAAGTAATAAAAATAATCTAATTATTTTCTCCCTGAGATGGTCTTATTTGTGTTGAATCTTCTATTTACATCTCAGTCATTTACCAGTCCTAATGACTCTGTGGCAAGATTTTTCCCTCTGTCTTTAAGAAACAGCACTACCCCAACTCTTTTGCCTCTAGTAAAATGTTCCTCAAAACACTTTTTTGACCTGACTTGGGTTTTATGTTTAACTTGCCAACATTTTGGCTCACTTTTGATTTTTGGTTTTGTTTTTATCATCTTCATTTAGAAAATTGTTCTGAATTTTGAAGGTTTGTTTTTAATTTTGTTTTTTGTTTTTTTTGTACTTCTCATAGTTTCCTTTACATTAAAGCTTAACTTTACCACAACTTCTTCATTGCATTACTACATTCTTTGTCATAAGGAATAGACATTTATCATGAGATGAACAAACTCCATACTGTTTCAGTTGTTTCCTTCTTTCAACTGCTCCTTTGAATTTTCTTTTAGCACTCTCACATATTTTGATGATCTTTTAAAAACTGATGTTACTCTAGTGATTTCTTGCTGGGTGGAGTAACTTAATTTTCCTGAAGACTTGCAGTATCTGTATGTCACAATTGCTGCTACAGAGATGTTTTTTATAGTAATACCCTACAGGTAGAATATCTGTCAGAGTCTGGTTGATCTGGCTGCTACTCAGGTCTGCTTCCAGAATTTCTTCTACCTCTATGCATTCTTTGAATATTTGTCTCTGAAAGTAGTTATAAATGATAGCTCAAAATCTATTGTTTGTGCTAATTTTTTAATGACTTTAAGCTGTGTTTAACTACAGCATTACTCCTCCTCTGACAAAACCTTTGGTTTTAGTGCTTTGTCATTTATACATTGGTATTACAGTGCTCTATAAATTGCCCTCTTTCCATCAAATTTCTGAGGCATCTGTTCTGTCACTTAAAAGTAGACATCCTAGTACACCCATCTTGGTGTTTAGACTTTGAGCATTTATATAGAAGTAGCTATAAAATTGGCATCTCATATGAATCCATGACAGAATTTACATTTGGATTTTCCAGCTAAGTTCCTGGATCTCACATCTGATATATACTACTTAATTCAAGGAACAGGATTTGCTCCATTAGCTCACTAGATCCTTTCACATTCTTAAATAAAGCAAATGTCTACTTGTTCACAGAAAACAGCTCTTTTTCACTACCGGGCCATATGACAAAGTGCTATTTGTGCATGCTGTCATTGAAAAAAGACACAAGAATTCAGACAAGAGATGTGTGGAGAAAGTAATGTAGTAAATTAATGTAAATGTGAAAAAATAAAGTAATAAATGACAGATCATGTGGCTGCAAGAATGAGTGCCAAAGTCTATAGCTACTGTTAAGGTTCCTTTAATGGCACATCTGTAGAATATAAAGCAAAAAAAAAGCCTACATGGAAAAGGCACTTTTAGTCCTCACTCTCTGAGGTGGTGGTGAGGAGTGTTTATTGCTATTCATGGAAAATCATTACCAATTGACAAGCCAAAAAACATAGCAATTTCTGCCAGAAGAACTAATTTTTAAGCTGTTGATGTATCTCTTCCATGACTTTCCTTATGGAATGTGATTTGGATGGTCCCTTACCCACAGCAGGAGAATGACAAGCAGTCAGAGTAATTTACTGCAGTGAATGGGAAATTGAAGATCTGTTTGAAGGAATCTAGCTCTAACTATTTAACGTCTATTTTATACATATATAAATACATCTATGTAGCAAACAGTTTGCAGGGTTTTGCTGTGTATCTAATTGTTGTCAGAATAAACTAAGCCACATTTACCTGAATATACTTATTTAGAACCTCACATCTGTTTTTCAAATCCTTAGTGAACCTAATCATTCTTTGTGTTTTGAAATAGCTTTGAGCAACCTCTACTGGCTACTTAGGTTTGAAACGAAATCTTGACTGAAACTACTAACTCAATCTTGTACAATGTATTGTGTATCTCTACTGTCAAAAACTTTGAACCTGCAGTGGCTGTATGTACAAAAAGTGAATTATATGTCACAAAAGATCAACATTCATTAAGATGTGTGTGATTTTTGAAAAAGGATTGAATAGAGATCTATTTCAGTTCTGCTTTAGGCAGTCTTCAAATAAACGATTCCAGTCTTTCACAATGCCCAATCCAAAGCCCAAGGTTACCAATTAAAATAATTCAAAAAATTAAATAAATTAAAATAATTCAATAAATTTCTAAGAGCTTTGTATCCTTTGGATCAGATTTAACCCAGACTATTTATCAATATATCAAATATATAAAAGAAGAAACATTTTATTTTAGAGATTTTTTTTGCTATTTCATCAACAATTGAATACTAATTTATTTTTTCATTTAAGAGATAAATATTGATAGAAGACTTTTTTCCAGAGAACCCAACTTTAAATCTGAGAAATTATAACGATTTATAGGATGAAGGTGGACTAACCGGAAGCTTAAACAGCAAAAAATTGGATTTTCAAATTCATTATACGTTCACTCATGCACAGTAAAGAACACCTTATTCATCAAAACTGTCCTACTCAATGAGTAAGGTGATATACAAGGTTATAGAATATAATGTATAGAATGCAATCTATGTAAATTTTGACAAAGTGGCAGAAGATCTGTGCTCCTTTTTCTACTGCTTTGTCTTCGTATTTAAATTATTACTGAATCAATTTAAAACATCCTTTAACACTCTTGCAGAAAAAAATGTTTAGGCACATAAATCTGTATTTAAAGAGATATTTAAACCATCTGAGTTGTCATAATAAACAAACTGTGTATCTGCTCACCCATAAACAATCTGGTAGATAATTTAGTGTATCTATGCAGAGATTAAAAGAATTAGAGCATTTTAAGATTACACTCCAGTATTTTTTTGTTATCAGTAAACATTTCTTTATCAGTTTTTGCTGGATCAGGAAGGCATTGTCATATTGTTTAGTCTCCCATACAGTCAAGAGCAGCAGATAATGAACAGCAAACTGTAGCCTTTTCTGTTGAATACTCAGGCCTCATTTTCTAAAACTGAAAGCTCTTTGGAAAGAATGCCGAATTTTAACCACTGCTCATAGGTAAACTTATTACCCATTGGGTAGGTATATTAGTGTCAGAAGCTGGTCATATAATTCCTATTGTAAGATTAAAGTGAGATAAAATGGACATTCAGAAGAAAAATAAGATTTCAACATCTTCTTGAAACATTTTTAAATTAGTCTGCCTCTGAAAAATGTTTAATTTGTAATGGGACTCAGAAGCAAGAAGCTCTTATCTAAGTCCTTTCCCACCTTACAAATATAATAATTTATAAGCATTATATATGACTCAGTTTGGAATAGTCCTTGATAGGTGAAAAATTTAAAATGCAATCAAGGTAATTACCAATAGTTTATAATTTAACATTTCTAAACAGAAGCCTTGGTCCTAATGTCTCCTTCTACAGTGCTTGAATTCAATGTCCATGCTTGAATGTAAGGGTTGGGATTGTGGAAAGAAAGACTTCATGATACTCTTCAGAGTCTATATCTTTGTTTAGTTGGTGTCTGCTTTTCTAGGAGACAATAAAATCTGTAATATGAATATTTTTCATGTAATAAATCCAGCTGCACACCACTAATTTCTTTACTCAATCTATGCTTTTTTTGTATATCCAGTAGAGTGTGATCATTAAATTTATTTTGTTAGACAGTCTCACATTCAAAAAAAAAATTAGTGCTTAGAAAAAGCACATTTCAGAATAAGAGATATTGCTTTTCCACATAGTTTGTTAAATTCTTGGATTATTTCAAGGGTATCTAATTAAACTCAAAAACCAGCATAAAATATGAATAATCTGCAAACTCATTGCTATAAGATAGATGTTAGGAAAGTAACAAAAAACCTTCCAGAAGAATAGACTGATGAATTATTTTGGTATAGCTTTGGTTTTTCCACTGTTGGTGGCCTTTGAAATCTAAATGCAATCAAAGATAGATTTCTCAAAAGTGTAATAATCATCCACAAAACGAAACAAAACAAAAAAAACCCAAAGCAAAACAAAGCAAAACAAAACAAAACTATGCTAAACTAAATTAAATTAAACTAAACTAACATAACCAGAAAAAACAAACAAATAAGCAACCCACAAAATCCCTGCAAAGGACTTTTTGTTGAAGATCATTCCTAGCTGTTGAGGTTACATTCAACATCTCAGAGGAAATAAGGCATGCAGTAACAGGCATGGAGGATCATTACACAGTTCCTTAAGTATTGGTGTTGACACTGACTTAAAAAAAATCAGATAACTAGAATCTGAGGGAAGATGAATGTCAGTCACAAAAAGGAGAAGAGCCCCTTATGGTACCCTTTGGATGCCAATATACTAAAGCCTTAAACGTAGCTTCAGGAAAAAACTAGGTGCAGTCGCATTCCTAAAACACCAGAGGGAAAAAAAATCCTGTGGAAAGGCATATTTTTCCCCTTTCCTTGTTTCTAAAGCAAGTGGAATCTCCAATTAAGTCAGAAGAAGACTGAAAACTAGGGGAAAAAAAACACTTGGAAAAAAGAGCTCTTCCCCCTTTGCAAAAAATGTTCTATCATGTTTTCTTTCTTTCTTGCCTTCATGTGAAATTCAAACATTTGATCAAAACTGCACGTAATATTCAGAGGGGTGTGGGGTGAAGGGGCAGGAGGGCTATAACCAATCAAATAAAATCATTATCAAATATCATCTTATGTAGGGCATTCTTCATAGGATGCCTTTAGGAAAAATATGTTTTACCAGTAATCACAGAA
Organism: Ploceus nigricollis; assembly: GCA_013399945.1. Lineage (NCBI taxonomy): Eukaryota > Metazoa > Chordata > Aves > Passeriformes > Ploceidae > Ploceus > Ploceus nigricollis. The sequence goes on from VXBC01006480.1 coordinate 1,500,272, forward strand.
TTTATGCCCCATGACATTTTGTTCTTTTTGCAGCACACTTGCACTTTCAAGGTCTTAAAGGAAGTATAGGTATTGTAGTATTTAATTATTTTTAATCAGTTAGTAACATATGCTGATCATTACTCACACCTAAAGTATTTGCCTAAAAATTTGAACAAATTAAATAGAATTATGAAGATATAGCACATTTCTGTGAGTAAACCAGTTTCCCACATTTTGCTGTTTTTCCATAAATAAACATTTGTGATTATTTATATTCTTTATTGGACACTATTTTGAGAAGGAGCCATTCAGTCTCCTATAATTTGCTATGAATGCATCTTGGACAGTTAATATAAAACAAAAAGATAAAATATGTTAAGTTGAAACTAAAGTCCAAGCTGAGAGGTCTTCTGGAGGACATAGGACTAAAAATCAGAATGGAAACCACTTGGCAAGCATAAAAAGTTAAGAAAATACTTGGGTTGGGCAACGATGGATGAAACAGCTTCTTGACATTATTCTCCCCTGAACAACTATGCAAAAATGTCTCTGATGCAGAGAAAAATATTTCCTGAGGCTGTTTCAGGGAAAGAGGGACATAGGGTGAAGAAAAAACAAGGTACTTTAAAAATTAACTTTTCCAGTGTCTATCCATCCAGTTTAAAACACACTGCCCTGGATTGGTGACAAGCTGTCCCTCTGTTTCAGGGGGATAGCATGGACCCCAACTGTGAAATTCACAATACCCAGCACCCCAAGCTCTGAAACTCTCTGTATCCAGCCCTCAGTATCCACATTAAAAATTCTGACCTCACACGTGGATTTTCCCTGGCTTTCCTCAGTCATTTTAGGGAATTTGACAAGGTTCCCTGTCTTTTCCTCTTAACTTCACTTTTTCTTCTACAGTATGAGAACTTCTATATTTCCCGTCTGCAGGAAAATAATTTTAATTTCACAAGCTCCTTAAAATTGGCTTTGTCTGTAAATTCACCTTCTGTATCATAAAGAAGAGAGGGAACTCAGGGAGTCCATATAAATGTTACAGTACCATTCAGACTGTTTCAAGCGGTAATCTCAGTATAGATTTCATATTTATCCTTCTCAATTCAAAGCCTTTCCTTGATTCATCTTCAACTGCTCCCAAGTTCAGTATCTTGAAATTTTGTTAAATACTGTGCTAGAGAAATCTCTGTAGCCATGACATTTTTCTAGATCAATCTGAGTAAGTGCTCAGCCTGTATCCTACTCCTTTTTCATTACAGCTTTTTTCCACAAAGGACCTGAGTCCCTGTTTAATCATCAAATTCACAAAGCTTTTGATCACTAGGGATTCTGAAACTCAGCATCAATAAAAAGAAAAATATAATTTCTACTCACATGTGCTCTATTCTGGACTGGTCATCTGGAATAATATGATTACCTAGTGTCAAATCTAGTTGTAATTCAACTGTCTCCAAAATATTCATATTAGTTATTATTAAAAAGGGCTCTTGAACTCAGTTTGAACTGATTGTGGGAACATTAATGGAGCTTTAATTTAAATCTATCTCTAGAAGTCGTGAGAACTGCCTTTCCTCATCCTTTAAGGACTCACCAAGATTGCCATGATTTTATGTTAAATTTATGTTTATTTGTAACCCTGAAAGACTCTTGAAATTAAAAACTAGCTCCCAAGGTACAGAGCTATAGAAGGCATAACTGTGATCTAGCTCGTTTAAAATAAACAAAATAATAATAATAAAAATCTGTTTCAATCAATTATAATCCCTAAATTAAACTCTTCATGAAACATCTGCTGTTGACTTCTGTATGACAACTAATTATCTTAGAGGCTTTTCTTCTCAAATTTGAGAAAATCTACTCCCTACTTAACCCAAACTTTGAAACTATTCTTTTTGACTGAGAAAGGCTTATTTTCCTTGGCACTTTGGACTGATATGTGGTGGCCAAGTGACTTGAGTTTTGTTAAGTCTTTGGAAACCCTTCCTTGGCTGTCCCTGAGAAAGGGGAAACCTGACCCTTTTGCTTGTGCTATGAATTCAGGAAAGGGCACAGAAAGAAAGCATCTACTCTGAACTCTGAAACTCCAGCATAAGAGTGAAAGCTATTTTTTTCCTCACCACTAAATGTAGGACTAATTAATATTGGACTATTTTTTGTGAAAGAGACTTGTTATTTTTCTCCCTTGGATTGACGTTGTATTTGTTCAGTGAGTTTTGCAAGTTCCATATCTAATGTCCTTTCCTAGTTGCAATTCTGAAGGTACACTGTCAGACTACTTAAAATTGCTCATCAGGATCCCTGCCATGTCTTCTGTTATTCAAACAAAATAACTCTTAAGAGGGCTCACTAACTTTTTCCAGTCACGATAAGCAAGAATTGCTGAAGCTGTTTCAATGTAGTATCTCTGCCAGCTGGCTTATTTGGACTGAAGCAGATTGGAGAGTCTTCACCCTTGATGCTTGATGGGCAGATTTGCAGGTGTGATTTCAAGTGAAGCCATGCAGCTGACATTGGGCTAACAACAATATTATAATGTCTTCAGCCAGCATAGCTGGAACAGGAAAGGTGCATGTTGATTGAATAATGGTGAAAAATAATTTTTCTCAATACTTGAATTTCTTGATAAGTGAAGTATCAGCTTCGGGGTCTGGGAGCTTAGGACAGAAGTGCCTTTCAGTGAAGAAGGGTGCCTTAGGGTTATGTTGTAGCACACAGAGTTGTGGAGTGGAAATAATTTTTTTTTAAAAATAGAAAAAAACTTACTACTGTATTAACCTGAAAATATTGAAATTACCATAATAATTAAAATACAAATGGAATGAGTTTAAATCAACTTCTATGCCCCAGTTATGTATCAAGTATACCACTCATATAACATGTCATTACCACTCATAGTAGTATGTCATATATTGAGGCTCAGTCCTGCATGTCTCATTCAGCCTGCCTATTTCAGGGCACTCTCTTTGATTTTGGTAACTTTGTTCTTCTAATTTGTAAAATTTTTTATACAGTTAATTTTCTTCACAAGAGTTCATGCTCTTGAAGGAATGTGCATACTTGAGTTTGCACAGTAAGGAGAGGCTCTGCTGACCACCCTGGATGCCCGAGTAGGACCCATTGAGGCCACTCTCATGGACTTCTGGCACCATCTGGTGGAGGTTTTACATCCAAAAGCTAGATTATAGAAAGGTTTGATAATTTGCTTTTATATCTCCAAAATACAAAACTGAAGTGCCATATCAAGACGTGTATTGTGTTATACTAGTCAAGGGTGAAGAGAGACATGGCATGTATGCTCACTTGCCACCTTTAAACTGGTTATGAAGTGTATGGGAAGACAATATGAATTTCCACACAAAATATTTTGGTCGTCAAGTTACATATATATTTCAGAATTTTCTTGCAGACATTGGTGAGTTGAAGCAGGTACAAAAATCGCCCCTGGTTAAAATGTAACAAGGGGATTTATTTGAGCAACAGCGTTTTATCTCTTTAGTAACCCCAAAACCTTGCTTCATACTGCCAGCTGGTCAGAGGCAGAGGATTCCTGTTTCAGGCAGTTCATAGTAGTGAAAAAAAGCACAGTGGGTTTTTTAAGGGCTTTTGTTACAACACCCATCTTTCTGTATACTGCTACAGGTGTTTCCTTATGTTCAGCACACAAGTGAAGTAGCTCTCAAATATTCCCCAGCTTGTTCTTGATAACAGTGCATACTAGAAAGTTCTTAAAACAAGCTGATGGAAGTTGCTTCTAAATATAGAGGCCAAGGAAGATCTTACAATATAAAACACCACCAGCAGAGGCTGTATGTGTCCCTCCTCAAATCCCAAATGTAAACCAGATGAGAAAACAATTGTCTGATGGCTAAATACTATAAGATTTCTGTGCAAATGCCAACAATATAACTTCTCTTCTCATTAGATTTGGCTGAAAAATTCTTTAAAGCTAAATGAAACCATATCCCCAAACTGAGACTAAACCTTCCCTGCAGTTAAAAATATTCAGTTAATTTCTTTATTGTTTTTCTTCATCTCTTTATCCTTTTATTTCAGTTCAACTTTTAAAAAGAAGTAGCTCTTTATGTCTGATACCAATAATCCAGAAGGACCTGGAAACTTTTTTCAAGAATATATAACATCAGTCTATGATTAGTAGACTGTGAATTGAGAAGTCTGGATTTGCTTCTAGGAAACCCTTGAAGTTCTGTATCCTTCTCCAGATATGTCTTTGCAGCAATATGTAGATGACAGTGACACACAATGCAATCTCATTTTCATGAGGTCTCTGCTGAGCTATCTGCCCCAGCCAGTCACACAGTCAGCAAGCCATTTATGTCCCTATTGATAGTTTGTGTGCTATGCAGCTTTTACAAGCCAATTGCTTGAGTTGACTGAAAATAAGCCTAGGCATCAGATCCACTCACATGGACACTTTGGTTGGAAAGTTACTGCTCTTTATGCACAAAAATACCAATCACAGAAAATGTCTCATAATTCCATTGTGACTGCATAATGAATCTTATTTCTAAGAGCAGGGATGCTTCCTATTCATGTTCTCTGGTCAATACTTGAGAAGACTTCTGCACTCAGTTTTCTCTGATTCATATAATTATGTAGTAGGCATTGCCCATTTTCATTCAACCTTATGATGATGAGGATTCTTTCTATGAAAAATAGTTGTGTGGGAGTAACATCACTGAGTGAATAGTGTAGGGTTTAAAAGACAGGGGCATGATGTCCCTGATATAAACAGGGAGATTCCTTAAATGGTGGCTGGTTGCTGTCTTCTCTTCTTGTGACCTGGAAAAAGGACAGAGGATAACAACCATCAGGAGGTCCATCTACTTCTATCCAATCCAAACACAGAAGACTGGTAGAAAATAAGCCCATACTCCTGGGATTAATAATGTTATACTTGACTGCGGTGACTTCAAAAAGTTTCAGCATAGTAGTGCTGATTGTGGATTTGGGAATTCTGAGGACACAGCCTCTTGTAGTTATTAAACAGTGTCAGGGAGCTTATTGGGTAATTTGATTATCAGTACTTGAACTACCAGAGTAGTCTCTGTCTCAGCTCTGAGACATGGTAAGAAGCAAACCAGAGACCTGGTGGTGGCTATGGGCTATGGACCACTTCCAACAGCCATTTTTATGCATCCAGGCTTGTTTGGAGAGAGACTAAAAGCATTTAGCAGTATGGAGACAATCGAATTCTCCCACAGACCTAAAGAAAGGACTCTGGCTGTCTTGTTTATCAATATTGATACTGAAAAATGTACATCATGTTTTGCCTGTACTCACATTTCACATAGAATCAATTTGAAAAAGAAAATAAATTCACTTTCTGTAAAGGCAAAGTTAAAATTTTGGTTAGCAAGTTCAAAACTCTTACAAAAATCATTGTAACATTATATGTGCACTGTTATGTGCAAGTTTGTAATTTAAAAGGATTCTCTTTTGGATGATTTTGTGGCTTATGCTTTTCCAGAATCTTAGTGCATGCCCATTGCTTGTCATGCTCTCTTCAGATTAAATTACCCATGCTTGCATTTTGCACCATTCCCAAGGCTGTTTTAGAATTGTACAAATAATATCATAGGAGAAATTATTGTGTTAATGTATCGTATGTCAAGCCCAACATCCCTGGTTTGCCTTCCTTGAAATCACACATGACATAATAAGTATCACAGATGACAGACTTAGTGTATTGCTGCCACTCTCTACCCCATTCCAGAAAGCCTTGCTGGAGACTGATTGAAGCAGCACAGCCTCCTTCCAAACCAGCTGTTGCAAACTGTTGCAGTCTCTCTCTCCCCTTGCTGTGGTCTCCTCTTTCGCTTCTTCTCATTGTCTAGGCTCAGGGTTGAAAACACCAGTTGATCCAGCCCCATTCACAGGTTGCCTGGGTCCCCCCAGGAGCTGACAGAGTTAGGTGAAGGCATTCTGCACTCAGCACATTGCAAAGTTCTTGACTTTCCTTGTACTAATGAGGCAGGCTAAATAGATGTCACCTTACAAATCTCTAATCTGTGTGTGATGAGAGTATGAATATTATTGTCAGAGTAACCCTCTCCACTGGCCTGAGTTCATACAAGCTTGGTTTCCAGATTTGTTTACTTCATAAGACCGTAAAGTTAAAATGACACATTCAAGGCTATTTATTGATAAGGCACTCCAGGAGGTCATATCAATATATCCTTGTGAGTATTATAGTAATGGTGAGCAGACATTCTCTAATGTATTTTAGTCAACAGGCAGAAAAAAGAGGTTCAATCCTTCCCTCGAAGAGCGCATTCAGAACATGTGCAGCTCTGATGAAATGGTGGTTTTGTTCCGTTGGCAAGTTTCAGCCTGAATTTTGTGACCAGTGTCTGTATTTGAGTAGAATAATCCTCAACCATCGAGGTTAGTGTTGTTTAGGGATTAAGAAAGATATTGCAAATCCAGTTTCAATGGAATGGAATTTGGGGCCTTACATTTCAGCATTAGCTTTTTCTGGAACTTTTTAAAGGTTTTTTTCCCCACACATGCATGCAATTTTTCTTCACTGTTTCTTAAGGTGAACATTCATGTTTGTTTTCCTGTGGTTGAATTCTGTGCTGAGGTCCCTGTTGAGGGAAGACATGAGATATGTGATAAGAGGAAACCTTTCAGACTGAATCCTCTGAGGGCCAAGTGTTTTTTAGATCATGTGCAACAAGTCCCAGAACATCCCGTTTTAAGTCCTCCATGACTTTCAGCGTACCAGGGATATGTGAGGAGGGACCTTTGCCTGTAGTCCCAGTCTAGTGTATCGTTACATTGCATGCAGCTTCAGGATATTGAGGAATACATTTCTTTCCTCTCTATTCAGGTTGTTTCCCGCTGTGGAGGGCTGACATTGGCAAGATGCCACATGTCCACCAAAGCCATTCTAACATAGATCAAGGTAAGGACAGAGAGAGATCACTCACCAGTTACCTTCATGGGCAAAGCAGACTCGAGAAAAAAATTATCTTTTTACAAATCAAATCAGAGTACAATAATGGGAAATCAAATCAAATCTTAGAAGCATCTTCCCCCACCCTTCCCTTCACCCCAGGCTCAACACCAATCCAGATTTTCTCCTCTTCCTCCTCTCAGCAGCACAAGGGTGAGGGATATAGGGGTTGTGGTCCCTTCGTCATAAGCTGTTTCTGACTCTTCTTCCTCAGGAGAAGGACTCTTCACACTCTTCCTCTGCTCCAGCATGGGGTCCCTCCCATGGGACACAGTCCTCCATGAGCTTCTCCATGGGCTGCAGGTCTTAACAAACTGCTCCAGTGTGGAATCCCCTTGAGGTCACAAGTCCTGCCAGAAATCCTGCTCCAAAACAGGCTTCCACAGGGTCGCAGCGTCCTTTGGGCATCCACGTATAATGGCATGAAGTTCTCCAGAGGCTGCAGGTAAATCTCTGCTCTTCTATGGACCTCTATGGGCTGCAGGGGCACAGCTGCCCCACCAAGGTCTACACCGTGGGCTGCAGGGGAATCTCTGCTCCCGCACCTGGAACACCTTCTCCCCCTCCTTCTTCCTTGACCTGGGTGACTGCAGAGCCTTTTCTATCACATATTCTCAGTCCTCCCTTCTTTGTCTTCAATTGCTCTTGTGTAGGGGTCTTCCCTCTCTCCCCAGCTTCTTAACTATATTGTCCCAGAGATGTTGTCACTTCATTGTGATGGACTCAGCCTTGGCCATCATCAAATCCAGTTTGGGGAAACTTCTAGCAGTTTCTTACAGAAGTTGCCCCTGTAGCTCCCCCATTGTGGGGAAATAGCTGCTGTTTTATCCAGAACACAGTCTGGTGATCTGACAAAAGCTTGGTGCACAGGATTCCACCCAGTGTAAGTCAATCCTACTAAATCCCCTGCTCACTGCTCTTATATGGACAGTTGTGCTTACACAGGCTCTGGAGTAAAATCACTGCCAGAAAGATGGGTGGTGCCATGCACTTCTCATAGGGAAGAAGAGACACTGGTTATGCAGGTATCAGAGGGTCTCTTTGTTGCTAAAAGAGTAAACACAGTTCGATCTTAAGTCCAGAACAGATGCCTGAAGTTTTTGGAACTTTACATTTAGCATCTTAAAACAAATTATTGCTACAGTATATCCATCATTTGATTTCAGCAATACTCATCAGTAAATATTAGATTAAACCTCAGACCTTCAACCCACAAGTTTTGTGTGTCTGTCAGAAGACAACTACCATGGACCAAAGCCATCTTTGTTGGTTTACATCAGCAAAAATACTGCCAAAAACACTGCCAGAAATCTCCCAGACTATTCCAGGCTAATGTAAAAGCCTTTTCTGTTGAAGAAACAAGACTGCAAAGTGGCTCTGAGGGCAGGGGTAGTTAGAACTGCTCCACATGAGAGCAGTGACCCTGCCTGAGAGTTGCATTGATATACATTCATCTTGTATAAAAACCCAGAAAAATCTAAACAGAAAAATTACTCTTTATTTAAAAGTAAGTCTAAGACCATCATTGTTCCTGATAGTGAGCTAAGAAAGTGTTTTCATGTTTTGCAGACAAATTTCTGTTAAAGAAAACACAGTACAACTTGTAACCTGAAAAATAAATCAGAAATTACTTAAAGTCTAGGGAACATTGAAAGGAGAGAGTTTTAATATTAAATGGGTTAGAAATATTGTAGTTGAACCATAAAATTTTAAGAGAGACAAAAATCCCACAACTCTTTTTTCCAGACCTAAGTGTTTAATCAAACTGATTTCTTTTCCCAGCTTTACCTTAAATAAAAATGTCACTTGACACCTGAAATAAGCAAGATGGAATTGTCATTTTGTTAATGCTATAGCAAAACAAAACATGTTGACACACTAAGAACAATCGTGGGTAGCTTGTTTTCTTTTTATTGATAATTCTTATGTAATTTTGTGAATATTTTGAGGCATATTCTGCTTAATTTTTATCACATTTATGATTAACCTGATTTTCACCACCTTGATATCAAAGAGCCAGTAGATGGCAGGATGGGCTTATTTATTGTTAAGCTGAGCCCAGCTACCTCTGCTCATTTAGCAAATTAAAATTAAAAGAAAATATATTTGGGCTATAGTCCACAGGGTGGCTCTGGCTGATTGCATGTGTCCATTTGTATCGCAGTTTTTATCTTTTCTACTGAATTATAGAAAGATAAAATACTGACATGTATCTTAAAGAGACCTTCTGATGCCTGTATAACCTATGCCTCTTCTTCCCCTTGAGAAATACATAATTTGGGGCTTGTTTGTTGTTGTTTTCTTCAAATAGACCAGTGTAAGAAGGACTTAAAAATGTGAGGGGGGACAACACTGATTCTCTGCAGCCTCAATGGAAATTTGTAGGAAAATCCCATCTTGCCTGACTTCCAGCCTTACCTCTAGCCACAATTCTTGTTGGCACACATTGACTGAAGAGGTTTATATCATATTTGGAGCTGATTTCTGGAGGCTGCCTAGGTACAAGGATCCTATTTCAAAAATAAACATTTATTGATTTTTTGAGATGCTACTTTGTTTCCTTCTGCAATGGGATTAAACCAAAACTTTTAGAAAGCTGTCAAGGTCAATTAAAAAATGGGGAAGCTAGAAAGTAGCCCTCACCTATGGGTGTTAGCCCTGGGGGTGAAGTACAGCCTGTGGGATAGAAAGTCCAAACACAAGTTCCTGTTCTGTCTGATATACTCAGCCTTCAGTCATGCTGAGATGGGTTGGTCATGCTTTGTCTTGGGCTTCTATGTGAGATTCCAGCCTGTCTGTAAGAAGTATCACCAGTTGAAAATATCAATGAAATTTGTATAGGTTTGAAATTAACTCTTAGAGCTTTGAAAATCTCAAGTGGTGCTTGCTATACCACTGGCTAAGGCTCATTTATGAAAAAATTCACAGTGGACAACTAAGGAGAGAAAAGTCCTCTCTCTTTTTATCTCTGAGATTATTACAACACTGTTGTATTTTTCTGTTCCAAGTAGAAACAGCCAAACTTCTTGCTTGTGATCCCAGAAAATGTGCCTTAAAATACAGTGTGCCATATCATGTAATCTTATCTGAATGAAGGAGTAGGTTTATTCGTTTATTTATTTATTTGAGAGAGAAAAGCTACCGCTAAAACATAGGCTATTTTATAGAACTTCTTTTATAAGACCTCTCATTTTGTTGTTCTTGAAATTTTGTTTTTCTTTCTTTACATTTACTTTAATATAGACTTCTAGGCTTGGTGAGGTGCCAAGTACAGAGAGATTAAAGCCATGAGCTGGGTTGCAAACCAGTGCTATTCTTTTAAAGTAGAAATAGTTTACTAAATTGATGTTTATTTAAGCCTAATGAGTGAACTTTGCAATATGCAGTATGCTAGGGCCATGAAAAGACAGGAGGCCAGATTATAATCTCATTAAATGAAAAGAAATTGGTGCTATTCCAATATTTAAAAAGATCAGAATTTCATCTTCTGTGTTGGAGGCTAGATCCACAGGGGACCTACTTGGTTGTAATGCTTTATATCTGTACACCTAATAAGGAATATAGCATAATAATAGAAATTAAATCTGAACTTATCTTCCTACAGCATTTACACGGACTCTGATAATTCCCAATGGGTTCAAGACAGCCAGCATTAAGGTCACCATACAAAGTAGGCAGGCACATGCCCGCTAGACACTTAAAGGAGAGTATATTAAAATCCCAGTAAGTCCCAGCCACATTTTATACCTTTTCCTGTAAAGTATGGCGTGGTGTAATCAGGCTGCTCTGTTTTACATAATAACTCAGTGTTTTCAGTAGCAGTTGCTTAAAGAAAAAGGCAGAAATTATATAGGCAGCAGGAAGGAGGACACAAGGATTTTACCTTTCATATTCTATTGCTTTCTTCTCTCTTGACCCTCTCTATTGCATTGAGCATTATTTTCTTTCCTTAGAGTGAAATTTCCAACACTTCCACTTAACCTGGAGAATCAGAGAATCATAGAATGGTTTGGGTTGAAAGGGACCTTAAAGATCATCTGGTTACAACCCGTCTGCTGTGGACAGGGACAGATTTCACTAGACCAGAGAATTCAAAGTCCCATCCAACCTGGCTTTGAATACTTCCAGAGGTGGGACACCCACAACCACTCTGGATAATCTGTTCCAGTGCCTTACCATCCTCCCAGTAAAGAATTTTTTCCAAATACCTAATCTAAACCTACCCTCTTTTAGTAAAAAGCCATTATCCCATGTCCTATCACTATATGCCCTTGTAAAAAGCCACTTTACAGCTTTCTTGTAGGTCCCCTTTAGACACTAGAAGGCTGCTATAAGCTCTCCCTGGAGCCTTCTCTTCTTCAGATGGAACAATCTCTCATCCAGAAGGACTTGTCCTAGAGGCTGGGAAATTAGAGTCCAAATTCCTTTGTATCTGCCCATGTTCTCATAGAACACTATGATTACATGTAACATTCTTACATGAAACAAGACTACTCTATTAAAAGCAATTAGCAAATACAAGAACATCTGTTGTGACTGGATGCTTCGTTTAGTCTGTTCCTGGATGGATACCAAGCCAAGGCCAACAAGAGACCTGGGTCTAGAAAGCATTTGCCACCTCTACATTAATAAATGAAACAAGCTGTGAAACGCTCCCAGTCAGATACATGGACACTTAGATTGTTAAAACAATCCCTACCACAGCTGTGGTCTGGGAAGACTGGTGGTGCCCAGAAATTCCCCACACACAGCTCAGGAATGTGAGCATTTGAGGGGCCATTTCCAGCATGCCACTTTCCTGCCTCCGAGGGGGCTTTGGATCCTGGAAAGTTTATGAGCTTCAACATGAGCTGTAGGATACTCTGTGTTGGTTTGCCACAGTGTCTGGAAATGTTCCTGTGTGTTGAATTCCCTAGCCTAGGGCAGAGCATTTTCCTAGCTCTCAGCCAGGTCAGACTAGGAGTTGAGGCAGAGGCCTCTTGGAGCTATTGTCCTGCCAGGCAGTCACCTCTCATGAGGCTGTATTTTTGGTGCATTGTCACAATCAGCATCTGAGTAGCAATTTTTAGTGCCATGATTTTTGATAGCGTGTCCTAGGGTTGTCCTAGTCTTGGCCCTGCTTTTCCAACAAAATATCTCAGCCTTCTTATTTCTTCAGTTTTCCTTGAGAGGAAAGGAAGGAAGACAAAATAGTGGCTCAGAGAGTGCAGCTACTCAGCCATGGGGGGTAGAGCTCAGAAGCCCTTGCTTTCCTTGGAGGAAGCTCCTTTCATTGTCAACAGATGGAAAGGGGAAATTGGGGGTGGGGGCAGACTGCCGAGGGCTGCTTTGATGTTGGCCTGTTTGTTTGCTTTCTGCTTCCTGGACCCCCAGCCGAGGGGCTGGGACCGTCAGTTGTGGAAGAAGCACAACAGGATGGCCGGCAGCAGCCTGCAGACAGGACGGCAGCAGATGTCGGCAACGGGAGTGGGTGGCATCAGCTTAAAGCAAAGCAGGGATAACCTGAAAGGATGAGATCAGGGAGTGAAACAGAGCTAGGGAACTCTGGTGAGGCAGTAGGTGTCTGGGGTGGGACAGCAGTGCTCATTCAAATGGGTAAAGCATAGGTGAAGACATTTGGGAAGCTCTGCAGCAGAACCTTCCATGAATTTGTCTGAAAGTTACTAATTTTCAACCCCGACAGAGTTCAACTGTTTGTGACTGAGGACATCACATTCTAACAGGCTGTGGCCCTACAAGCCTTCAGTCAGCACAAGCCCAGTGGGTGCTAGGCAGAGTGACCTTGAGGGTGGGCTGCTTTGGGCTCCAGCTCACTTCAGCCAGGTTTCACACAAACCAGAAGCCATGATATTTTGGGATCCCTGTAACATGGCACAGGACAGACTGGCAACTCCTGAAATATTTTCAGACATCTGAAGGATTTTTTATCCCTTAACCTCTTTGTTTTTACAGTATCTCATGGCTGAGAAAAAGTCATGGCCAAGACAATCTCGTATTGACAGGTAAGAAAACAAAAATCTGGATACTTTCAGGTTATTTACAGATCTACTGTGATACCACATCTGGTTTAATAAAAAAGAAGATAAATTAGCTCCAGAATTAGTCAGTCAGAATTCCCATTGAGGGAATAACCATCTTGAAAATGGTCACCCAGATAGATCAAACAACAAAATATCAATCTGTATCTCACAGTAGCAATGGGATATCCTGGTCATAACTAGTCATTTATGACATGCCAATAGGTACCTTAATGCAGTTCTCATACTTCTGTCCTCACATATGCCTACTTTGTTACTCAGCTGACACAGCCAGCACTAGAAGAGAAAGGTAATTAATATGCAAAGTAATAAGAAAATCTGCAGTGCAGTGTAAAAACATGGGTCTTCTGTGAAAAAAAAGTGACTATGAAGTGTTTCCTGACAGGAATGCTTCCCCTGAGAGAATTCAGGGAGATGCACATGCAAACAAACAGCACTGATCAAGCCATGGTGTACTTGCCCTTCTGTCAGTGACCCTGTCTCAGCTTCAGGAAGATGTGATGAATAGTGTGTGTCTTTGGAGAGAGCTCTGGGGGCTTTCAGGGACAAAACCGAAGACATGTTGCATGTCTGATACCTGGGCTACAGCAGGTATGTGATTATGTTACTCTAAACACTGCAAGAAGGCTTGAATTACAGAAGTGAAATGAAAGCCGCTGTTGTTTCGTGGAAATTCCTTCTCTCCGAGGGAAAAAGAGGAAGAGGGCACAATTTTGTTTTGAGAAAAACCTGTTTGCAAAGTCATGTCAAAATTGGGAATTATTTGGGATACTTATGCTCTTCCCTTATATTTTGACATTTCCAGCCTTATTGGAGAGAGCTTGTCTACTTTAAGAGAGCAATAAAATTAAATGTTTATTTTGCTCTGTGTGCAATTCAGCATTGCACTGATCAGTGGCCTGTGTATGATTAAGCATTAGGACCAGTCCTGCAATTCTTGTCAAGCAAAACCAAAATACTAGTGAGCAACTGGATCTTTGCACTCGAGCATCTCTTGCATTCACATCTCAGAGGCCTTTGATTGGGACCTGAAGGTCCAGGCCATTCACCACACTTTGCAGGCATTTGAGAAATTAGTACTTCCTGTTTACATCCCACTGTAAATTGATTAGACATAAGGCTGCTATTAAGGCACCAAGACTAAGAACATCATATATGCACGTACTGGAGCTATGAATTTATAGCTATGCTTTTGTTTATGGAGTCTTTATAGGTCATTCAGGAATACAGGACTTTAACAGAAACTCCATATACCACATATAGGCGCCTGGCAGGGAACTGTGGCTTACCTGTGGCTTCTACTTTTCAGATGAATTCAGAGGGAAAAATGGCACAATCTCTAGAATGGGATTTTGAGTGAAGGAACCATCATTTTCTAGGGGTAATCAACCTGTTAGGAAATTGCTTGCCTCTTATTATTACTTATAAGGCTGTTTATCATGATACAAGCACAAAACACTTATATCTATTGTGTCTTTTGTCAGCAGTGTATTTTGTTCATTTTACAGTGCTCTTATAGATCAGGTCTGTTGAACGCAACTAAGAAAAGATACAAGGTATTTACAACCATGTAATTGTGTTTTGGACACAGGAGACAGGAAAACAAGATACAGAATAACCCAAATAAGCTATTCAAAGTACACGAATAATTTAATTTATTAACCTTTTTCTGTGACTTTTAAATAATATTATAATTATTAACATTTGAAAAAAAATTGGAATTTCTAACATTGGTACTGGAGGTGAGCCAAGCAAAATCTGCAACTACAAAATGAGTAATTGCATACACAAACAATGTTTGTGGATTACAATTACCCATTTTGCCTGGTCAGCTACCATGAATGCATAGATTCAGCTTGAGGCCATAAGACTGACGTCTCCAAAGTCTGATGGAAAATTAGAGATGTGAACCAGTTTGAATGAACAAGCACCAATGCAATCACCCTATAAAACTCAAACCAACCCAAATGGGAAAATAGATGGTGGGAAAAGATAAAACCTAATATTTTTGTTTTAAATAAGCATTTCACAACAAAAGAAAGCAGAAGCCCCAAAACTCTTGTCCTTTTTGTGTTTGGCCAAAGTCATAATAGAAGCAACAGAACAGTGGGGGGAAAATCTTGTTTTTCAGAATAACTGGACTGAACTGATTTTGCTTCAGGGCTCAGGTTGTTAAAAAATGTCACACTGAGTCTCTTCAGCTGGTTCTTACAGGAGAAGGACCAATATGCTGGCTGCTGGTCTAACTTCAGCTTTGGAAGTCTCAGTGTCCCTCTTGCCACCGCACTACCCTGAGTTTTATGTGTGATTAATCATGCTGGCTGTATGGATGTTATGTTCTAGCCACGTCCTTAAAATGACACACATGCCCTAACTGACCGTCTGCACCCTAGCCATTTCCATAGTCTGTCCACAGAAGTCTGTCTGTCTGCATAATTTTTTGACTTCCAAATGTAAACTAATAGTGTGGGCACCCTTAATAGTCTCTCTTTGCCTGTACTGTGACCTACCAGCATTTTTGAAGAAGTGTTATATTTTCAGTCTACACAATCATCAAGGAGGTCTTGCAGTTATATTATCTCATCTGTGGTTATTCAGCTGCAGAAAATCCCCTTTTCTGTGATATGGTTGGAGCCCAGTTTACCACATTCCAATTAACTACCTCTGTTAGTATTAGTTTTCATGTGGTCCACTGCTTTTACTTCTGATGAGGTTTTTTTGCCTCCAGAGCCAAGTGGTTAGCCAAAGTTCAGGATCTTACAAGTTTAGGAAAAATCATAATGATGTTTATGTACAAACAAGTTATACATAACCCTATACCTCTAAACACAGTAAAAATGAAAGCCAGGTAGATTACTTTCCTGAAGTATGTAAGAAGTCCCATTATATCAAAAGGTTTCCCAGGAGTCCTTCGCTGAAGAATTTCTCTGCCTCCTCTCAGGATACTTTCGACACCTTTGCCAGTGAACTGGGGCTTTGCAACGGAATGCCCAAAGTTGATTTATAGACACAGTCTGTTCAGCCCTGAATCTGACCTGACCTGTTTTCTTAATGGTTAGCTTCCCCAGGATTCATCAGGATCTCTCTGCTAAGTCTTTTACTTCCCTTGAGTTGTGCAAACTTTAGTGTGCATCCAAGATAAAGTCAATGGCAACTATGAATATTGTCCAATGCAGCAATTAAAAAAAAATTTAAAAATAATAAAATAAACCAACTGAAAACCCCACCACCAAAATGTCTCCTGTGTTCCATTTTTTTGTCATAAACTAGGCATTACCAAAGAGGAAAGGAGGGATTCAAGAGCATATAGAAAGGCTGAATGTAGTTTAGAAATTACATCCTGGACAAATAACATGATTCACTTATGTGAGGGCTGTGCTTTTGTGAAGTTGTATGTTGCTTTATTCTCTTCACCCTGTAAGACACTAGAATGTCAAATTAAGTAGAAGAAGTTGATGTCTCATTAAATATGCTGTCTTGTTCTTATTCTCAGGGTGTTTATACTAGACATGGTGTTATTTCAAGCTTCTCCATTATCCATATGCACTCCTGGCACTGTATTTCACTCTGAGCTGATCCATTTGAGTGGAGACTCATCCTTTCTCCCAATTTTTTTGCATTGTAGATATGGTCTGTGACGAAAGCAATGAGAAAGAAATAATATTCACTTTCCCATCCAGTGTTTTCTTTTTCTTGTTGAAATTGACAGTATAGCTATGTATATACAGCTATGTATACTTTCTTGGCTGCTCCCTTAGAAAATGCAAAGGTATTAATTTCACTATGCTGAAAAGCCAGAACAGAGCAGATTTCCTGCACTGCAGTACAAATTGGTCCCAAGGTCTAGAAATATAGGTCTGAGAACAGATTGCTACCTCTCACACTGTTTGCTGCTCTCTGCACTGCTATTACAGACTGGTCTGTCCACCTCTCATAAAACTCACCCTTGTTCTGAAAGCCTGTGGGATCCTTAAGGAACAATCATGCTGTGCAGTAGAGATTTAAAGACTTAAAGATGCTTAGACCTCATACTGGTCCTTTGCACAGAAGGCATATTTCATTCAGTATAAGATTTTTTACAGTAGAATCTAGTTTTAATAATTGATCTTTCAGACTGATTGAAAGCTCACCCTGCCCTTTAGCTATCAATCTTCCTCAGAATACATTTAGGTTATTATTGCTTTATATGCTAAAAGCAGGTAACCAAAATATAGTATGTCTGTTATGACTTCAGGGGACACTGAAGCATCACTGTCTGTGGTATCCATTTTCTGGTTCCAATCTAGAATCAAGTACCTGCTTGAGACATTTGACTTCAAAGTGGTTCATTTCTGCTCTGAGGGGTGGAATTTTTTTTTTTTTTTTTTTTTTGTGGTGAATGAGTACCTGCTATGGCCACATCTCGATTTTCACTTCTTTTGAAGCTAAATATCAGCAGTAGGTGCAGTGCCACACAATATACTTATTCCAGCTTAGCCAAGTCAATTATTTTATAAAGGCCCCGCGCTTTCTTCCTGTGCTATGTTGCATGCCTTTGTGTTTTCACAACTGCTATAGATCTTAAAAAGAGAAAACTTCTGTTTGTTAGGTAGAATGACCAGCATGTGGCTGTACTGGTATTGATGCTGAAACTTAGTACATTAAAGATAAGAATTGCTTCCAGGTATGTTAACAATAAAATCTTTCTCTGAGGGCAAGGTGATGAGTTCATATTTACCTAGGAAAAATCAGATACTGAAGCAGAATAGTGGGCAAGATCTAATATCCATCTGACTCTCATAGTTACTTTTTTATTGGTCCCATATCTTAATATAAGCATAAGTTTTGGATTTTTTCCATGTAAGATTATTATGACTATTATTTCAATCATCAGTCATTTACTGTTTATTTTACTGATATAAAAAGTCATGAAAAATTAAGAATCTGAGGAAAAAAAAAAGTTTTCAAAATACTTGGAAATTGGTCTAGCTTCTCAGAGTTCAGATAAGGTGTTCAGAAATCTCTTGTTCTATCCAATTCACCTTCAGTGCCAAGAACTGAAAAACCCCAGATTCTGTTGTTCATTCTCCTTCATTCATTTATATCTCATGTAGAACAATTTTTCATAGGAAGCAGTCTCCAATCATTCCTGCAATTATTAAACAACTGTCAAATTTTGGCCTGAAATTCTCTGTATCTTTATTCCACTCATTTATTAAGCCATAACCCCGCCAGATGAAATTACCAAAACCTGAATTAAATATGCAATCACAAAACATAAAATTCACCTGAAAAATATTGTAAGTACCTTTCAAGACCTAGTTCAGACTTCTGTTATTTTTATCTTGTAGTGACTGAAGCTCCATTTATTGCTACATATTTTATAGTAGTGTTCAAAGAGAATCCCAGAACCTCTCACTTCAGTCATTATATTATTTGTACCCCAGGAAATATACACCCTCAAATACAAGTTCTGGAAGACAAATGAAGGAAGAAATGAACTTACAATTTCATCTGGAAAAGTAAGTTAAATCCAGTCACACCTCCCACTGAAACCAAAAGATAGCTTTTTATGTGTCTCTACATGTTAAATGTATACTATCAGATATCTACAATCAGATTTTAACCACCATGTAATATGAGTATTGCAAACGTTGAAATCATGTGGATGTAAAGTTGGAAGGAACCTTGAGAAATTCCATAATCCAAAGCCCTGCCTGTCTTGTGAGATCTGTATGGCTGCAATATCAGCCTAATCCGTCCTTATCTTTAATAGCATTAATTCTCAAATATCTCCATATGGGTGAGGGACATAGAGCAAGTCATTAATGGGCAGAAGAGGTAGGAATGAGCTGGAACACACTGGAGTTTCTGGAAGTCACAGCTGTTTCCAACAAAGGGGAGACCAAAAGACCAGATTTCCTAGTCCCTGACTGGTCTTCCTACTACCAAGTCAGTTTTGCAGCTGAGACAGAAAATTTGAGATACAGCCTCTCATCACATCAGGTTCACATGAATACATGATACAGAAATAGGAGGCCACATTGTGGTTCCCTAGTTCTGCCTTTCTTTACTGCTCTAGTANACTCTCATCACCTACTGAGTGTGTTACGTGACATCAGATTCACATGAATACATGATACAGAAATAGGAGGCCACATTGTGGTTCCCTAGTTCTGCCTTTCTTTACTGCTCTGGTACACTACTCCTTGGGTCTTTTACTCTAGGCAGTTACCATGATCAGATTTGATAATTCCTTCTGACCCTGAGAATACTACTATTAGTAGACTTTTGTCCACCAAACAGGGAAAAGAAACACTGCACTGTGTCTATTCACTGCTGTGAAACATACTTTAAATTTGCAGTGACAGTCAAAGATGAAAGGAAAAACAGAAATAAATGACACTGATACGAATGTAACACCTTCATCTGTCCCTGTGTCTGTCTCATACATCACTTCTTGTTCTCTGCCATGTGTGTGGGCTGCTCTCCTCTAAGTCTTTCAGTTCAGACTTCCTGAAAAGAAAGAATTTTTCCTAAGATTTTTAAAATTACTTTAAACTAAAATATGACGTTAAGACCATTACTTCTGGGTGTTTTGGGACAGAGTGGCATCCAGGAACCGGCAGGGAATGTCACAGTCATTAGAGATTGCATGATGTCATGTGCATCAGAAAACTGGAAAATGCCTTGTTTGAAGATGGAAGGAAGGAAAGACACATTGCATGGTCAAATGGAGCTGGTAGTAAGAACTGCAGGTAGGAAAGGGACAGAATAGAAGGAAGGTGTGCTAGTTTTGGTTGGTTGAGAGTCAATTTTCTTCATAGTAGCTGGTATGGGACTACAGTTTGGATTTGTGCTGGAAACAGTGTTGATAACACTGGGATCTGTGAGTTATTGCTGAGCAGGGCTTACACAGCATCAAGGCCTTTCCTGCTCCTCACCCACCCCATCAGTGAGTGGGCTGGGGGTGCAGAAGGAGTCGGGAGGGGACACAGACCAAAGCATCATGCTCAACATATATAGCTTGAGGGTAGAATTTGGCAGTGGCTGGTGGTACTCAGGGACTGTATAGCCATTGCTTGGTTGGTGGTGGGCAATTACTCTTTTGTACTAATTGTTTTTCTTGGATTTACTTTTTTTTTTTCCTCCTTTCTCCTTCTGGCTTTTTCCTCCTTTTTTACTTTCTTCTCTTTTTTTGATGGAGCCAGTTAAGGCAGCTGATGTTGTGGGGACCTGTTCTTATCCTTGCCTCAGCTGGGAGCATCCAATACAATCTCTTAAATCAAAATAATCAGTGTTGGTACATCTACTAAAGAGTTGTACCTGAAAGAAAAGGTTGTGTGTTCCCAATAACAGTGTGTATCAGCTGGAACTCTCAAGTACAGGGAAGGATGCATTATATTTTAAAAAGTTTAGGTCCTAGATAAGTCAAAGTTGGCATCTGAAATTAGCAAGTACCTCTAACCCTACTCCGTGCAAGTTTCATATCCTTGCATATGAAAGAGGGACAATATATACCACTCCTCAGGGAAGTTCTGAAGATACCCTAAACAGTATTTCTAAAGTAATTGCCTGTTTCAGAGTTATGAGTACATAGAAAAGCCTAAGAGAACATAAATAATAGACACAGTGGGAAATAAAACCACCGCTGAAATAACAGCTAAGTAAATAAGAACTGCCTGTTCTTTACACTGGATGGAAAAAAGACTGTGCAGTCACAAAATTAAAAATGATATTACAATAAAAATATTAAAGAACATTGAACTAAAATGTTTTCCTCCAAATTTTTTTTTTAATTTTCAATTTTATACTTATATTTATCATCATCTTATTGTTTGTAGCACAATCAAATGACCTTCAGGGTTTTTTTGTACTATGAAGTGCATGATTACATCATACAGCCAAAAGAATTTTAAGTCATTCATACTGAATCATGGGATTAATCACAGGAAGCACAACCCTAAGTGAATTACATAGATCATATCAATTGAATGGAAGTAAAACCTTTCTACTTACCATGCTTCACTCCCTGTACAGCACACTGCATAGACCATTTATAAAATCTTGAAAAAATGTGGTAATTTCTGAGAAACTGTTTTCCAATACCTGCTTGCAAAACCAGGATTAATTTTTCCTGTTTTGTCTAGTGAGACATTAAGCCTTAGGTGCTGTTGTTTCAGGTGGAAGAATAATATGGCATATGATCCAGTCTGTTGGCTGGATGGGTACATCCAAAGCTTCACCTTAATTATAAAAGCATCCCTGGGATGAACACACCCAAATGTGTTGCTAGGAATTTGATCAAACTGCCACATGTCTTATCCTGCAGTAAGTCAAAATATTCTCTGGTTTTTTCTCTACCTTACTACACACTTAGTATAGATAAATATATATGAATCATTATACACCTTACACAGTGACTTAGGAACAGGAATTTAAAGACATACTGATTACCACTTTCAGCAACCTCAAGCACAGGCCTCAAGCACAGGCTTTTAGGAAAAGTTGCCATGATATTCCCATGCTAGCCATCTTTAAGAATCACAGTAGTTTTGCCCCGTCTCTAGCTCAGCTTCTCCCTCCTCCTTCATGCAGCAGATGAATAGGTCACCCACCACTCCCCATGGTTTTCTCTACAGCACAATAACTAAACACAACTAAATTCACTCCAGTTAATTCATGCCCTGAGGTGCCCTAAGATTACTCAGAATCAAACAAGTAATTGTTATCCTTGGAAAGCAATGGGTGGTTCTTGGCTACAAAATTAAATCAGTTTAAAAATAGTTGACAGCACCTGGGTTAGCTGAGGCAGAGCTCAGCTGCATGGACAAACAAGAACTATTTTCCTTTTATGCCTAGTCAGAATTAGAGGATAACAAAGCAGCTTGACATAACATGAGGAGAATTGTCATTCATTCTGTCACCTGCAACTCAGGAATGCTGCAAGGCTCAGAATAGTGCCGTGCTTTGCCCCTTCTCACTGTCTGAGTTCTCAGGTTTACAGTTACCATCATCAGGGTATTAAAGCTCTGCAGGCATCATCTACATCTGTCTGCACCTGGCAAATCCTGCATCCTCCCCCTCGTATAAATCCTACTGCTGAAAAGTTGGTTTATACATTCCATGCACCCAGGGTTAACCTTGCAGTCTTAAAAAACTTTTGGCTTATAAGCTGCATAAAGGGGAAATTAGAAACCAGAGGGAGGGGAACCGGCAACAACTAAACACACTAAAATTAATTAGGTTTTTTGAAATGTGCTGGT
This sequence comes from Ploceus nigricollis, assembly GCA_013399945.1. Classification (NCBI taxonomy): domain Eukaryota; kingdom Metazoa; phylum Chordata; class Aves; order Passeriformes; family Ploceidae; genus Ploceus; species Ploceus nigricollis. The sequence continues at coordinate 1,522,519 of VXBC01006480.1, forward strand.
GACCTGAAGAGAAACATGCCAGTTTCTAAACCCTTTCAGTACTTTCATATGAGATACAATTTTCAATTTCTCTGCTTTCTATCTTGTGGTCATTTTGGCCTTGAATGAAGCCCCAGAGATATACTAGTTTACTCCAGATAAGCATCCATAAGATTACTTCCTTATCTGAACTTTGTCCAGAGCTCTTTGAGAAATCAAACCATAAATCAACTTCCTTGTGGTATTCATAGGAATTATTTATTGTTGGCTAGACTGGAGACAGTGTAAGACACCCTTTCTTGTGGTATTTTGGGACTTCAGATTGTAGCAAGATTACCACAGGCTCCCAAAACAAATATGGACACACACACAAAATAAACAAGAATGACCTACCACAAATCTGTGCTATTTCTGAAATGCTCACTATCAGAAAGAGGGAACTAATTTCAGTTCTCTCTCCTTGTGTCAACCTTCAGTGGAGCTATTCTGAATCATCAATAATTAAACTAGGATGGTATCGTAATAAAAAACTTCAACTGAGAAATTAGGTTGTGCCGTCTTCTCTCCTGATGTCATTGACTGAAGGAAGCTACATGACAAGGTAGAACTAAGTTTATTTTCTTTCAAAGAAAAAAAAAGCTGGATCCAGAAGACCCCATCTCCTGTGTCTCAAAACAGTCTCCAAATCATCTACCGTGACTTTGGTAGACTTTTGGTGTCAATCAAAGTAAAAGATTGTGCTAAAATGCAAGAATTTTTTCCAAGATAATTGCATGTTGTCCTCGATTGAAACATCATGACTGCAAATGTGCCATGCAGGAGAAGAACATTTCCCCACGGAGTATTTGACTGGGAGACTGTTTTCCTTTAGTGGTGGAAGTTGATTTGCAGTGGCTTGTACTGTGCATGTTTTGAGCGTCCACAAAATTCTCTAGCTGATTATAATCATTCATATATTTATTAGTGTGAGGTAATCTGAGATTATTTGCTTTCTACTGTGGAAGGTGGTGATCCAGTGCAGCCTCCAAAGCCTGCTTTTTGTTTCTAACTCTGTTTCTTCGGAAAACAGTGTGATGCATTCTGGAAATAGTGTTTGCAGGAAAAGCATTATCAGACATAAAGAATCAAAAAGTTTGTGTGGCTCGCTCTCCAGACTTTAAGTTTAAGATCATAAACTTATGGAGCTGGTACTGTGTGGGGCATTCAGAAATCATCCAATTCTTCCTGTAAGAAGCAAAAGCAACAGGGAATTCAGCTCAGATGGGAACAGTGAGAAGTCAGAAAATTCCCCATGTGTCAACCACCTTGTGACATCCTAGCCATAGACACATGGGTCTGCTGCAGGAAAAGTGGGTCTGCACTAGGACTAAGCCATGGTCAAGAAGAGCTGGAGAAGGGTCACGGACCATGCCACACAGTCTTCTCAACGGCTGTACTAACTACAGGATGCCAGAGTACCGGAGTGCTGGCTGGTGAAAGAGATTGAAGGCAGATAAAAAAAGTGATGTCAATCTTATGAAGCAGCAAGAAGGAGCAGAGAGCTGGGGAGATACAGGAGGATGAGAAAACAGTGGAGGAGAAATACAAAAGCTTTGCATTTGACTTCCTCCAATTGCTGAGCCATTTCTCAGGCAAGAGGAGAGCTGCTCAGACACCAGTAAGGATCTGTGGGAAGTGGGTTTGTGGCTAAGGATTTCCAAGCTGTCAATGTGAGACTGCCTAACCAGTTGTGTGTCCCTAATGGGCATGGTCAGGAAGAAACAAGAGTACGGGAATTTTCTTCAAAAAAAACTGGAGATGGAGATCTGTGTGAACTTGGTGGGGGGAGGAACAGATGAAGAAAGTAAAGAAAAAAAGAGCTGCTGGAAAGCCTAAAATGGGACACACCTGCTGCACTCTGCTAACTGAATTTACGGAGTTTGCAAAATACAGCCAGATTAAGTTCTCTGAAAGCAAGAAAGTGTAAATGTCTCACCTTCTCAGATAGGCTGAAAACTTCCAACTGCAAATTTCAGGCAAATACATATGCAGTTCCTAAGCTGACAGGTAGCCTGAATTACAGAATGCTCAAGGTCATTTGACCCTCGGTGAACTCCATAGAGTGCCAGAGGAATGTCTCTTTAAGATCAACGTTCAATCCCCTGTGAAGAAAAATACAAAGGCTGGATTCCAGTGGGTCAAATGGTGATCTCTGAAATTTGGACACTTCCATCACAACTTGCAGTTCCATATTCCCACCACAGTCAACAATGTCCTGGTCAGTTAAGTTCAGCCCTGATTCATCTAAACCTCAGTCAGACATTTTAAAGGTCCCTGATGAATCACACCCTTGAAATACCCATTTCTTTCCATTAGGTGGGAAGGGAACTGAGGGTGACTAAGTCAGAGAAGAGCTACACCCAAAAAGTCAAGTAAAAAGGCTAGGGAAAAAAAAAAAAAAAAGAGAGAGGAGGAAAAGAAAAATGAAAGCTGTAATTTCAAGGTCCCCCCATGCGACAAAGATGTACCTAATGAAGACCAGAAGCCCCAGTTTTATTGCCAAAGAAGGCAAATTCTGTTGTGGATGGAGAGGGGCAGGGAGTTCCCACATTAATTCAGTTCCCACAACTAAAACTGGAATTTGGCCTGTTGCATCAAAGTTTGTCAGCATGACACTTCAAAATCCTTTAGTTTAACACTATATTCAATTCTGATTTTGCCAGTTGCTGTGCTGTTTTATCTTCACAAATCCATATGTTTCACAAAGAATACACATTTCCAAACATAAATATCTTCAGCTGTTAAATCCCAAGGAAACCAAGTTCAGCTACAAGACAGACAGACTCCCAAAACATCAAAAGTAAGAAAAAAACAATCACAAATATCTTGCCTTCAAAAATACCTATGCTTTTCCAGAAAAAAGTAAGATGAGAAGGCAACAGAACATCTGAGGATTTCTTGTGATGTTACACAACCCTGGGAAAAATATTTCTAAGGATGGGAATTTAAAACCAAATGGGCTTCAGTTACTTGTATGGTAATATCCAAAATACTCCAGTACATCCCAGTGCTGTGCTATTAGATTAAGCATTCTCTTTTTCAAATGTTAGTGCAAATTCATGGTGGATCACTAAGCAAACACATTCAGAAAAGAGTGGAGATGAAAATGTTCTCTGTCATCTGTACAAAAAATTGAAAGTAACATTCCTCAGGTTGAGCAGCAAGCCTCAGTTCATCAGTGGTCCCCTAGGAGAAAGTCCTTCCTTAACAGTTTGGAAGGGGCATTATCTGTCCTTCACATAAAAGACCCCTGAAAGCCAACCAGGAAGCTGAAGGCTTTACTAAGGAAAAAGTCGATTTGGAGGACAAAAATCTGCCTCCTTCTGTTAGTAATCTCAGGAATACTTAAAGGAGGCAATGCCTCCCCATCTAGCTGGTGATTGTACTTCCCTTAAAAAGGAAGGCTTTGTGGATATGGAAAGGGAATGCCCAGCCTTCAATGATGTGAAGGCTGCAAAAGAGGTTATTCACATGCTAATGAACAAAATCAGCTTTGGAGAAGTCTCTCCTGCATAGTTCTCTATTTTTAGTTTCAACGTGTCTTTTAGTCCTTTTTCAGCTACAAAATTTAGTGAAGACAATGCACCTTTCAATGAACTGAGATGAACTTACTCTTTGAAATAGAGTACAACTCCCAAAGTCATTAATAACAATTCATATCCCCATGATGTAATCTTTACAGGTGTTATCATGCAAAAGAAAAAACCCAAAGCAACAAACCAAACCAAACCTAACAACACTCCCCATCTCCTGGAAGAAAATTTCACCACCTTAACTACCTTATTTTACTGATTTTATGGTACATGACATGTATAGGAAGGTAAAACATGGTCAGGACTGGCCAGCAAGCAAGAAATTCTAACTTTGAGACGAGAGGTATCCAGAAGAATCCGGGTAGTCTTTTTGTTTCCCCCCACCTACTGCAAATACAACTCCTAAGTTCCCATTCTTTTCAGTGGTGTTATTTCTACCATGTAATCCCTTCAAATATTCAATACAATTGAGCTAGACATTTCATGTGAGTCTTAATTAATTGGAAATAGAAGATTGCAATATGCAATTCCTGTTCCTTTCCCTCATTTGACAAACAGTGAATTTATTCAGATACAGTTAAAGCATACAGGAAAATAAATTATACTCCTTTGTCTTATGAATTTTGTCTACTAGAAGCTAAGATAGGGTAGAGATTATTAAGTCTTTGTTATTTGTGAGTGTTTAAATTTAATAGTCATGCTTTAGAATGTATTTTGTGAACCAGAATGTAAAAATAACAGAGAAGAAATGCACTATTTATATTTGTTTGGTTAAGATGAGTTGAGAATGGGGGTTTTATAATGGATTTTCTAGGTTTTCATTTATATAAGGATGGTTAATGTCACTATTGGTCCATTCACCTGAGGACTTAAAAAGGCTCACCCATTATTGCCTTACAAACCAGGCAGTATGCAGGAGAAACTTTTCAGGGCACAGCTGCATGTCCATTCTGGTTTTGAGGCTAAAGTCCTTACAAAGAGTCAGAGAAACCTGAGTTTTCTGTAAGAATTGAGGAGTCCTGCACCTAAATCAATGTAGCTCATATTACAGTGTGCAAAGGACTACTGTATATGTGCATAAATGCAGAAAGACCCATAAATTGGTTTATTTGAAATATTCTTTTTTGAAAAACACTGGAAGCCACTTGGTAACTTTTGGTGAAGTGCTTCTTGAGTCAATAGTGGAAGACTTTCCTTCTGCAAGTCTCCTCTGAACAAATACCAGAAATAAAAATAAACACAGGATTCAAAATTCCATGTATCTCCTTATTTTGTAGTGTCTCTTCAGGCAGCTCACAAGGGTGAAATACAGAAAGTGTGTGTGGGCCAGGAGTGGGCTATCCATTTTCCTTCCCTCGAGGGGGAGTGGCAACCGCTGTTTCTTGGCATTCACTCAGCCCTCCTGCTTTGGCATAATCAGGAGCTGGAAATGTACCGTGACTAAGTCTCTTTTATACCAAATCCAAACATTCTTGTCAACGCCAGGATTCAATTTGCATTTTCAATGCCAAGGGCTGGCAGACTAACTCTACCCTCTGTGTAGTAAGTCAATCCCATAGATGAAGGGAAAAACTTATTCAGCTTAATTTAGATTACCAAGGGACAATTCTGAGAGTTACTACAAGAATTACAGTGAAAAAAAATTACAGAATGTGGGGAAAATGGTCCTTTTTGTTTGTTTTCTGAAGAAAGATCAATTGTGTCAGCAGCAGTCTGAAAAAGTGGTTTTTACCTTCAGACAGGACTGATCCATTTCTCAGCTACTTTTAAGATGAAAATCCTATAGTAAACCCCCCACACCTCCACTACCAGTCAAGAGTGAGTGGTGCAAGCATTGCAGGATTGAAGAATTCAAAGAAAGAGAAGGTAGGGAATCAGATTGTTAGCATAGTTATGGAGATATTTCCTCAGAAATGTTAAGTCAAATTTCAAACATTTATAAAACTTTAATAAAGCAGTTGTCAGACAGAGAGCTGGGAGAATTTCTTGATTGTATTACCTGCCAACTCAGCTCTATATTCAGTTTCATTCAGTGAAAGTTGGCAGACTTTTTACTTCTCTCCACATCATTTGTCTGTCCATCTGAGGCATTGTATATTTTTTTGGCTCTTTCCTCATCTTGGCTATATTTGCCCCGGAATTTACATTGTGCATCATCTCTAGAAGAAGCACTATGACTTTGATAACCTCCTATGCACTTGTAGATTTTTTCAAAAAAAGACAAGCTTCTTTCTTTCTCATTCACTATCATACTTTGCTGTCACAGTCTGACTGAACCTTCTCCCTTCTGTTCATTTGTATCCCCATGCACAGTATTTTTGACAGTTTGTTTAAAGGCCAGGCTGACATTTTCTAGAAAAACTCTCTGTCCTTCATTCCTTTTCCCCTGCTCTCTGTTAATCATAAAATCCAAAGTATTTCAGATTCCTATCAGCTCTGTGCTGGTCAATTTCCTTTATTCTTTTGTTTTTCCATTTTTTTACGAGTTATTTCCTTTCATATTAAAGTATGATTCATGATCCCCTCAACACCTCATGTTCACTTTCTTCTCCCCCAACAGACAACCCAGATTCTCTTCTTCAATCTCTTATTTCCTGAATTTTTTATTTTTTGGTTTTGTGCAGACTTTGTGATTTCTCTGTTCTCTTTAACTCTGAAAAATGGTCTGATTTCACTAAGCTTTCCTCCACTTTGTATTTCTCAAGGAACAATTTTCCAGCTTTTCTTATTTTCTGGCCTTATATTCTACACTAAATACAAAGAGGGCTTTCCATCTCCTGCGCTCTTTAATGTCGATTTCATGTGATTTTCCTTCATCTGGTGGCTGCTGCTGTCATGAGGTGCCAGGGTATTATCTTGTTCAATACAGAACAAGGCAGTAGGGATGCTAAGGGTGCAATGCTAGAGATAAGTGAGCTGGAAGGGATACCCATCAGTAGCATTATAAGGATGTGCATGCTCTTGAATCACTGCATGACAATTTATCATGCCTGTACAGATTAAATGGTCCGGTTAAAGGACGCAACTGGGTCTTCCCACTAGGGTTGTATCGCTGCAGCACTCAGGTGCCCTGCAAAATCTCCAGTCAGGCATTTTTTCCTCTGAGGGATGCAAAAGGTATGCATCACCAGCCAGCTCAATGGTAGTGGGATCTCCAGAGCTAAACTGACACTGTCTAGTGTGGGATTACGACTGTGTTGCTTGAGTGTGGAAAGGTGCCAGGCAGGAACAGTGTCCCACTGAGGCAATTATTCTCACTCCTCTCCACTGATGGAACAACAGAGCACCTACTCCTCCACTCTATCAAACATGGTAACACAGACTAGGGGTTTAACAGCTCATTCTCTTCCATCTCATGCTTTTCTCATCCACCTTCCCAGGGAGGATTTGGTGATGAGCTTCCTTTCTGAAGAGTCTAGAGATTTTTTAAATGAGTGGAGATAAATGGGAAGGAGAATTGGATATGAAATTAATTGGCAGTTGGGCTAAATTCTGTAAATTGTTTTTCATTGGAATAAAGAGAGCAGAGGATTGGTGCTGTATATTTTGAGATTCACTTTTCTGACATAGACCTTTTAAAACTGGAAGTGGATACTTACTTCAAATGTGTTACAAGAGTTAAGATTCCACATGGCAAACATATGATCTGCTCTGCTGTGGTTCAGTAAAAATTCTGACATGTTCAGCTATGGACACAATCTGATTCTACAACTAGACTTAAAAGAGCTCTACTTTAAAACTATAATTTTCATATAACTTTAGATTTCTCTTAGTATTTAATTAAAAAACAAGCAAAGAGAAGGACCATTGTCAGTGAGCAAGCTAAGGGTCTCTATTTTAGGCCTCTTTGGAACTGCCTATGGGGCTGCATCAGGCACAGATAAGAGCACAGGAACCTGTCATGGCACCCACAGTGCAGTGCACCCCAATATTTTGTCTCTGATATTGACCAGCATTAGCAGAAAGGTGTGGAAAGTTCTCCTGCTACTGTTTAGTTTTAACATGGATTGATCCTGGAAGTCTGAGGTTTAATATCGCTCCCATATTTTTTTAATTTTGATTTTATTTATTCCACTTATTCTTATGATTCATGTAAATGTCCAAACTGATTAAAACAAATCCTTCCTTCATCTACATTACATGGGTCTTTTCTTTCTTAAATAAAACCAGCACCGCATTCTAAAGTTTGTAGACCAGAAACACAGAGATTTCTGTGTAAGTTATTTCAGGGTAGATGACACAGAGATGTTGCTTCTTTCTGAAGCTTCTGCTCTGTTTTAAAGTACAACCCTTGTCAGACCACGATCAGTTCTAACACTTCTCTTTACTGCAGAGAGTGAACTTTTAGGAGGTTAACCTTAGTTTTAAGTTGCTCTAGGTGCCAGGGCTAAATTATCTCAGAAGATATTGTTTCAGGCCTCCATGAGATGCACACAGCTTTCAGGGGAATCAGTAGTTTTAACATATGGAAAGTTTGTAGCTCAACATGTATTTGTTGGATTTGTGTCAAGTGCAGACCTCAATGAAATTGCTAACTCAAAATCTTCCTCAGATGTTGTCAGTCTTGCTGATGCAGCAGCTGTAGCTTACTGGCTTGGTGCCATGGTGCAGGTTTAGAAACTGAGCATCTCTCGCTGGCTGATGTGGACTCACAGATGTCTGAGTGCACCTCCTTAATCTTCTCATGCTTTTGTACATACTGTTCTCCTGGGTCAGCTCACTGCCACCTTGGTGTCCTGCCTAATGCCTATGCAGCAATTTTGATCTCTAATTCTTCAAATTCAGGATTCTTCATTCATTCTTCCTTTGTGCAGGTATTTTCTCTGCCCCCTTCCCTTTGCCCCGGTTTAACTAACCAGAAAGAAGAGAAATTCTTGTCTTTCCTCCAAACCCAGTCCCCATGCCATTTCTTTCATCACTGTTGACGAGCCTTCCATCTTTCCAGACACTCAGATTTACAACCATGAAACTACTTTTCACTCCTCACTTCCTAATATTTGGGTCCCCATTAAATTTTGTCTTCTTTGCTTCTATAATCTTCTAAACCTACCTATTTTTCTTCTGTGTCACTCATCATTTTGCTCTCATGGCCTACCTCAACCTCCTTTTGTGCGCATTTCCTGGCACCCAGCTTCCCCTAATATTCATCAGCTAAAAATAATTTCTTCTTCCTCAGCTGAATAATTGTTCCTTTCTTGTTCTAAGTCCTCTTTTCTCTCTCACTCCTTTGACATCCAGTTCAAAAGCCCTGACAGAAGTTTTGTTTCTGCTGTACCCTCATGTCTTGAATCCTATTGTGTTTTTTTGCCCTTCTCACCCCTCGTTTCATTGCTGTATACTTCCTTCCTATCCTTGCATGCGAAATTTGGGTCATGCTTCTTCCAGTGTGCAAACTCCCCATTTCTTTCACTTAAATCTCTGCTGACATACCACCGTTGCTGTTGTTTTACCCTAGCATTTTCTTTAATATCCTGCTTGCTGTTTTCCACTGGAACGGTTCATCCTTCTCCATATCATAAATCACTACTCATGTAATTAGACAACATTTAAGCTTAGCACTTGATACCGTTCAATTCTGTTTATCTCTTGCATTTCTTCAGTTTAAATTACATCCCCTTTCTTTGAAGTGGGTATTCTGGTACAGGAATTCTGTTTTATCACTTAATGGGATTTGGTACTGATGTGGCTAATCTGCAGTCAGAATCATTACAAACATCCCCAAAATCATTAGTGAGATGACAAGAACAATAAATATTTCTCTTCATCCTTCTGGGGGACCACAGCATCCAGAGTGATCCTCCTTTTGTTCCACACATGTTCCAACCTTCTGTCTTGCAAACACTCTGCTGGCTTTTTAAGCGCATCCTTTGTTGAAAATAATAGACAGCAATTTGGCAAACATCTTTCCACAAGGATTGGGAAGAAGATTTCTGAAATATTCAGTGCTGTAGAAGTTGCATGTACAAGTTTTTTGAGGTGGAATGTCTTGCAGAGAAAATACAGTGAATGCTTAGTGCTCCCCTCTTTTACCTTTTGCCTTTAGTAGCAGTATCCTAAGAGTAAATACTGAGGCTTTACCTTTCAAAAGCACACAGCATCAGATATGTACATTTTGTATTTACAGAATCTGGGGAAAATAACCTCTATGAAGTATAGCGGTGAACCTGTACAGCTATTTGAGAACCTTATCACTATATTAGATTCACTTAACAACAAAAGCCTGTCTGCATAAGAAAATAAATTATATTATACACTCAGCAGTATAAGTTACTCCCACACACTTGTAGCAAATATAATTGTTAATGGCAGCAGCTACAAACTTTGTAGCTAAAATGAATTTGACGGGTGTGATCTGTTTGTTTTAATTATAAAAGCTGTTACTAGTGATAGAAGTATTACTTTGGAACAGGTTTGTCAAACATTACTTCTCTCTCTGTAGATATTTTCAGTAAGAGATCTACTTTTCAAGCCAATAAAATTCGCTCCAGTTTAAGGATGAAACATTATATTCTGTGGAGAATACTTCGCCTTCTGAGCATCTAGCTACATGATGTGATATATATACATACATACATATTTATTTAAACATCATTCTCTTCTGCAAATCAATTCATTTTGGTTGCAATCCAGAAATATTTTGAGGCAACTTTATACATGACTTCAACAATAAGTGGTTTCTGCTTGGGTTTCAGTCTGTCTCTTTCATGGGTAATGCACAAGGATAAGGGTCAAAGTACTTAAGTCTTTAGCCAATACTAATTAGAGTAGAGAAAATCAAGCCTTATTCGAACCACTGTCTGTTTCAAACTTGAACAGAAAATTAATATTTTTCAGAAGTGATTTCTGAATACTCATCCTGTGACTGTTAGCTCAGGCTGCTGAACTTTGTACACACTAATTTCACTTGGAAGTGGATGCACCTACACTTCCCTGTGTTCAGAAACAGTGTGAATAGATCAGGAAGCCCTCCATTTCAAAAATTTCCAGGAGCAGAAAAATTAAGCCTGCTTTATTAATTACAAGGTTCCTTGGAAAAAACTAGCATATGATACAGACCAAAATGTGACATTTTCCCAATATATATTAGTCTGCAATACTTCATATTCTGTCTCACCGAGATTCCAGTTTCCATTTCCATGCCCATTCTCAAATCATATATAAAATAATATGCATATGCACATGTTAGAGACCAAAACAAATATTCACAAACATGTGGGATGAGAGAAGCTGCGAAACAGTAGCTGTAATAAAAAAAATAATGCAGATATGTATTATTTTCTCATCTGATTATTTTAGATTAAATATTATGGTTCCACAAAGAAAATACGAAACAGTATAAAAATAGGATAACTGTTATTTGTCTTGCAAAAATATTTGCTGAAGGAATAAACTCCTTGAAACTTTAATGTCTACATCGCCACAGTTTAAACAAAAACATCTTTAAGCCACTTGGCTTCAAAGATTAATCCTGTGTGTGGGAATAGGAACTCTAGCAATGGGACCAGTTTCCTGGGCAGGTCTGATTTATATGTGATTTGTGAGGCAGACTTGCCAAGTTTATGCTCCCTGTGCAATGCTGAGGGCCAAGCCCTATTCTGGTGCCAGCCAGCACAGCACCACTATTTACAGACATACCTAATAAAAATGAGCCAAGCATGTGTCTCTCAGAGTTCCTGGAATAGTCACTTCTATACTTAATTAATAAAGTATTCCAATGAGATGTTTGCCAGACTGGTACAACGAAGCCCTGGTTCTAACTCTGATTACTGCAGTAATAAATGATAACTCAGTTTGCTGCAACCTGTATGTTATGTATCAGTGTTGACATGGGTGTGCTCATTTATAAACATAGATTTATTTAAAGCAATTTGGTCTGGAGGGATCCAGTACATATTTGCAGGAAAAATCATAATATTCACTGGCATATGCATGCAGGCATATGCATGCAGACATATGCCAAAATAAAAAAAAAAAAAAAACAAATATCAAGTAACTGCACAAGGTTTTATTACTGGCACCAGCAACTGAAGTCCAAATCTAAGGTAAATCCCCATCTGCAGCCTTTCTACAATATGTACTGCTGTCTTGCTGACCTCAGTCCATAAATTTTTCAGTTAATTTGGAGAACCAGTTCCACAAAGGACAAACCCGTATTACCCTGGTTTGAAGGACAAAAGAGATTCAGATATTTGCTGACAGGACTGAGTCATTTGCATCATCTGTATGTTGCCTTAGGACTTCTTTCACATTCCTTCAGGATGAAAAACATGGTAATTTCACATGTGTATAATATTAAGGACATGGTCTGGTGAAGCAGGCATGCATCAAGCATCAAGGTGCCAATCAGTATGTTCTCAAGGGGTTTTCCACACATAGGCTAGTCAGGAATTTTTTTATTAAACACCTCTCCCCTTGAAAATGCTGATTTCTTGAAACTGTAACTTTTCAGGAAAAAAATGTAATTTTTTCAAAAGCTTTTTATGAGGAATCTCAGGATTAGGATGACATTTCTCACAAAGGAAGAAGAGAGCTATGTCCCATGCTACATAGTGGTTTGGAGTTCTCAGGCTAGTGGTGGTGAGGCTCCAGAAGCTGAGGGTAGCAGCTTTTCATTATGAGGCTTCTGTGTTTTACCAAGTTTCAGAGGAAAGAAATGAGGGTTTCAAGATATCCAAGATTCTTCTTAACACAAAATGAAAACAGAAGCTGAAACTTGGTGTGCCTGTGCATGTGTGTATGTATGCTGTGTAAGCACATGTATTGGAGTTCTTTTTTCCCAGCCACTGCTGTCACACAGTTGATGTATGGGTCTGGCTTGATATTAATTTTTTTAAGGTTAATATTTTCTATGAATCCATCAACAGAAGCCCATCTAGCTGCTGGATGCTCTGGGACTTAGAGACTCTGTGAGGCAGCTGTAATCTGCTTTCTGTATAGACTGTTTTGTGCCAGACATAGATAATTTTCACAAATTCCTAGACAGTAGTGTCTTGTGAAGATACAAAATGTCCAGATGTGAACTGAGGTCTATATTCTCAGCTGCAGAAAATGGTGTAGCACTGACTTCAGCTTTGCTATGCTGAAGTACATGCAAAGCCACAGCTTCCATTTGACCCACCACTTAGGACAACACCACAGTGCTTGATTGCAGATCCTTTGAACCATTCTGAGTATGTGGCAAAATGGGAAAATTTCTATTTTGCATGAGGCTGGCATATGAAAGCCACATTTCCATTTTCCAATGAGGAAAAATTTGCTAGTGAATGTTCTGGGTGAATTACAGACCTTAGGCATTTAGTAAAAATGTCTTCAATTCCTTGCGAAAGGCTCCATGCAGATGCTAGCTTGCAACTTTCCAACATGTAAATATGAAATATCATGCCAGGGGCATATCTTACAAATTACTCTTTTGGGAACAGTGTCATAATCAAGGGAGGAGAAGAAAAAAACTTTCTATGTAACAGAAAAGTTGTCCAGTACTCTTGCCAGAATTTAAATCTGATTGTGCAGGTCTCCCAAATGTTTGATAACGTGGGTCACTGAACTTCATACCTGAATAAGTTGTGTTGGTTTTGTTCAAATCCATAATAAATAATTTTTTTCTTTTAAAAAGACTGGATAATGGTCAGCTGAATTTCAATGTGAAGCATGTCATGTGATGTCATAAAGCAACTAATTTTAAGGGCAGGTACTGTAAAAATGCTTTTGACGCAGTTGTAGTTGTGCTAAAAAGACAAAACCATCACCTCCTAAAGACAGAAGAAGTTTAGAAATTGCCTTCTGTTGCTATCAATGCAAATAGTTGATGCATTCTCTTTCCAAGTACCTAGAGAAACTACAGCCCAGTAGTAGTCTTTGAGCAAGCAGTAGAACAAGTACGAATTCAGCAAGTACCTAAGCCTTCTGATTGTCAAGATTCTCATAATTAGAGAGACAGTGTTGTTTTCAGGATAAAGCTGGAGATCCATCACCTGAAATTCTTACACCTCTTCATACATTGCTACTGATCTTTTGGTGTGACCTTAGGGAAGCTGTGTTATTTATGCAATGCTTTAATTATACTGCTTGGAAATAGAACATAATGACATTTTTTTTCTTTTCTTTGTTCAGCCTCTAAATATTTTTCAATTAAGAATACTATGTGGCTGCAATCTAGGGAGTTGACCTCAGCTGCAAGCTTTCTTCTAAATTCAGCTTGTTTTATCAAACCATCTAAAAGTAAAGGATTGTTAAATGCTGCTGATGTGTTTTTAAAAAGCCTTTCACTTTGAAGTGCATCAGGTTCCAAATGCTGTTTACTCCACTGAGGCTTACAGATCTTAGGATGACTTTTTGTTCATAGTTTTGTAGTGCTTAAAATTCTTTGAAAATTCTTGTTATTATTTTTTCACATTAGTCAGAAGCTCCAAGATGACCCTGGAGCAAACTCTCACAAATCTTTGAAACTCAGCAAGGGCCTCTGAGGCTCAGATTCTATTCACCAGACAAGTCTTGCGTGTGATTTTGTGTTTTATAGCAGGGTTTCCCACAGTTCCACTTTTAATATTTTTTAAAAATTATTTTAAAATAAGCCAAAGGAGGAGAAATTGCCTAGCGACATAACAAAAAGCCTGAAAAAAGCTAAATAGTCTGTGATTCAAAACATGGTACTTCAGTTTTAAATACCTTATCAAATTGTTGAATCCAAGCCAAACTTCAATCATATTTGCAGATTTGGCTTTAAATAAACAGCACTGCAGCAGAAAATGGAACACTCTCACTTCACTGTTTACATTTCAGAAAAGCCAGCTCTGGAGGCCAACTCTGTTGTGAGCAATAGTTTCAGACTGATTTTGTTTTTTACTCGCTTTACATTTGGGCATAGACGTAAACCACTACATATAGTTAGGCCAAATATATGACCAAAAATTCAGTATGTACTGCTTGTGTTTCTATGTGACACAATTACAGCATCTTTCTGAAGAGAAATTGCTTCTTTAATGTAGTAATGTTTGCATGAAAATATAAGATTTTCATAAAGATTTTCATATATATTTTTTAAATATATAAGATTATATAAAATATATATAAGGCATACTTAAGTTTGTATCTCATTTTTTTCACTTTCCCTTAGACCTCTGTGCTGATATCTTCCTCTGCATCAGTCAATAACAACCTGGATTTCTATTGGAACACTGATGTCTTAGGAGGGTTCATCTAGGTCTGTGCCACAGTACTAAAACTGTGTTTCCACCTGTGTGTGAAAAACTGTTTAAAATGCTGCAGTTCAGGCAGGCAGTCCTGAACTAAATATGGTACTGACAGAAGCTTAGTGGAAGACCTCAGCAAAACAAGTGCCTTCTCACCATTCCCTGCACAAGGGCATGAAGAGAATAATCATATAATTCAATAACTATGAAGGTGAATACATCCCGCTGTCACAACAAGGAAAAAGACATCATTTAGATTGCAGGTACCTTAGACTTCATGGTCACTAAATTATATTCAGTTTTGGACTATATTTGAAGCAATTATTCCCCCTTAAGATTGCTTTTGTATAATGCCACAGTCATGAATGGGTGAGAGCTGAAATGCTCTGTGTATGACTACATGAATGCACACAATCCATTCCACTTTCTTACCAGACATTTCCCGACATCCTACATTTTCAAGGAATCTTATCTTTCAACAAGATTTGTAACAGGCAGTTCAAGTCATACAGACACTCATATCTTAAACATCCTTTCCCCTGACCTTGACAAATGCAGTCTTGTCTGGTCAGAGCCTTGGAGAATGACTGTTTTAATGACCATTTTCCCAGTCTGTTGCTTTGATCTTGATACCCCTTCTCTTAGTGCACAATTAGCTCTTCACCTCCCCCTCAAACAAAAGTGATATCTCTTCCAAGACCACTCATGGCGTTCTTCCGCCTATTTCTTATTCAATATCACAACATCAACTTCCATCTCTGATTGACTTGTAGTGTTAACCTTTATGTTGCTTGCTGCAACAATTTTCAAGCAAGATCATTTTAGTACTTGCTTTTAATTGGCCCCTCACTGTTAGCGGAGATGTTTTAGCTGTGACAGTCACTTATTAGTTCTCTTTTGAGTCTAAGAAGTTTTGTTGTTTTTTTTTTTTTCCCCCCCCAAAAATGGTGAAAAATGCTTTAAAGCTGATGGTGTGCCAATACTCCTTATGGATGCCCACAATGTCTACATCCTTCTCTTCTGTCCTGCCTTATGTATGCATTGTTTGTGTTTTGAGCAGGTCCTGTCCTAGGAGGCTTTTCCAGTAGGGTGCTTAAACATGGCCAAAATATTTGAGTGCTCCAGTAACACAAATCAAAGTAACGAAGATCTCTTCCTCTCCTAATTATTTGTAAAGTTTTCATAACAGCTGATTCTAAAAAGCAGCCATTTCATAACCCTCTCAAGTGGGCCATACCCATCCCATGTTACCCCGACATGACTAAATTTGCATTAAATGAAAAACTCATGTGCATCCTCTTCAAACTTATGATCCAATGCCAGCAAAGTTATTGACATGAACATTTTCATGTTGCCAAAAGGGAATTCCAGCTGGGTTGGATTATGGCTTTCAAGAAGGTAGTTGAAGTACACCTACAAAACACTTTTTCAGTCAGAAAACACTGCCTGCCTATTGTGGTTGCGCTAAGGGGTTTTACCAACACAACTGTGATGAAATTCTACGGGGAATAGAAGGGCTGAAAACCTACCAAAAAGCCAAAAAACTGAGCAGTGACAGCCTGGCTCCATTGACATTCACAGGAATTTTGACATTATCATGAGTGAAGATAGGATTTCACAAAAGATGTTTATGAAGCCTCATACATGGAGGCCATAAACTGCGAGCATGTCATAACATCCAGCCCTATAAATGTCATGAATCTACATCCACGTTCTTTTAATAATGTTTCTAATGTGGGACAAAGTCAGAGCACCAAAACAAAAAAAACAAAACAAAACAAAACAAAAAAAAAAAACAAAAAAAAAAAAAAAAAAAAAAAAAAAAAAAAAAAAAAAAAAACAAAAAAAACCAAAAAAAAACAAAACAAAAAAAAAATATATATATATAAGGAAATCTCAACCCCACAGAAAGGGTAGTAAAGAGATTAATTGAAACACATTCCCTCGAAATTCAACTGAGAAACTGTAGAATTTTAAGGTAAACATGAGGCTATTTGAACATGGCCACCTACCTAAACGAAAAGAAGTTTCCAGGCCTTGAGCTGCTTTAATTTTGTGGGTTTTGTTCAGACAGCTAAAGTGGCAATCAATAAGACTATTTAACTCCTCAATCTGGTTTTTGTGATAAAAGGTCAGAGTTGAGAATGGCCAGACCACAGACTGTTCTAAGAGGTGAGCTGGGTGTATGTTGGATGAAAGTAGAAATGAATTATCTGATAAACCCAGGAAGTCTATGTAAAACATAAATGTAAACCAAAATAATTCAAAATTTTGTTCAAAATGGTAGAGAGATAATACAAGTTTAATCTTATATAGGTGGCAGGTACATGAAACATTTAAAAATTTTTTAGTCAAGTTTTGCCTGGGGACTTCTGACTTCAGAAGAAAAATGAAGGTGATTGTAGAAAATATGGAAGGAAAGTTAAGTGATCCTTGTTAAAGCAATGATCCTTTCAATGATTCCTCTCTTAGCTGAACTATTTTGATGTGTGCTTCATTTACTTCAGTTTTGCACATAAAGAAGAAAGAAATCTGAGTCAGGATAGCAGGGGGGAAATCACTGGAGTGAAAATAAAAATAGAATCTTTTGTAACTTTCATGCCGACTTTTATTTTTAGCAGTGTGCCAAAAACAGGGACTTCTGAAGACATTCCAAAAGAATGGCTTTTTAATTATCCTACTGTTATATTGCTCAGTCATGAATCTTTTTGACAGTCTAAGTGCAAAAAGCTAAGAAAATGTATTTATAATCTTCGCTCTTTTCCTTCTCTCATGCATGGTTTTTTTCCCATATTGCGGTAATAAATACTGGCATCATAATAGGAAGACACATTGAATGGTCCACTAATGAGTTGAAAGAGCTGAAGGCAGAGACTTGATCCAGAAGAAAGGGGTGTCTGTGATGGATGAGACAACAACAGTGACTTGAAAGCAGGAGCAGGACTAAACACACTCAGGGTTTTTGGGCTTTTGTTAGTACATGTTCTTTCTTGCCTGGGGGACAGTGATTTCAGTAGGATTCAAACCACTTGTCCAGATCTTTGGAAAGACCTGGCTGTGACATGGCTCCAGCAGAGCTTCTTGACACCCCTCACCCCCGCAGATGGGGTGTCTGCAGTCAGGGACTGCTGTGTGTGCACACTGAGCTCCGCACAAGTGGAAGGTGCTGCTCCTGCCACACTTCCTCAGCAAACCCACCTTGCTGATCAGCTGTATGGAAAAAGGCTGGAGCAGAGCTGGAAGAATAAGGGAGATGGGGATTCCCCAGCGCTGCCTCTGCACTGCCACACAGCAGGAACGTTTCTCCTGCTGCATATCGCTGGGCTGAGCAGGGTCAGCATTGCTCTGGCTGCACGGACTTGCTGAGTGTGGTGTGGCATCCCAGACAAAGATTAAATTCAGAATAATATGCACACGTACCTCCCGTTTACTTGTGATGGAGGGGACAAAATACCCTCACAATCTTCTGCTAAGATTTTTCATAACCTTCATGTTCAGATTTGATTTCTACAGTTAAATAGACATCATGTTTGATAACAAGTCCATAGACCAAAGCACTAGCTAATAAATAATAATAATAAAATAATTTGAAAATTCTTTTGGAATTTCCTTTGCATGATGTATATGGGTAATTGAACAACTCACTGTTTAGTTTGAAACATTGCAATTGCTTTTGACAATATCCTTACCTCAATCTAAGTTGCACCAGAGAGTTCTAGGGTTATTTCAGAGAGAATGAAAAGACTGTAGAAGGAAAAACTCTCATCTCTGATAAGATGTATCCACATTAATGAATTGTCACTCTTTTTCTGGGAGATAACCTGCCAGTGTTCAAAGTATAAATCAAGTGTATTCAAGTAATTATTATAAAAATGTAAAAAGCACTTACACCAAATGTAAGGGCTTGTCATCTTACAAGAGGCTCCTGTGCATTTAATTATGACAAGCAGATAAAATACTAATGTTTCTCATTCTGAGATTTTTTTTAACTTTCTGCTGCAATTGAGGTAATGGGTTTAAGCTCAATTATATGTCATATACATCTAATGAAAATTTGCATAAGTAAATAGAAAATGCTAAATTACCAAAGAAATCATGTAAATCTGCATTTATATCCATATATATATCATTCACATTATTGTAGATTTCACAAAAAAAAACCTATTTGTGGCTTCAGTTTTTGCTTTATCAATTGGTCTTAGAAAAAAATCTGAAGAGCATATTACTTAACATTTCCTTAGTAATAATTATTAAATGTGTGTAGCACCTGTTCTAACTAAGGATGGAGATTCAGCACATTATTCCTTGAATATCTTTAATTCAGTGTATTCCCTTGAATTTTAAAATGTCTAATGACCTTGCAAATATTTAAACAAAAGTATGATCTTGACAGTAGTTGTTTGTATCCTGTCATGTGTCAGTACAGTAGGTAGCGAGTAAAAAAAGACACCTTTCTCCCAAAATCTGTTCTTTAGAAAGGCTGACCTTGTTTTTTCTCCAACATCAGAGACTTTTTTTCCTGTTTTGTTTTATGGTTAGAAAACATTGCTTTCCTCTCTGCTTTCATAAGAATGGTTGGAATCAGTTCATCTGTGCAGTCTGAGATAGGCCCTGCATTTTAGGTGTTTATCAGCCTAGGACATACTTTTTCCAGTCTGCTTGCCAGCAACTTACATTCAAATTTATCAGTGAAACAGAACTACAAGGCAATGAATAACTTCAGAGATCCTGACCAGGTTCTGTCCTTGCCTTATGTTCTGTCCTTGTCTCACAGATGGGATCTAGGAAAGTTTAAGCATTTTTGGCAGGAGCTGAAATACCTTTGCTACAAAGAAGTTGAGGAGGTTTGGGCAATTTGGGGTGTGGTTTCTTTCTCTCCTATTTTCTTTTTAGAGTACACTGAATGCCCGATCATGGTCATAGCCTGTTTCCTCTTGCAGTTCACACTGGCTTTAGCTGTGATTTTCTTCCTATTTGTATTAGATAGCAGTTTTTGCCTAGGAGCTGGGCCTTCAAATTTTTGTAAGCCTTCAGGTCCATCCTTTCTAGGGAGACTTTCGATAATCCTAGCCTTTAGTTTCTGGTTTTGCCTTTCTATAAAGGTTATCAAAGTGTGAAGTTCTGGTTAAAGGTTTGTATGTAAGACTTATTTTCTTCAGCCTTTGCTTTGCTTAAATAAGCCTGTGTTGAACCTTCTGTAAACATCTTCATATGGTTTCCCAAGACGTGAGGTTTGACATTTTATGTTTTTTAGTACAGATTTTATTGCCAAAATATATACCTGATAAAATTTAACAGTTTTCTGGTTTTGGTTTAAAAGAATGTTCAAAGCACTGATAAACTTGACAAGTGACTTTGAAATTTTTAGTAGGTGCTTAATGCCTGGAAGTAACAATGTCTCTCTGAGAATCTTCTTGCAGGAAAAAATGTTAAACCTTGTGCTGGTTCTGTTTCATGCACTTCTTCAGATCATCTTTAATGGGCACTATTCACCACTTTCAATTTTTTTTTTTAAGGCTCAGAAATCTACACAGAGCCTTAAAAAATTACTTTCCTCAAATTTTAATAAATTATATATTCCTCATGTGCAGAGCTGGTTTTACATTAATGTTGAGGTGCCAAAAGAAAAAATAAGGAAGTAGCAGAAATTTCAAAAGTTCTTGTGATATTTTATTTTCAGAAACATCCAAGTCTGGAAAAGCAACCACAGTTTAGCAAGACCAAATCTCTGGCTTTTTTTGCATCAATTTCTCTGTGACTCCATTTCAGAAAGTTCTTGCTCTAATAAAGAAAGTTGCACTGCAGATAACAGTACCCTTTAGCCTTTAGGTGTCGTAACACAGTGAGGGTAGGGTATTGATAGTGTTATCTCATATTTGGATTTTGGTGGCTTGGGGGGATATAACAGCAGGATCCCAGTACCCACAAAGAAGTCATCAACAAGACATAGCCACCAGTGCATGGTGGAAGGATGAGAAATAACAGACATAAGCTGAAAGAAGAGATTCAGACTGGATTTAAGGGGAAAAAAAAAAAAAACCCAAACTTTTATACCATAGCAACTTTTCTCAAGAAGTAGAGTAGCCTACTCAGAGAGATTGTTCTGTCTCCATCCTTGGATAATTTTGAGAGCTGACTGGCACCTGTCAATCTCTGAAACAATCGTGTCTAACTTGAGAGCAGACCATGCTTTGAGAAGGAGTTTGCACTGGAGAACAACTGAGTTCTTTTCCAACACAAATCCAGCCTATGATCATGCAAGGACTGGCTGCAAGAGGAGCTAAGGGTCACCCGGCCCAGTCCATCCTATGAAAGGGTGGGTGAAAGACGTGTTGCAAATATAAAAACATGTTCTTTTCTTATGACTCAGAAACATAGTACACATGGCAAACAATGGCTACCAGGTAGAATATAAATCTGTTGCAACACAGAATACACTGAAGTTAAAACCAGAGAAAATAGTGCCTTCTGGCTTCCCAGGTGTCCAGATGCTTCTCTCTTCTTTCAGCTCCTCTCACCCTGCCACCACCTCTTTCCCTTCAGCTACAGTCCTTTCCATTACCCCCTGACCAAAGCAGATTCCTTTCAAGGAAAGAATTCCACTTTTGAATTCTGTTACTTTCCTCTTATTTCAAATAATTGTAGTATTGTCTTTTCTTCCATCAGTGTTCTCCCTTAGGGGAATTCTTCAAGCCTTAATTCTCATACCACCCTTTTTCAAATAGCTTAAGATTTAATGCAAAAAACCTGTTTGTCAGCTTATGTTTCCAGCTACAGTTATTTCTAGCCAGGGTGTTTAGGAAGTCTTATGCTTCCCTTTGCAGGTCGTAAAGTTGTGGGTTTGGCCTCCATGAAATATCCTTAGCGTAATTTCTGCTTTGCCTAGAGCTACCCTCAATCAATCCTCCATGCATTTATCCTGGAAAACACAGAGCTGCTTCACACCTCTGAACATCTATAGTTCTCTGAAGTCATAAGTCTGAGGATCATCATCCTGAACTATTTAATAAGCTTAGGTTTGAGACTTCAATTTTTCAATCCTTTTTTTACTAGACCCTTCTTTCTTCTGGATATTTCTCCAGCCTAACTTTCTAGGAGTTGCCTGTATGGCATATGCCTTCAGAGTGTGCAAGAAGGGGGTCTTCTGCCTAATCTTTACACTGTAATAAAAACTAGTCAAAATATTGGATGAAAATGTTTTGGGTACGTATTCCTTGAGCAAACTAGCAATTCCAGAAGTCTTGCACCATCTATTTCCAGTTTCCAAGTTCTGCACTTTAAAATTTCTGGTAAACATCTATGCAGTTTTGTCTGCTTTCTGCTGCTGTAAATTGGACTTCAAACTAGGGTTCAAATACCCCCATGAAATTTTGAGTTAGTTTTCATGGGCCAAGCTTGTCAGTGAACTTGATGAAATGAGAGAAGGAGTTCCCATTAAATACCAAATTCAGAGTTTGAGCCTCAACACAATCCTAGAGCTTGAGATGGCACAAATGAAATTACTATCAGGACAACTTTGTCTCAGCTTCTGAATTCTGACTGCATTCAGACAATACTGAAGTAATGAGTTCCAAAATAATCTCTCATAAATCATCAGTAAACCTAAGATTTGCTTAAATTCCTTTCTTCACATACACTGAAAAATCTGAAGAATTTTCAATATTTTAGAACTTTTTTTTTCACTTTAGACTGAAATCTTCCTTCATGTCTCACATTTCATGGCTGTTAGAGCTGTGGTAAGATTACATTTTTTTCAGGATGGCCCTACTTGCAGAGGGAGCATATGCTTCTACATAGCCATGGGCTGCTCCTCAGCTCGTGTATGTGCAGGCTGCCAGAGAGCCAAGGTGACTACTGATGCTGCCAGCCAGCACCAGTGTGCAGAGATGTCCTCTCTGAAGCAGGCATCGATTGCTAGCACCACCTCATAGTCCTCTGGTGGCAAGTAGACCTAGCGCAGACTCCAGCACTCCCCACCACCATCTCTGTCCTTCCTCTCGCTGATCAGCAGACCTGCTCCAAACAGACTCCATCATGTACCTCTGGACAGAACTGCAGCCTTGCCTGCTATGCCTTGCCCTTACACTCACACTGGTAAACAATTTTTTTAAGTAAGAAAGGGTCTGAAGAGTCATATTTCTTGCTTTCTGATGCAACAGAGACAATGCCACTTCTTGGAATGGTTCCTAAATTCAAAATATCTTTATGATTCCTCATATTTGTGAGTTTGGAGATGCAGATGCAGTAAAGGGAAATACCTCCTAAATTATATTTTTCAGCAGACAAATAACACCTCCCACCTTCATTTGACCCCAATAACTTCCCATTAATAAATTTTTGCTTGCAAACACCCCAAACTGCCTGCGCTAATGAGGAGGCAGAATAAAAACACTATTTGGCACCTGTATCGGGATCAGTCTGTAGCACAGGTATGTGCAGCAGTGTGAAGGTACTGCTGAGCTGGTGTACAGTACAACCCTGAGCATACAGTAGAAATGGAAAAAAAGAAAAATCAATTTCATGAATTTCCTGTAGAATGTAGTATTATGGTAGTAAAATGGAAATCTTTCACCTGAAAAACTCTCAGATAAACACATAAAAGAGTTCTCACCTAAATTTGCTCTGAATATTGCAGGAAAAAGCAGCTGGACAAAAGAAAATGTGAGAAACTGGACAAAGCAGGGGATCTGATGCCTATGGAAAAAATGATCAAACTGTACCTGATTCAACAACATATCCTTGAACCAAAGGTATCCTGGGCTGCATCAACAAGGGTACTATCAGAGAGTTGAGTATTCTCTGAGTAGTCAGCACTGGTGAGGCCACATCTGCAGTTTTGGGTTTTTCAGTACAAAACAGACATGCACATACTGGAGAAAGTCCATCAAAGGACCACTAAACTGGTAAAGTGGCTGCAACACCTCTGCTGGGATATCTGGGAATTCAGCCTGGAGAAGAGACAGCTCAATGACATCTCATCAATGAATTAAGTATCCTACTGGAGGGTAAAGATGGAGCCAAGTTCTTTCAGTGAAAGGAACAGTGACAATGGGTATGAACTGAAACATAGAAGGCTTCATCTGTACCTCAGAAAACACTTTTGTACTGTGAGGGTGACAGAATTGGAACAGGTTCCCCTAAGAGGTTATGAAGTCTCAATCCTTGAAGATATTTAAAAATCACCTGGTCTTAGTCCTGGGCAACCAGCTCTAGATGACCCTGCTTGAGCAGAAAAGCTGGGTCAGATAACCTCCACAGGTCCTTTCCAACTCCAACCATTCTGTGATTCTGTAATTGCTGTCTACAATAAGAGCAAGTTACAGTAAATTAACATAATACTCAAAAAGAGATTTGGCTAAGACATAATTTTAAGCTTGGGCACTTTATCAAAATGAAATATTTCTGGTTTATCTACTGTATAGAGGGTGACCAAAACAAAAATTTTACCTCTCAAAGGGATAGAAGATCAGCCTTTTGCTTTTTTTTGTTCAGTGTCCATATTATTCTGTACTGTGCCATCAAAACCAGGTGCAGTTTGCATCTGTTGCTGGAAGCTGACTTGAACAAAAATGAAAATCCAATTGATTTATCAAAGGAAAAGAGCATTGTTATTTCTCTGAAATCTGCTCAAATCTTTCTTTCTGTCCATGAGTAACCATAAATCTACCTGGTGTATTGACAGCCAAATGTTTTCTGACCTATGCCAAACAGAGTCAAATAAATTTTAACTCCTTTGATGCACTACTTTACCAAAACTGAAGCCAGATGTTCAACAGGTGACCTGACAGAATACCATTACTTCCCAATTACCATAAATAAAAGGAAAGCTGTCACAAAGAGTGTGTGAAGATATATAATTCTAACATTCCTGAAGATTTAACCCTTCCTGACCATTCACAAATTGAACATCTGAAAGATGTTCCTGGACTTAGTAATTAGACACAAGGATCTTGACATTATCACTTCTCACTTTTCTCCATACTTAGATACTTTGAAATTAGGTGTTGGGGGGGATTTCAGTCATTTCAGAAGCTACAGCTGTCATACACAGACAGGGAAACAGACTTGCAGCAGCACTTCAGAGCTGTGCAGAAAGTACAATTCTGCCTCCTATTAGGCTCAGTGAGAAGATAAATAGGTAGACTAGTATGCCCCTTGACACATTGATAACAATCCTGCAGTCTTCTCTAATACAGCTATTTTCCAAGTCAGTGGGTTAGTGAACATAACTAAAGCTCTAGAGGTTTGCACTTTGTGTTCCTCTCTGCAACATAAGGTAGCATCTACAAGTATTTTTCAAAATGCTAATTTTAGCTTCAGGCATGCGTCCATTTATATAATTGCACTGTGCTCATGACATACACAGTGCTGGTAGATGATCTTAGCAATGGTGGAATAATACATACAAATTAGCATAACACCATTAGAAATGTTGATATATATTGGGGAAAACAACCCTTACTCTAGGACGATGAACAAAAGAAATATTTTCCAGAGTCCACTAACTTCTTGGATTCATTCTGTCACAGGCTTTTAACTAGACTCTATGTATTCAAAATATTGAAGGAACACTTAGAGTAGTTACACTGAAACAAATAGATGCAAATACAGACTCTTTGAAGTATGAGTTTGTATAAATATTCACAGAGTGAAGACATGGGTAATGAAACAATGCAATTTTTTTTCACTCTGGCAATTCAGTTCAAGCCTTAAGGAAGCAGGTTAAGAAAATTTCCAACCACTATCTGTGGTTAGTGTTTGAGATCCAGATGGTGTAGTACCAGTTGGTGAAACGTCACCTGTTAATTCAGCCGATGGCAGCTGGAATACCACCTGCAATGGATTTTTCACTTTAGATTCCCAAGGGTAACAGGCTCGTAATAGCCACTTCAGGTACATGAACCCAACATACAGTTCCACCAAGGAAAAGAAAAAATTTTTCCTTACTCTGAAGTACCAAAATTCACAAGGCCAAGGAAGTGCCCTCCACATCTATACTTTCCCCAGGCAAGGCCTCTGGTTAGCTGGTGGTAGTGATGAGAAAGGAGTGATGTCATCATTATCTCTTGTGACCAGGAATGATTTGTCCAGCCTTCCATTTTTTTATATTAGTAATAAGAGCACTGTAGGGAAGGGAACAGAGATATTCAGAATCACATCAGTCCCCAGTTTTTCTTATAATTTTCAGCAAATACCCATTTACTGTGCTTTCTTTTGGTGTTACTTTTTCTGAAGCACTTTCTGTCTCTGCAATTTTTGGAATACTTGGGTGACTAAAAGCAATGCATTGGCCAATAGTGTCCAGATACCCAGAGGTTAGGCACAGCTTTGGTGACTTCAGCCCTGTATTTCACTCTGGCTATCCCTTATTAATGTTTACCTTGACCTCTGGACAAATCTGTACTTTCATGAATCAACATACTTATTTCCTACACTTTTTAGTTAGCTTTTAATAAGCAGCTAAGAATAACAGTGGTTTCAGCAAGATGGTACAATAAAGCTACACCATGGAAAAGGTCTGACCCTCATCATCCTCCTTCTGAATTGTAATGTGAGCAGGCACAAAGTGCCGTTCCACTCTGCACCCCACAAATACACAGGTGTGAGCATGAACACAGACACACCTGTCTATGAAAAAAAATACCTCTATGACTCTGAAATCCCAATAATCCATGAGAAAGGCATTTGAAGCCAATAATTTGGCCACATGGAAAGGATTCTGCCTGCCTCCACCTCCATTAAGACTCATTAGGCACAAAAGAAAACTCACAGCCAGAAATGCTCTGAGACTAGGTTTATCAGGTATAATTCATGAAATAGGATATTCCTGTATGGCTTGTTAGCAGTGAAGCAGCAAGAATAGTCCAGGATTACTTGCACCTGTCTGGATTTAAAACAAAATAAATAGAACAGGAATAATAACCACCACCTTCCTTTTCAACCTCAATGTTTCACAGACCTCTGTAACTTTGTAGTCACCAGAGGGGGACAAAGACTCATAATGCTGAGAACTTGATTATGCTTTAATTTGCCTCAGTCCACAAACCCTTCAGTTCCCTGTCTTCTCAGATGCTGGCTCGCATTTGTACTCAAAGCAGTCTGTTCTTTTCTTTAGTGGTTTAGTATACAGTTCTTTTAACTGCTTTAACTTATAGAGATGTATATTAGATTTCAGAATTGCTAAAGCAAACAAAATTAAACATTCATGAAGGGATAAGATATTGGGGTTTCTTCATGTTCCTCCTAATAACACCACACAACCTTCCGTTGATTTTGTTTTTCTAGATGGAAATATTGCTATCCAAGTGGTCTTACAACTCACACATGGCTTCCTTCTACAGCCACTGACATTTCATGAAAAACTCACATGTTGCCAGAGAAAGATTTCCCTAAGCTTTACTGAACTTTCCTGGTACTGTTTTTCTTTGCCTGACCTTTGTTTTACAGTACTGAATTATTAAGTTGGTCTTTTTTCCTTATTCAGCATTTCTGTGCAGAAGATATTATGTCTGAAACACATTGAGCAATTGAGACCATCGGGCTGTACACTATGCTTGTGAAGAAAAAAGTATATGATAATCCATTAGTATCTTCTTGTGGAGTTACAAGAAGGAGAAATTATTATTGGAAAACTCTATTGATCCCAAAAGTCAGGAAAAACATTCTTCTCCTTATGCAGAAAAATATGAAGTGTAAATATTAATTTATATCTTGCAGTTTTATAGTCTCTGTGAATATAGATTTGATGGAAACAGAGCTGCACCCTTCAGTAGTGTGCTGTTTCTACTTCTTTTTTTTTCTTCTTTTATTTTACCCCTCCTACCTCCCTCTTCAATGCATAGGGTTCAGCTTTCCACTGATTATTGCACCCTCTTCTTTGAAGTAATGAAATATATAGACAGAATATATATATATATGATCTTGTAGAAGACACCAGAGGTGGCCATGTCCAACTAAGTTTTGCTTTCTTTCATATGTAGAAAATGATGAAAACAAGAATCAGTAATTTCTCCTAGGAAAGATTTTTATCTGATAAAATAAAAACCTTGCTCAGACACTTTTTTCTCTAGATGAAAGTTTGTGATTTTTTTTTTTTTTTTGGAATCATTCTCTCACATGAGGGTAAATCTGCCATGTGTACTTTTTCTCTCAGTGTGCACTTATCAGAAGGAAGAACAGTTATAATCATGCCACATGCTATCTTCATACATGCATCTCGCCTGCTGCATAGTCTGGTATTTAGTATACTGCATCATGAATCATTTGCTATCTCTTTTATTTGTATGTCATTACCTAAGATACATGTATTAAATTCTCAGTGCTTTTCAGACTCTCAAAGATGCAATTTCATGCCTGACAACTCCATAAAATATATTAGATATTTTCATTTCTTTTAAATTTAAACCAGAAACCTGGCTTCAGTGGACGTTTCAATTGTTTTTTTTAAATCTCTCCAAGCTTGTGACATTTGTAACTGCTCAGATGTTAACCCAAACCATTCACCCATTCACCTTGGTAACAGCATACTTTTGGTTTTTATGTACTGGGCTGGACATCAAAGACATGTTTTTATTGCAGAGATTTTACTAGCCAAGTCTGGATTTGTAACAGACCCTATTCAGCAACAGCTGAATTGCATAGACACCTCTTCTTTGGGATAAAAACAGGTGAACTGTGATCAACCAAGTCCCAAATTGAAATCTTCCCTCCATCCTTGTTCACCTTCAGCTCCCTACTCAGATTTTGGCCGGGGTGGGACATTTTATGGAAATAAATGCTTTCTTTGCTGCGCTTCTTACCATAGGAAGCCTCAGTCTTCCTAGAGGAAGACCAACACACACAGACACAATCTCTCCAACGGAGACTCTCATAACCTATAGCTATCTTATCCAAAAAGAACCTAGTTAATGACTGATGCATTGAACAATTTATTCTTTTTTATGAGAGAAACAGATGTCTTTAACAATTTGTGTACATAGCCTTCCCTACCCTGTTTCTACTGAGCTTCTGGAGGTTCATATATGTAGCACTGGCTTGCCCTGTACTTACTCAAATCATTACCTTCTCCTTCATTCCCTACAGAAAGAAACATCTGGCAAAATAATGGCTTCTCCCTTGGTTCAGTCAAACTCTCTTTCCCCTCAGGCCACACTCCCAAGGTCTCTACACATACATTTAAACATCCGTGTGACTGCATGAGTAGGGCTGAATATATTGCCTAAGCTGTATAGCCACCACCACAAGCATGTGGTTTAATACAACCAGGAGCTCTTGATGACCAGGCAGATGTGAGGCAGGTACTCAGAAAAACTGTTGACAAAAGATGCTTGAACTACATGTTCAGAAACTTAAGCAGTGTCTACCATAATTTTAATTCTTCAAGCTTCATATAAGAACCCACTTCTGTCAAACAAGTCAGGATACCAGCTGTTTCAGTAGATGTTATCAACCAGTTTTTATGGTGAATGTTATTTCCCTATTACTTCCAAGAGAAATAAATGGAAGAGGATGCTGAATGACAGTTTAATAGTAATGATATCTTATATTTATATAGTGCCTACTATCCCAGAGCAATTTACAAATAATATCCATAAAAGAGTTACTCTGCCCATCCTTGAAATGTTTCCATCTCTCTGCTGGAGGTTGGGATCCAAGCATAAAGTTGACAAAGAGCAGATCAGCAGGGGAAGGGGAATTTTGGCTGAAAATTCATAGACTTGGGAAACAGCATCTCTTATGGAAAAAAAACAGCCCACAAGAAACCAACACTGTGGAATCATTAAACTCCTCATAGAACAGAAGATTCTGGTCTTGTAAAAAAAGTTTAATCACATAGAAAGCTTCTTGGGAGCTAATTTTCCACCACTGAAAGATAAAATACCAGATTCTGCTAGGTTGTGAAAATATGTTGCCATGGAACATCCATAAGTCAAACATAAGCCATGCCTTCCAGATTAAAGTACAAATGAACATTTACTTCCAAAGGCATTGATGTTCATGAATCTGGTTTTACTTACAGGTATTGTCAGCGCAGCACACACAGCTGTGTACCACACTCCCTCCCACTCTGACAGTAGCCAATTACCAGGTATGCCAGCATGCTGCAGGGCCTGATCTGAAGTCTGGGCTGGAAGCTCTCAAAGAAATACCTCCTCCAGCATTTGGGTCTATGGTTTGAAAGGAAAAACAAGAGCTATATTTCACTGCTATGAGAGCTGTGCTTCATCATTGTTTTTGTGTCTCAAGTTGGCTCTGGGTTATTTGCAACAGAGCAGTGATTTACCAAAGTGTTGGGGGAATACTTTTTGTCACCTTCATGTTTCTCACCAGCAAGCTGAATGCAAACAAGTACATGCGTGTCCATTCAAAGTTATGGGAAGTACAGACGTATAGTTTGGACATCCTATTCCTTCAGGAGTCAGGCAAATAATTTAGAAGTTGTGCTCTATACCTCCCTTCTGTGATGTCCTATTCTTAAGAAAAAGGGAGCGCTCAAGATTCGTAGATACTTGTGGTCAAAAGAAACAACAGAAGTCAGAAGATCCACAATAGCTGCAAAAAGGCCAGAGGGATTAAACACTTGGCATGGAAATTGATATATTAGTCCTTGACCTTCTAGAACAAGCTTGCAACAGTGGGGTTTAGATAGAAGGGTAGGGTGAAAGGAAGAGAGAAAAAGAGAGATGAATTAAAATGGGGGAGAGATGAGAAGGAAAGCAAGAAAGAGAGAAAGAGAAGGAAAGCAAGAAAGAGAGAAAGAGAGATCACTAGCCCTGGATCCAGTGTCAATCCAGTTGGGGGTTTGCCTGCATGCCTGGGCTTCATGGGCCTGCCTTTCTATAGACTTTTTTTCTATAGATAAGTTTTCCCCACCCTAGAGTTAAGTTTCTTGCTTCCTATCCAAATTAGCTTTTGCAGTCCATTCTTCTAGACCTTCTGGAAATGAGTCAGAGGTCTTTGATGGTCTTTGGTGGTCTTGATTTCTGTCCCTACTGTCCATGTCTGCTTCCAAATCTTATTCCTGTACTGTACAACGCTGCACTGTGTTGTGCTCCAGGAACTAGAACAAGGATATTTTTCCCAGAAAAGTGCCACCCTACACCCATATAGCCCCCTTCTTCAGCCACATCTGGTCTTTCTCACCGTGTGTTATTACCAGCAATCTTTGGCTGTTATTCCCAACAATCCTTGGTTGGCTCCACAGCTATCTGGCTATCGGCATTTGAGACATACACATCAGCCCCTTATCTTCTGGGCTTCTACACCTTCCCAGTTTCTCACTTCTCAGATGAGTAGTTTAACCACTGTTTTATATGATGCTATCTGAAAGGTTAAAAGACTCATCTGAAGATGAAGCAGAGTACACAACCATCTGAAGTGCATTATAGTTTAATGAAAAATTGTAACAGTAAGTGTAACACAAGTAACAAGTGTCTGAATCCAAAACATTAAACTACAAAAGAACTTTATTTTTTTCAAATCTGACTCTTCTCCCTCCTTCACCCATTGGTAGTTTCCCCAATGCAAAATATTTCCCACTAGTCATCAGTCTCTGGGAAAGCATTTAAGAAAGAGAGGTGATAAGGGAAGAATGATTTGAGAATAAAATGTTTGCAGCTGAGAGTGAAAATTAGCTGGTTTAGTGCTTCAGTATGTAAACTAGCTCGGGCTTTGAAGCAAATTCATTAGAACAGGTTGACACAGTCCAAATGACAAGTGGGGGAACTCCTCATGGTGACATTTCTCATGGCTAGAACAGAGCAGCAGGTTAACCTGTTACTGAAGGATTAAGTGTTCATCAGTTACGTGCTGACATGTCTGAAAAACATTTGGCCCCTTTGTCTATGATTCACTTTAAATCTGCCAGCCCTTTTTAACCCTAAAATACCTAAAACTTCTGTCCTCCCCCAGCTTTAAGAAATACTATGACACCAAATTTTATTACAGAATTTACTGTGGGCTTTAGAACACCAGCCTACAAAGTAAACTTTCAGTCTGTAAAGTAACTAATTTTCATCTCTTATTTTCAAATATACTTGGAGAAATTGTTTCTGAAAAAGACATGCCTCTAATCATGAACTAATGCAGTCAGTGGAGAATTCAGCCATTTGTAAGTTGAGCTCTTATACTAAAACAAAACAAAAAAAAAGAATAAATAATTCTTTCTCATCCAAACTGATATTAAAACTTGGTGATTACAGATTCCATTCCTTCTCAATCATGACATGAAGACAAAGGCAGATAGAAGGGGCTACTCTACACTGTGTAGTGTTTTGGGCAACTCTAAGTATTTACTAATAGAAGTCCTTTTCTTTCTCTTTTCTTCTCTAGTTTAATTTATTGGCCTACCCGTCTTTTATCTCCTAGGGTTTTATTTCTTGTGGTGGTTTGGTTTTTTGTTTGGTTTGTTTTTTGTTTGGTTTTTTTTTTTTTTTTGGTTAGTTTTTTTTGTTAGTTTTTTGGGGTTTTTTATTTGGTAGAGTGGGTTGTAGTCTTCTTTTTACTGGTGAAATATAAGATAAAACATAAGAAATATGAATAAAATTATGAACTTTACAAAAAGTTAACGCCAAAAAAGATTACAAAACAGACAGGACTTGTGAAAACCACAAGCCACT
Organism: Ploceus nigricollis; assembly: GCA_013399945.1. Lineage (NCBI taxonomy): Eukaryota > Metazoa > Chordata > Aves > Passeriformes > Ploceidae > Ploceus > Ploceus nigricollis. The sequence continues at coordinate 1,554,877 of VXBC01006480.1, forward strand.
AGTCTTAGTTATGAGGAGCTGCAACCTTCACAAATCTGTGTGCTGAAACGGAGCATGGAAGAGATCAGACCAGAATTCACACTCTTTAAGGAATTTCTCCATTACACAGGCTTTGTGATCAGGCATCTACAGTCCCTTTCCCCTACATCCTGAAAAATTTTCTTGCATTTTGCAGTTTTTAGAAGCCTTTGTTATGTGGCCAGTGTTGAGATAGACTGCAAATCTGACCCGCAATGTTGCCAGTAACCTTGCCCAGAACAGAACACTTTTTATCTAGTTTTGATTGACACTCTTGCAGAAGCTCTTCACTCTGCATATTGTTATCAGAAAAATTGAAGTAGCAGTGCAAGGCAGAGAGCTGAGACACAACTTGCTGCTGCTTTGGGACTGTGAAGAAGGTTGCCTGGCAAGTTCACTGTTGCTGAATATCGGATACTGCAAACAGGGTGTAAGTTCTGTTACTTTGGGGAGGCTGTTTCACTGGAAACAGATTTTCTGATTTAATGTTGTAGAGAAAAGGCCAGAGGGATTATGTGTTGAAGAAGATATTTTCTGAGTTATGCAAACACACAGGGCTGCTGCTATCTAACAGGGTGGTCACTTCAATAGAGATAACAAACTTTATCTGAACTCAAGCACACTTCCTGATAAAGTGGGCTGTACAGCTGCTAGGTAATATTTACAGTAGGTGGATTTAATAAGAAAAAGGAAAGACTTTTTTTTTGTTATTACTACATGGGCTGGAAAGCTAAGAATGACTTCAAGCCAAGACTCCCAGCTTCTCAGTATATTTAATTCAAACCATGGGTGTCCACTAATACTTCCCTCTAATATTATCTCCAGATTCCCAGTATAATAGTTCATCAGTTAAAAAACAGGCGCATTCTGATTTCAATCTTTAACTTTCTAGAACACTGACCAGCTTGTTTGGGTTTTTTTTAAGGGCAAAAATCAAATTATTTTTCACATTTTTAATGCCCATTACACTCTGTAAGCCTCTTTTCTAAGGATCCTGAGATATATGTGTTTCAAAATATTCTCTCCAAGTATTCCAGCATCAAGAGCACCTGCTCTTGATATACCTACCCTTAGTGAAGGCTCCCTTCCTTTTTTTATTTTTTTTTTGACAGGGAGAGGTATTGTAAGTATGCCTGTATGAATTTAATGTTATGACTCATATTTACAGCTGTCTGCATTGCCAAACCTACTTCGTTCAACTTGTACAAGGGAAATGACATCTCCCACAGTGATGAAATGCAAGCAAAATCAGTAAGTTATCTATTGCTTCTGGGCAATTTTCATCTATTAAACAACATTGAATTGATCATTGAGAGGTAAGAGTCCTTCATTGTTTGCTACAGACTTCCAGTAAATGTCTGAATAGAAAATAAAATATTTATATTTATTTTAAATCTTCATCAGCAATAAGATGACATCTAATAGGCTTGAGTAGTGTAGACATGAAAAAAGTACTGGAAAACTACTTCAGAAACAGTTGAGGATGTGGGGCTATGGTTATATGAAAAAATACCAAAACGCTCCTGAGGCTGTGGAGATGTTTCTTTTCCCTTACTAAGTATATGATCAGACTTCCCAAATATTTGTATCTGGAAGATGAAAGTGAAATAAGATTTTAAAAAATAGGTTAAATGGGTAAACAGGAACCCTCAGTGATAGTCAGAATTCATCAGGCTGAGAGGTAGCTCCAAAGACACTAAAACCTCTTTTTTATGTCTATTGTTTTTCAGTGCCCAGTGTTTTTGTTTATCTATTTGCATTAAGGTAAATTCCTCATTATTTGCATTATGGTACCTCTCTGTACTGTGCCTTTTTTGTACTTCTGCTTTAGGCAGCTGGGACTTGCTGCCATCAGAAACTGTTCTAGTTTTGCTATGAACTTAAAGGCACTGGTAAAACTTGGGCTTCCTCTCTTTCTCCTGCCTGCCATCTTCAAGGAATAAAAGATTCACATTCTTTTCTGTCTTTTTCTTTCTACTCCCTGATGTCCACTGGTAGGTCGATCTCCAAGTGAGTAAAAAGGCAGAGGAAGTTATTTACACATTGGTACTGTATCTATTATTCTTCCTCCCAGAAAGAGTTCTCCACTAAGCAGTGTATGGTTCTGCTAACGAGCTTTTATTCATCAAGAAATTGTAGCCCCTGGCATTTTAAGTAAATTTCACTGGATTCCTGCAGTACTGATGTCAGCTATGGATGGAATTTGTAAATTTACATGGTAAGTGCTAAAGGAGACTTCTTGAGGTGACAATGAACTACCTTTATACACACAAAACACATAGTTCTTTAAATTTAATTTATTTTTACATTTTCTTGCCTTTAAAAAAAAAATTATTCTTCCTACATACTCTATGCCTTTGCAAAACCTAATGTCACAACTTTTTCTCTCCAGGTCCCAAATTATTCCAGATCTTCTCCATTTCTTGACAGAATATCAGTTTTCTGAATTACACTTGCTCTTCCCCCTCAAAACTCTACACTGCTACACTAGCCATGGGATTTCCTAGAGAATTATCTAGTCTTTTCTCACCCCCACCCCTCGGACATGTCTAAATATTTTGGGTTTTTCTCATGACTGATCCTGAACATGACTGCATATCAGAGGGATCATTTTTACTTTTGATTTCTGGGGCTATCCAAAAGGTACTTCAAAATCCAGTTTGCGCCTCAACTCTAGAAATATACATCTCCGTATTATATTTCTTGTAAATCAGCTATATGTACCTAGGCCAATGTTTACGCTAAGACTTTCATTTCTGTAATATGTTGGTAGAAAGAAAATAAACATAGAGAAACTATCTTAAAGTGATCTGCAGAAATCCATCAAAGTAGTTTTCTTGAAGACCTTAGTAATGAAAATCACAAACAGCTTCTGTGCACTAAACAACACCAAATGCTTGCCCTTAAGCTCTAAGGAATCATGGAAACAGTTCCTCAGTGCATTTCCCAGTATTGATCCGTAAGAGTTTTCATGCTTTCAATTTTGCATAATTCTCAGGTTGAAATGAACTCAGAGCATGCAACATGAAACTCAGCCAATAATTCTGCTTCCCATAATTCCAGCTCAAACCCATATATCAGCCTGACTTCTCTCAAAGCAGTTTTCACAAAAGGCGTGCAAGCATTGACCAACCCCATGCTGGATTCCAAATTTGTAATATGGTTTTCGTTTCACTGTATGCATTTTTCATAACTTCGGCTTTTTGTATTAAAATGGTTTATGTGGTGTTCAGAGGGGTCTAAAGGAAGAAAAAGCAAAATCAACTCCCCTGTCAAAAGGTTCATAACTTCCTTCATAATCATTGGACCCTGAAGTCACACTGGCTTCACAGCTCAGCTCAGATATTAATAATTTTTGAGGAATCTGTGGCTGAACTTCTGGGTTTTGCAGCAGATATTTCATAGCTCTTACAGAACAAATGATTTTTCAACACCATTCACATAATTAACTACCTCACAAGCAGTTCTGCATGGTGCTATCACTGCAGCATGGAGCCTTTAGCTGTCTAAGTATCCATGTAGAAAACATTCAGAGGAAGGGCACCTTCCTAGTGGGTTAAGGACCCCTTGCAAGAAATCCTGATGCACAGACCATATGGATATAGAAAGAGCAGCATCACTCTCAGTTCAGAGATTTATAACTGAAAGGTCATTAGAGAGGCTTTGCCTTTCCTACAATTTAGCTAAGCTGTTTAACAGCTTGCAGCTGTACCTACAAGTGTCCTACAGAGCTGAGAGCTCCCTAGACTACCTTGGCTGTATCTGCTCTTTGCAACACTTAAAGATCCAAACAACACATTAAACCAAACAATTTTGTTGGATGCATAGCAGGAGTGTTCAAATAAACAGTTAAGTGGCTGTTCTCAGCTATATTCAACAGCAGTTATACATTTCTGAGAGCAAGCTGAAGAGGCATGCTTGACCTTCTCTGCATATAAACTGACTTATTTTATTTTGAAGTGAAAAGAATGAAGAATAAGGTTTCAGTAAAATTACTACTAGGCCTGAGAGTCTGTTTAAGAAACTACTATATATCTGCAATTAGATATAACCTTCCATGAAATGATACTGTTTTACTGTGATATATTTGCAGGTTCATCAAAGTGAGGTTCAGATCAGGACTTAAATATATGTATTTGTGTGGTTCCCTTTGCTACTTTCTTTTCTGGAAAAGGTAAGTATAAGTACAGATCAGTATGAAACCCATAAACAATTGCAGCTTATAAATTTTGTGTTGCTATATCTAAGGCTCTAGCTGCAGCATTGAGAAAATTAGTACTAATGTTTGAAGAGGGAAGAAGTAGAGCATGTTGATATAGGAGAACCATGGAGAACTTGTGATGCCACAGGTGACGTGTTCAAAGACAGTCCTCACCTGCTCACTGGGTACTTGTGAAGCCTTGAAGGCATTCAGAAGCCAATGCTGTCAAGAAGGATTAATTCAGCAATCCTCTGGCTAGAGGTTGGCTCACAGTGGCTAGGTGGACAATATCTAATTCTCTAACCTATGCTCTCTTGCTGTGTCAGTGCGTCACATTGTTCGGCTGGGCTTTACTGCAATTCTTCCTTCTGCAGAACATACATTAAGCTCTCCGGTGGAAAAGGGAAGTTGTGAAGCTGATTGAAATTTGTTGCAATGTTTTGCTGTTGATAAGTCGCGTCAGAAGAGTGTGAAGTGATGCTAGATATGCCTCAGCGCTTCAGAGCTGGAGAGGTGGTTGGGGCCTACCTATTCACTCTTCAGTATTTATTCAAGACAGATGTATTGATTTAAAAATTTAAAACAAACGTTAAATGAGGAAGTTGGACTAAGGCAAATAAACAAATGCACTTAAAATTCCCAGAATGAAGGTATTAAGAAGAAAACAACTGCTGAGAAGGAAGTGTTTTCTCCCAGCTGTGTTTTCTCACCTCAGGTGAGTTCACACTCTGGTTTGACTTTAAATGATCGTAAAACATCTTCAGCATAAACAGTATATTTAACAAAGATAGAAGTGGCCTCATTAGATGTGCAGTAGTTTCTCACACCTTGTCTGCTTTCAGAGAATGACTGGTAACTCTTCCCAGTGGATGTGCTGCAGACACATTCCAACTCTCTGATGTCAGTAGCAGCTGCACCAAGAGCCTTGCTGGTGTGCGGCATGGCTAATTTGCCAGAACTTGTCAGATAAGAAAATAAACTTATTTCAGCAACTGTGAGTTATTCCATCTAAAGAAAATCCTCTTGGGCTCTTGTTTTGGGATTCTGTGAAAATCTTGTTTCACAATTCTCTTTCCAAAAGTAAGGCTGACTTTGATTCAGATTTTTTGAGGCACTTACAGCATGCCTGTGTAACTGAGGAGAATTCAGCCTACAAGACTTAGCTTGTTTTATCAAATTTTCTCTAAGAAATTACTATTTTGGTGGCTTGTACAACAATTGCAGATCTATGTTCTGTTCTCAGACCAGCTTTACACACGCATAGATACTAAACATTTTTAGACTTTTCACTGTCCAGTTAAGTAGCCACAGTACTTTCCCATGTAAAAGTACAATAAATTTTAATGCTTCCTATGATACTCCCTGAGATCTTCAAAGTCTTTTTTGATGAAGACCTCCCTTCCTGCTGGTTGTTCTGAGTTTCCTCCAGACACTATGTTCTCTTTCACTGAAATCACAATGAGTCTTCTTGAGATATTCATAAAATCATAGAACCGTTTCAGAGACCTTAAAAATCTTCTACCAAGGAGTTCCAAACTCCCTGTTATGGGCAGGGAACCTTCCACTTGACCAGTTTACTCAGAGCCCATCTAGCCTGGTCTTCAACGCCTCCAGGGATAGGGCATCCACAGCAACTTCTCTGGGAAAACTGTGCCAGTACTTCATCACTCTCACAGTAAACAATTTCTTCCTAATGTCTTACCTAAACTACTCTCCTTCAGTTTAAGCCCATTGCCCCTTGTCCTATCACTACATGTCCTTGCCAAAAGTCCCTCTCCAGCCTTCTTGTACCTCTCTCTAGGACTGGCACGCTGCTATATGGTCTTGTCACAGCCTTCTCTTCTCCAAGCTGAGCTCCTGCTCCCTCAGACTGTCTTCATAGCAGAGACATTCCAGCCCTATGATCAACTTAGTAGCCCTCCTCTGGATTCATTCCAACATGTCAATGTCTTTCTTGTGCTTTGGGGATCCCCAGAGCTGGGCATTGTATCCATATGGAATCTCACAAAAGCAAAGTAAAGCAGGACTTTTTTTCAGCTATCACCTAATTAAGAATCAACCAGCTTGGCCTAAAGTGATGATTGACTCCCTAACATCCATTTCCCTCTTTCTGAGGGATTTGGGAATATTCATCTATCCTCTGCCTTTGTCTATTGCTCCCAAATACTTCTATGTTAGCTCCTACTCAAAGCTGCTTAGTCTTGAGTGATCTGACACAGCACAGTCCAAAAACTTTCCTTCAGAAATGTGACAACAAACTTCTGTCTTCTATACAAGCTGAGTTGCTGGAGGCTTCATATCTAAATTCTGTGGTAGTAAATGCTGGAAAGGTTCCCTGAGCTGCATGTGTGCCAACAATGGATTTTTAACACAAAAGAGGGGTGTTTTGTTCTATTGCATCAGAAAATATCAGGTGATAAATATGGCAAAGGTCATCTATTTTATGTAAAAAAAAAAAAGGGTCTAGAGTTCTGTTTAAAGGAGACTTAATAGTAATTCTGGGACATAACATACTGTGGCATACATGCTTTCATACACAGAAAGATGTGTTCACTGCCAGTGGCCAGGAAGGCCACTGTCAAGGAGGCAGGTAATATACATAAAACAGAAAGTGCAGAGAACAATGGCAGAAAAGTGTTAAATACATATGAGCCTGCAGGAAGCAGTGCCTTCTTAAAACCTCAGTCATGAAGCCCCAGAAATTTAGCCAGAAACACTGGTATTCCGTGACTTCCTTCATGATGAAATCAAAATAATCAGAGCTTGTCATTATTCTTTTGCAGAAAAAAAAAAAAGTTAATCTTTGGAAAGGAGACAGAGAAAGAGAAAGAGAAAGAGAAAGAGAAAGAGAAAGAGAAAGAGAAAGAGAAAGAGGAGAGAAGAAATCTGTGTGGCAAGTGGTACCCAAAGGTGAAATATTTCCTTCTTGTGGAGGCTGTGTTAAATAGAATTAACTTTAAAATATATTTAGATCTTTTACATTTTTAAACTTTTTTTGTCCATTAAATGCATTAAGAGTATATATTTTTAAACTTTTTTTCTTTTTTATCTCACTCACTTCAGGGTTTTTAAATTTACAGTGTATCAAAATACATAATTATCTTCTCTTTCAGTATGTTTTTATTGTCCATGAAGAGGAGGTGTTTCAAAGAGAAAGGAGAATGGAAAAACACAATTTAAAACAATAGTAACTTGATTGTTCCTGCTGTACTTGGTATTTAACAAGCTAAGTTAAAAAGGTGAGAGAACAAAAAAACCTTTCATAACCTGAGATAAAATGCAATTACAACAGGATCTACTGTCAATATTTTAGTCAATTCTAATCCAATTATAGTAGATCCAAGATAAAAACAACTTGAACTCACAGAGTTCAGCCTGCAGATCCTACATGCCTAATCCATATTTTTATCAAGTGTTCCAGTTCTTCAGCAGATTATGTTCCAGCAGGTTAAATGCTTAGCTGATCCATTGCTAGCCTTCAATAAACATGTTGTCTAAGCAAAAAGATCTAAGAGTACTTTAATATGGAAGTTGTCATACAGTTTGACTCAGACTATAGTTTATTTCATTTACTTTTAGAAAAGAATACAGAGGGGAGAAGCAATGAGTCTGCTGGGACTGGTTCTCGCCCATTTGAACTCAAATTAGCAGAAAAGCCTTGGTGTGATAAATGTTTCCTTTGCTGTGAATGCTCCCCTATTCCTGTTCAGGTGAGCAGTCTCAGGGCAGAGGAAAGGATTTATCTCAGACACTTCATAGCTAGCAGGGTTCAGGCAAGGAATGGGGTGTTTGTACCAGGAACATCCCTCGGCCCTGACACTTGAAATTCCCATGCCTCACTCACATTGGAGAGTTGAAATTGTCAGAAAGAGAAGGAGAGAGGTCCTTGTGTAAGGAAGGTATTTGAGGAGTGACTCCCCTCCCTGGGGAGTAACCTGAATTTGTATAAGATCCTGAGTCCCAGGCCTTTTGAATGTGAAAATTAGTTTCTTGTACCTAGAACCAAAATAAGACCACCCCACCACGGCAGGAGCTGACTTGCCTCTTTCTTTTACTACTCGATTTCTCTTTGGAAAAAGGTCTCACCAGCAAAGGTCTCACTGGAGACACCACAGAGAGTGGTTAGGATGCCATAATGCCCAAATCCAATGAACATAAAAGAGCTCCAAATTTATCCTGCTGTAAGGCTCACCTAGGACAGTCCCTCACTATCAGGTTGAAAAGACGCTTGAAGAGCAGCCCAGCTTTGCAAAACAAGATCCTTACGACACAAGGATCAGTGACATGTTCAAGCTGACATTTTATTTCAGCTGTTACTTCTTTTCTGCTTTCTGTCACTCCAGTAGTCCCTGCTGGCCAGACTTAAAATAAACTTTTTTGTCTCTGGAAAAATTAATGGCATTCCTGTGGAAAGCAGGTTAGTTGAAAAAGCTCTATCAAGTCCAAAAAATAAACAGGAAAGTATTATTAAGAGAAAAATAATCTTTAAGAGAAACTGATTTAATGATTAACAGCTCTACTTTACCACAGACAGAATTCCTCCAGTGATATATGGAAACCCCCTGGGACTCTCAATTTTTACTAGATAATCCCTCCTGAATGGTAAAATACTGCTATATCCCCTGCACATCACCTTTTGAACTATGCAGGCATTTTACTAATTGACCTCAAGAATAACTCTGGCCCAGATTATCTGAGGTGCATGGCTGCCTGGCTTCCAAGAATAAAATAAAATTTTTGCTGTTTTGTGGGGGCCTTTTGAAATTTTTTGTTCTAAGTTTGTCCTGGAGGCCTTAATAAACAAAACAAAACACACGAACAACAAAAAACCAAACCAAACCAAACCAACAACTTCCCCTCCTCCCAAGAAAACCTCAACAACAGAGAGAAAAAATCCCTGAGAATCAATGTCTGCAAACCATACATATTCTGTTACTCCTCATTCTCAGGTTGCCCATTGTATTGTCCATTCGTTTGATCACATAATTACCATTTTTCCACAGTGCAATCAGTGCACAAGAATCAAAGGAAAATCTACACATTTTAAATCACAATTTTTTAATTGACTATAGGAGGTCCTTAACATTCAAGGAAAGAACTTATTTTCTTCTAAATCCATCTTTTAGAAGTAAGATTCATACAATGGGCTAACTAAAACTGCAGCCATGAAAGAACTTTACTGCTTGGTATTTCTCAGCATAGCTCTCTAAGTTTTCCTCCACAGAAGTGAAAAGCAATAAAGCTTCACTTTTAAGTGGCTTGAATCAGCATCAAGTTAGGCATAGGATAAAGACTGTGAAATGGTTGTCAATACCTATAAAAGCAACTATACTGTTCAAAGAGGTACATCAAGTTCCTGGAACCTGTCAGGGAGAGAAAAAATGTTCTATTTGCTAATCTTCCAGAAGGGTGGAAATAAAATACTGACAATATATTTAATTAGTTAAAGTCAGAGAGCAAAATCAGGGCAGATATCCTCTCCTGTGCATAGCTCCAGTCAGCATTTGGACAGTTTTAGTTATTTACACTGCTAGCTCAACCATGGGGCCAATCTGGGCTTATAGAAAAAGGAGGACAGAGCCCCTGCCGCGATGACTTTGAGGAAGAAAAGACAGTAAGACATAGAATGAAAAATAATCTCAATATTCCTTATTTTTTTCCATTCATAATTCAGGTATACAGGAATTCAGCACTACTAATCAAATCTGCATCGAGTTTTCAGAAATCTCAATCATTACAGAAAGCTACCACCAAAATTCCTTACTTCATTTCTTTACTTCTTTGCCACTTTAATTCTTCACTCCTTTACTTCTTTTCCACTCTCCAAAATACATTTTTCTGGAGCTCTGCAAATACATCATAACTACATGATGACAGCATGGCACACAGTGGGTTTCTGTACAACCCGATGTGCCATGGCTGAACAGGACTAGCCAGGCAGTGGGAGACCCCAGGGTTGGTAAGGATTTCTAAGTAACACAGCACACATTTTTCTGTAACCTGTTGTTTCCATCTGGTTTTTATCTTGCAGATGATAAACAATACATAACATGGAAAATGCAGGCTGGATGGTGCTACTACTAAATCTTTGTCACATTCGGATTTCTGGAGTTCACATCTTCACGTGTAGACCACTTTCTCAATTCCCATCAAACCACTTCTTGTGACCCTTGCAACCCTGCTTCCTGTTAGGTTTTTCTTTCTCCTGAACTCCCTGGAGGAATAGGTTGCTGCTATAAAAAAACAAAGAAGTAAGCAGGAGAATATCAAAGCTGTCTTGTATGCAGTGAACAAGTGCATATAGTCAGGACGTGACTTGAAGAGATTTCATAAATAATACATTTTCCCAATGGCTGGAGATGGATAAGTCACACTGACACCTGAGTGGTGGCTGACACAAAAAATAAAGAATGTTCCTAACATCCAAGTCAGCAAAATTAGCAGCTCTCTGCAGAAGTACCCTTTAAAGTACCATCAAATTCTGCCAAAGAACTCAAGGAATGAATCTGTGACTGATTTGGTCTGGCCCTTACTCTTCAAGACTGACCTAAAACAGAGGTTTTTAGCCTGCAAGTCTGACACGAGAGAGGAGTAAAGGATGCTGTTTAGTTTATCTCTAATCCCACACAGCAAAGGACAGAGATACAGAGATACAGAGGAGCTCGCTGCTTGTTTAGAAGAGTTCTTGCCTGCAATGCATGTTTACAGGGACAAGAAAAGCCTGTCAGATGCAATGACAGCTAATTTTATCCTGTCTGTGAAAGGATTGGAGAGTTTCAGAAGAGGCAGGGAGGCTAAAAAGGGAAGGCATTTTCTCAGTTTAATGATGAGTCAAGTGCCCTTCACCACAGTGCCTGCACAGCACCAAGCCAGTTACGGCAGAGGACATTGATCCTCGGAGGGACATAATCATTTCACAGACTACAATTTAAAATGTTTCTATTAGGACAGTGACAGCTCCTGAGCCCTGGCTGCTGTTTTGTGGCTTGCAGATTTATGTGTATGTGCATGCCTGCATGCCTGCCCGCCCATCCATCCATGCTTCTACTGAGCTACTAACCTGTCAAAGAGGCATCTGATGGCTAATCCTCATGGACAATTTCCTCCCAATTCTGCCACAATACCTCTTGCCTATTTTGAGGTGCTAATTCTTTCTCAGAAGTGATGCAGGCTGTGATCAGTGCTGTCTTCATAACACAGCAGCCCTCACAGTATACATTTTCTTTGGGTTTTTTGGTCCACTAAGTGTTGTACTGATCAAAACAAGGGCAAGATAAAGAACTTAGAAAAAAATTCAGGATGCAGTTTCCCATTTCAACAAGTACAGAAAGTCTTGTCTGTTTTTGACAGACATGGGTGAGCAAATTCTTCTTGTCTGAAGGGAGTCTCAGTGGAAACTCATGGGACAAATTGAAGCTAACCACCAAGGCATTAAAATATGAATTTACAGCAATGAAAACAAAGTGTGTTTGACTGTGTATACCAGTGATATCTGAAGTATTTTTTTAAAGCATAAAGTCCTACTAAGCGTACACTGTGACTTGGCCAAATCATGTGAAACACTATTCAATATTTTTTGAAAAGAAAAAATGGGCTGTGAAAAAGTTTCTTCTTTCAAACAGAAAACTGAGCTTCTAAGTCAAAATGAGTTGCTTTCTCAGAGACACAGGGCAAAATTACTTCACCATCCAAGATCAGTAGTATTTTTTTATGGAGATATTAGCATATACAAGGACTCTGTCAACTTGCATCTTAAAAGATAGATATGTGATAGATATATGCAAAAAGGACTTGATGTATCACTTTTGACAGACCCTGAATATTTAATTCGATTTGGCATATCAGATTCCAGAAAACTCAGGCAGGAAGTTGTTTATATGACCTATTTTCCAGTCATCATAAACTTGCATTTACTCTGAGCTATTTCCTTTCTTTCAGGTTAGGACTAGTGACTGGGCACACTGTGATTAAAAAAGTCAAAGCATTATTCCACATTACTGAATCCATTGAATTCTTTAATGTAAGCCAAGCAATTACATCACAAAGAGAAGACTTTCAGTTAGAAGTTCAAAGTATATAGAGGGATTTAAAATGTCTATACACCCTGTCAAATGCTAAATCAAATGGAATAACCTTATGTATACATACTTTACAACTCTCAACAGCTTTCTGATCTCTTTCAGGATAAAGACATAAAGCAAACAAAAGTTTCTTTCTCGTCAGAGACACCATCTAGTTTGAAGAGTTTCAACTTTGAATTCTTTTAAATACCTGTCTCCTTCCCCCTGTAGTTATTTATATCTGGAAGGTAAAAATCTGGTTGCTGAAAAGTTCTGAGCTAACAACAAAATATTAGAGGACTACAAAATACATTAAACCTTACAGGAGTAAGGAACTGGATAAAAAGTATTTCTATATTCTTTAATGTATGTATACATAACAGTTAATTTATATGTATATTTATAATCTATTTATTTATTTTCTATATACAGCACAGTTGCCCACATTTGCCTTCTGGCTAATGAAGAGTTATCATTAGAACTTACCCCATAAAGTCAACCCATCTCTCAGCTAACTCAACCTAATATTTATTTATGTTCCAAATCTACTTCCTGTACCATGTTATAAACTAAACCCTTGGGAACTAGTTTTCTATTTGATTTGTGTTTAGCTCAGGTACAGAATGACTTTCAACCCACGTGAGGATGAAGTCACTAGTAGCAGTCAGTACCAGGAACCATGATGTTGTTAACCATCATGGAAGGAGCAGCTCCCACAGATGAGGCCATGCATGGGCTAAGAACAGGCCACCAAAAAGCTTTCTTGACTGAAGTGAGATGTTTTTATTACTGCACACTGCACTCTTGGGCATCCTTCCCTTGGGCATGGTTGCTTTCTTGCCCTGCTATTGCAGAGGGGTAACACAGGGAAGTCTCTCAGTCAAGTGAGGATTCATCCACTTATCCCTGCTTTGGCGGCCCTACTATCTCCCTGTGTGCATTTGTCATTGTATGAAATCCTGGGAACACTACAGTGTGTGCCAAAATCTGCTGTTATAAGATATTGTTACCCACACTGGCATGATCTGTAGGGCTTCAAGTCTGCAGGAGAGCTCAAACGTGTACAGAACATCCCTAGACCACCTCTCCTTACCTCAGCCACAGGATGATCTTAACGCTGTGAAATGTTGTTAGCTTATTACCTGTATTAGCTTAAGCAGTCTGTATTTATTTAAGGGATATTTATAATATATATTTTCCTGTCCCATGTTTTCTTTTCCTATTTTAATGTGTTTTAAGACTTTGAGTCTAAAGAATATATAAATATGACACTCAGCCTTGACTACACAATTATGACCAGTAATTTTATAATATCCTACATCAAATTTTCAATTAATTTGGAGTAAATGTGGTGTGTCACACCAACATTTGGCTGTACCGTTAGTGAAAGCTGGAATCTTTCCCACTCTGTGGGAGGTTTTGCTCTTTTGAAGACCTTTTTCACTCATATATCACCTGTGTTAAAATGCAAATGGCTTAAATATAATCAAAGCACAGAATGTGCTGTGATAGGAAAAAAAAGCTGTTTCAATCAGCATGAAGGAGCAATTCTGTAAAACTGAAATGAAAGATTTCAACACCTATGTTTTGTTACCACATGTCAGCATCATGCAATACTACCTCTGTTGATGTGTCTTTTTAAACAGTAAAGAAATCATATTGGCTGGAAAAATCCACCAGATTCCAAATTAATAGCAAAATAAAATTTAAAAAAAAAAGGAAACTATTTTTCTTAATTTGAGAGTGGTCCTTCAGGATTTTCAATGATGATAATTGAACTTCATGACAAAGACATTCCAATCAAATAGATTTTTTCCCAGTGCAAAAGATTTTAGTATTATTTTATTGTTCAATGTATACTTTACTCCAAGAGGAGAATTAAACAATATATAATTGAAAATGCCATATGCAATGAAGTCCTAATTTGTTACTCTGAGCTTTGTTCGTCTTGCAATTATCAAATATCTTTACTCAGGGCAGCCTTAACATTGCCCATGTATATTAATTTGATGAACTTTGGTAAGGCAAGAACTCATTTTAATTTTTTAAAATTAAATTTACAGAAGAATCAAAACGCTGCTTTTCCTCAAATACAAAAATGTAATTTTTTTCCCAAAATGTTCAAAGGGACTACTTTTAATTAGTTTTTTCTCTGTTTTTTCTGTCTTTTTTACTTTAGTGAGCACTGTTCAACTCGTTTATGAACCTTTTCATATAAAATTATGTTATGTTCATATAAAATTATGAACAGTGCTTTAGTGAGCACTGTTCAACTCGTTTATGAACCTTTTAATATAAAATTTACCATAGATTTATTTGATTTACCAGGAAAAAAGGTAATTTTTTCGTACTATGTATATATAACTATATCATGAGCTATTTAACCATCTTTTGGCCATGTAATATATGTTTAAAAGGCAACATTGTTATGAAAAATGAGACTTGTGAGGAATGACGTTAATGTTCTGTATCTTTGGAAAGGGCCCTCTTAGCCTTTTCCACCTCTGGGGAAAAAAAAAAAAGAAAAAACAAAAGAAAAAAAGAGCCCATGGTGTGTATTCCTAACATTTCATACAAAGTTTGCCTGTGATATTTTTCACGAGGTGGGAATGAAATTTTTTTTCCATATGGAATATCTCTGTAATTACAGAAAAGTAAACATACACGAGAAAAGGAGAGAGAATTATAAAAGATGAGACAATTTATAAATCTCTCTGTATAAACTTTGCAGAGAAACACATGGAATTATATATAATGTGTTAAATGTGAAGATAAATTAGATTTGAAAATGTAAGAGGGAGGTGTTAAAGCACATTTTGCTTAACTGCAATTATCAGGTTGTCATTTAAAATACAATGCAGCCAGTAGTAGAAGGATAAGAGGCAGTTCTTGGCTTCTAAGGAGGAATTTTTCATTCTCTAAATAAATTGGAAAGCCTAAACTGATTTTCATTACACACATGAGATTCATACAATGCACACCTCTGAAACTGTGTGCCTGGCCTTGCAATGATTCGTGGGCACACAAGCCAGCAGTTGTCAAAGTCATTGTCCACTGCCTGCTCCCTAATAAGAGAGCAGTGGAACAGGACTGTTGCTGATGCAAGTGGCAGGGATGCTGCTCCAGTCATGAGAGCCCAGGGGACACAAGGCAAATTTTAAGGGAGATGTAGGGAGGGGGTCCTATTACTGCTGCTATTAAGATGAGTTTGATTTTGGGGGTAAGAAAGCAAAACCTCTGACCTGAACACCTGAAAATCCAAAAACTTCTGGCCTGTAGCAGAAGCAGTAAATTTGAAACTGCAAACTAAGCAACACACTAAATCAAAACTGAGCTGTCATAAGCTGTTGGAGCTATTTCAGTCAGTGGGGTGGCTTCAAGTAGGTGTCTCAGCACAGAGGAGAAAGGTATCTCAGCCTCTTACACTTTTAGGCCGATAGGATGAGATTAATTAGCTGAATTTGAAATATTTAGCTAAGCTAGTCAACTAGGCTCTCTTTATGACAAAGGAGACACAAAGAGGTGTTTTGTTAGGACCCACCCTTTAAATGTAAGAAAGTCTAAAAGTCACATTTGGTAGATCTCCACCTCTCTCTTTCATCTTAGGAGTGCAACAAAGTGACTTTGACTTAGAAGCCTGTGTGGTCTGTGTAAATTGGGAGAATGGAATCCCATCATCACTCATTTTTGTCCTGCATGCCCTATTATGTGCCATAAAGAAGAGTGAGGACACTCTGCCTGTCTGAAAAGATGCTGAGTATAACCTGCAGGGTGGCAAACGGTTAATGTGTTTTCAAAAGAAAAAGATATGTTGCTAATCTGTGTTAAATGTTTATTTCTTTTCTGAAAATATAGAGAGTGTTTATTTTCTGAAAATATTTGAGAGTATTACTCCCAAAATATACTGTCGCGGCACGCACTTGGTGTTAGCGACAGACGGGGGCGCGACACTGCCCCGGGACCCCAAGCCTCCTAAGCAGTTGCTGACGGATCAACGCGTGGATAACGAGATGGGCCTTGCTTGTTCATCCGAGGGTTGTTTATTATGTGCCCAGAAGAGGCAAAACTAAAAGCGTCAGTTACTCGAATGTAGAACAGAGGCAAGGACCTCGAGCAAAGGTGGGGTAAGGGGTTTTAAGGGGCAGGACTAGGGTGGTGTTCAGGGCTGGAGAACCAATAACTAAGAGGCAGGGGAGGAACACAAGGTGGGGATTACAATGTTGGGACTAATAGGGAGGTACAGGTAAGAGGGGAGGGGAATAATCTAACTAAACTAATGGGGCATCGAGGGATACATAAATGACAGGGAATTCTCTGGAACAAGGGGTAGATATGAGGGAGGACTGACAGCAGGGATTACACCAATGCCTCAGGGGAGGGGGGGGTACAAAACCATATTATTGATCGCAATAATATAAAGAAAAACACACTGGAACCATATACTGCATACTGTTCAGCTCTGCAGAAGGATTTTTTACATCACATACAATGACTTTTTTAATGACACAGAAATTTTTGGGGTCCTTTTTATTTGAGAGGTTCTTTATATAGTGAGTATCTTAGGAAAATTAAGAGGCCCAAATCCTACAGTATTTTGAATGATGCAGGCAAAATTCCCATTGAATTCAGCCGAGGTGGAGGACAGACTGAAAGATCTGGATGCAAATAATGATCATTTAAGCATCTGTTACTGATGAAAGTATTTGCCAACACCTCCCCAGTGGCTTGATCTATTTGGTTTTGTATACTGCAAGTCGTAACCACACAACGAGCAAGTTGCTAAGCAAAGAAAAGCCGAGGGATTTGAGACACCTCACAGGAAGGTGCACACAGTCTCTTTCAAAAGAGTTTGTGGGTCATCCGAATCATGCTTATCTCAATGCAAGTAACAGTATTTCAGAAAGATGACTAATTTTTCCTTGATGACACTTTTTGGCCCCTTACAGATAGAACAGTCATCTGCTTTCCCTTGAAATTCCATTATTACAAATTTTTATGAGTGTTTCCATTCTCAGGGATAAGAAAATTGAAGAAAGCAGCTGTAAACTGTAAGTGTATTGATATCAAAGTGGACTGATTCAAGCTGAAATGCACTCCCCTGTTTACACATTGAAAGGAACTTGCCATCTTTCAAACCATGACTAGAGGGTAGCAATTTTCATTAAACTGAATTCAGAGCTGAAGAGGTACAAAACACTGAAAAAAATCTGAGAAACTGTTTGACTATCCCAAGAGACTAAGCCGCCCATGAGGTTTAAATTTTCATCTGCACTGTCCTGTAAAACGGAATGCAGATATCAAAGTGACTACAGTATCACTTCATGTGGCAATTCAGGGGCTGAATGTTAGGGGTTAGGGCTGAAAAATGCTCAGTTACATGTATCAAACAGATTATAACAGAAAGTAACTTGAGAAGTTTCTAGGTAATAAAGCTTTTTAATGTATCCAAGTACAACATTTTCCATGTCTTTAATTATGTACCATTAGTTACATTATTTAGATTCTATATAGATTAGACAAAAAAAGTACACTTTTTGTCTTTTTTTTAAATTGAGTTCAAATATTTGAAGTTTGTGAAAAAAGAATTAAAGCAAGGAAGTTATCGCATCTTCTCCAAAAGCAGTGTGACAGTTCAACACTTTTAAAAATAATGTTATTCTACTGACATTAAATTTTCTCATGCTGCAATAACATTCTTTTTTCATATACTGAAGCTCTGAGAACTTTGGCAGTTTCACATCCCCAGGGTTCAATATTTTTTTCCTTTTTTTTCTTTTCTTTTCTTTTTTTTTTTTTTTCTTTTTTTGTTTCAGTTACTGACGGTTCACACACATGCTGAGTTTAACTTTGGGCTTCCGGGCTCATACAAACCCTAAAACTCAAAGCAATACTCAATCATAACCATGTTTTCCATGGCTTGGAACAAAACAGTAAACTTTCTGTGGAACTCAGAGATAGGATTAACTTGACAGCCAATCTATACTTTAGAAGTTCAGCCTGAGCTCATTTTGAGGGTCAGTAAAACTTGGAAAATCTTCTTGACAAATTTGGGACAAATTGAGGATTATGAAGACAACTCAAAACACACCCATCTCAAAAGAGGCAAGTAATCTCTCCTGTATCTCTTTTGTCCTCCAAACCAGTTGCTACAGAAAGAAGGGAATTTCACATGGCTGTGAACTTCATAAAAAATATACACAATTCGTTCAGATGAAAAAGGCTTAATTATTCTTATGCTTTTTGCAGTTCAGCTGTTCCATTTGTCCCACATTCAGCTGAGATACTTCTAAGTTATGCTTACATTAAAGAAATTCAGGCCTATAATTCAATGTCAATCAAAGTGTATGAAATCTCTCTCAAACAAATGAGTCTTTATTTTTTTCACATCTGAAGGCACCTAACTACATATGATCCCATTCAAGTTATGTTTAAGTCCAGATCTCAAAAAAATAAACCTAAAAAAAAAAACAACTAAAAAAGAAGTGTCCAGTCTTTCATTATTTACATACTTAATGTTGCTTGATTCAGAAACCACAATATAAATGTTTTCTTTTAAAAAATCTGTAAGCATCAAGATATATATAAATATTCTACAAAACGATCAGTGTGTTCTCACCAAAAACAGATGCCTTGCAAATATTTGGCTTGTTTTTAAAAAAAACACTTAAATCATTTTTTGAGGTCTGGCCATCTATACATTCAAAGTGCAAGTGCTTTTAGAAGAAATACTTCTAAAATATATATTTATACATTTTTCATATGTCTCTATGAAATAGAAAGTCTTTACTTAATATTCAGAAAATCCACTGTAGTGCAGGTGTACAGGACTTTCCAAAAATTACTTGGGAACAAGATGAATTTATCCAAATGGCCCCTTTTACAGGAAAGTTTATTCTGCTGTTCACAGCGTCCCAGCAGCACAGTGAATACCTTCAAGTTTCCCAGCTCCTTCCAAGGGGAGCATTCCAAAATGTCTCCAGGCAAGCAGTTCTGGATGCTCCCACAGCCCCAGTGCGCTTGCAGGGCCAGAGGAGTGAGCTCAGAGAGTGCCGGCAGTGCAGATTTTCGGCACGGGGTGCAAAGCTCGGGCTGCCTGTCCGGGCTCACCGCCACCCCGGGCTGCTGGGAATCACAGCTGCTCCATCCAAATCTGGGGCAGGAGCTGGGCTGGCTGCAGTGCTTGGCCAATACAGCAGGTGCCATAAAGGAAAAAATATGTGTACAAGTAAGCCTTCTGTTTGGTAATTGTTTATCTGGGTCAGCTGCTCGCTGAGAAGGACAGACTTGCTCTTGGCACCTGTCCTCAGAGCAGTGTGAGTCTGTCCCACACAGCTTTGCTTCTAACAGGGATAAAACACAGCTCCAGTACGCCAATAATTTAAGCATAGGAGTTTAAGCTTTTATTACTTTCCTAAGTTTTCTTTTCCATGCTTTTGCAGCACTCACTTATCCACGCTGGAGCACAGTCTTTTCTTTTTATTATTTACTCTATTTTTGAGGTAGCCATTTCAGGTCTCTAGTTGCTAAGCTACAGCACAACTAATAGGGCCTTATCCAGAAACACTCATTGAGTGTATTAGAAAATTAGGGCAAAAAATCTTAACTAATTGTAAATAGATGAGGCAGGATCCATACCTCCTTATTCTGAAGGCCTAAAATTTGTGTGTCTAGTCTAATCAATCTTATATCCTCTCATCAAAGGAGAGGCTTTGCCTTTTTTAAAGAACAGTTTGTTTATAAGTTGGGCAGCTAAAATACGTGAACCTTACAAGGTGCATATGTCTTCCCTTAACTTTTATGGGAATCCTACACAACGAACTGAAACAAGAAGCCCCTTTTGGGTGAAATGGAGCCCACCATTGGTATCTGCTTCCAATGTGAACCTACCATGCTGAAAAGTTACTTCACTGAAGGGCTTCTTAATAGCTCAGCAAGGAATAAATAATCTGAGCTGGCTAACAGCAAGCAGCCTCCACTACACAGAGATTTTCAGCATAGTCTCCTCAGCTGTTGTGAAATATATGTCTTTGCTATTATAAAATGGCTTTCATGAACAAATACAAATGTGTAAAAAAGATGTGTTAAAAGCAAAGACAAATGAACACACGATGAAGTAATTAGAAACAGATGACAATATACTGCTCTTTGAAAAGAATGTTTTTCACTTGGTTCTATTAATGTACAGAGACCCGCAAAGCTCTTAAACATCGAAGAAGGTTTCCAACACGTAGTAAGTTGCAGAAAAGAAACAAATAATTAAAAAATTCTTCCATTGCTCTTTCAACAATGTACAAGCGTTACAGGACAATATTCTCTTTCTGTACTTCTCCTAACTTAAATCACATTGCAAAGCATAAACAGTACATTACACATAAAAACATAATGTGTATGCAGAATCATTTTTCTTGAGAAGGCAATCTGCCCATGCTTTCCATGTGAGCTTAAAATGGTTTCTCTTCTACTTTTGTTGGCACAAGTGGTATTAGGAACACACCAGGATTTAATCACTTTAAGTCATAATATTCTTTGGCCAAACTGCAATTGAAGTCAATGGAGATTGTAATTTGGGCTCCTTTATTTTCAAGATCCTTTGATATTTCAGAGGATAGTTCAGATCTTCTCTTCCATAAAATCAAAATCACGTTTTGCTATTTCCCTCTCCAGCATGATGGTAAGTCCTGGATTCCCTTTTGTTAACACCCAAGGACATGTGAGGCAGCACCTCCTGCAAGCAGCTTTGTGTATAGCTGATTTCTGCCCACTAGTGTCTAAGACATCAATTTCTAAACATTACACAATAATGCACATTTAATTCCAGCTTTTGGGGAGAAGTCAATCATGAGAGTTTCGTGACCAGAAGGTCAGAAAACAGGCAGGACCGTTTCCTGGCAACTTAATGGCATTTGGCTTTATAGCTTAATTTCATAATATGTAAAGACTCTTCAGCAATCTTAATTACATTCTGAGCAAGGAAAAAAAACAATCTCAGATACTGGATTAAATCCTGGAAATGGACAGTTCTAGCAATATGGTATATAATCTTTTAAAAGTTGGTGAACTATTGAACAGAAGAGTCTAAGTAAGGAAAATTATATTTTTGGCCATGGGCCTTTACCAGAATTTGTAATGTGTTACATGAAAAGCTCAAACCACATGGCACAGACAGTCATTTGTAGAAAACTTTCCACTTCTTCGTGCTCTGAGACTAATGTTGGGATCAATTCTCATGGATTTCAGGAGGAAGAGACAGCTGACCACAGATTTGGCTCAGAAATCAACTCTTTTACATCAGGGGTCATTCTTTTCTAGAGGGTAAGTAAATATTTTTACAGACATGAATGGAAGTGGACACAAGATGATCTGGGACATCAATCAAAGTTAAATTGCTTCTTAAGTGAGATGTGGAAAGAAGATAAGACTATTCATTGCTAATATTACAAAATGTTTGTGTAGAGCAGAAAGGATCTCACAGCACTACAGAAAGATTATGCTGCAGAGAACTTACAATCTAAGTGATAAAAAAGACTAAATGCAGAAAAATTACATTTGCTGCCTAGCGTCAGCTGCAACAGGAAAAGGGATGTTGGCTTGTCAAGAGTAAACCATTTTATAAAAGTGTCTTCTTTCTTCTTGGCCCCAATGTTTTCCACCCATCCTGCAAAAGAGAGCCTACTATAACTGGAAGTGAAATTGCAAGACCATGAGGGTTTATTAATCTTTAAGGGGTTTGTGAATATCAATCTATTTTAAAACAAAGTTTTTTTAAAAAAATTATGCAAATAGGTTTCTATATTGAAATATAACATGGATAAAATTGAAAACAATTAGTTGAGTTGTTTTTAAGCTGTTAACTCAATATTTGCTCAATATTTGTATCACTACTTTGTAATTTGTAGATATGATTGCTTTAGACATTCCGGCCTCTTTTGACAAGCCTGGTAACTGGGAATCTTCTGTGTAAAATACTTCTAGTTCTGACATTCCAGTGGCTTGACATTTACATTTCCTGACTCAGATGTGGTCAAAAGGTGTCCTTCACTGCATCATATTAAATTTTGACCACTCATTTAGCAAATTACAGAAAGGCAGCTATCAATCATGGGCTTTGTATTTATTTTCTTACAGAAGGTCCAAATACTGCAACTTTTATCTAGAAAATTTTGAATGTAAATTAATTTTGGCCTTGCATTTTCAATGAGAAGAAATGAGAACATATCTAAAGTTTTTAAACACAGAGAATAGCTTCATAGCTTATAAATCTGCTTGCTGATTTCAGTCAGTTTTGTCAGGATGTAGACTGTCCGGAGACAAATACAATCACACAGAGTCTATGGAAATGGGTGTTTTCATAAATGTTTAAGAGATTATTCACATAGCCAAAAAAGAGACAGAAGATAGAAAATAAAAAGTTCTGATAGTGGTCCCCAAGATAGTATATAGGTGTTGAATGGCTTGAATATCACAAAAATTGCTGTGGTTCATTTGACCGGTCGGATGTAAGTTGAAAGCCAAGATGTGGCTTTAAATAGTCACTTTGATTCCAGAACTCTGACTTTACTGATACCTGTCCTTCAGCATCGTACCTTGAGTCTATCACTTCTTACTTGAGTAGTGTAAGGCTGTTTAAACAGGCATTCTTGATCTCAGCAGAAAGAAGAGAAGTCATTCCAGACCTCACATCTCTCTAGGCTGGCTGGTTTTTTCACTGTAAGTATGCTCACTTTATGCTAAGCGTAAGCAATGCCTAACCTGTACTTTCCTTTAAGATATTCCATCTGGTGTGAGCACAGAAGGAGGCAGCATAAAGCTACAATGTCGCCAGGAAAATTCTCAGTTACTGAGGTAACATTTGGAAGATTTACAGCTTCTAGGAACCATCAGGCTGAAGTCCTTAGAACCCTGGGGAAAATGTCCTCTTCTTATACTACAAAGTTTACACAATTTCCCTCCCGCCTTGTTTGTGTGATTCAGACTCAGTTGCTGCTCTTACCAGCTGCCTTTATGGGTGGCATATCCACGCATTGTGTGGGAAATGACCCCACACAAGTAGAGGACGGACAAGAGGACCTAGTACTTTAAGGCCATTTTCTTCTAGCTGTGCTAGCTGACATCATTTGTGGTATGACTCTTTAAATTCCAGACTCTATATATGAGAGATAAATGAGTGCACAAAACACAAACCTAGCAGCAACTCAAGCCTGCCTCCTTAAGCTGTCTTAGTAGTCCATGGAGAAGGTGGAAGGCCCCTGTGGGGGTTGTTTGAAGTAGACAGTTGTCCTCCAGAACTGCTACTGCCTTTAGGGAGTGAAATGCATGAGAAAAGGTTCCCAGGAATAGAATCATATTTGCAGAATATCCTGGGTTGGAAGGGACCCACAAGGATAATTGAGTTCAACTCTGATGGTTGATGTTAGGCTTCATGAGTACCTGCCCCTAATTGTTGTGGTCAATTATTTTTGATTCACAGGAATATTTCAGTCCAAAGAAAACCACAGGTGTCTTCCCTTCAAAAAACTGCTGGTTGAGGACTCCAGGCAGGTGAAGCTTATGTGACCAGAGGTTAGAGAGTGGCTCTCTGGCAAAAAAATAATCCAATTAATTTCCCAGAGCAGTGTATAGGAAACTCATTCACCATAAAAATCTACAAAAGGTATTTTATTTTACTCAGTGATTAAAATGTTAGTTATATTTATTCTTTAAAAGAAATAAAACCAAAAAATCTGCTAATGCAGAGACTGACTTGCTAAATACAGCTTCTGGAGGAGCAAGGGTGAAATGTCATAATTCAGAAATTTTGCAGCCCATTGTGACAATTGAACATAGTTGTTGGTTATCAGGAGTTTCTACAATATTGTGAGAGATAGGAAATTACAATCACCCCCAGTCTCATAGGTTTCAGATCAGGAGCATCATATACTTGGTTGGCCAAACTGGATCCAGAGAGCATCATCAGTCATAACTTTCTATTAAAGCTAATTAAGTTCACCCATTTTTTCCTCTATTAGATGCATGCAGAGAATTTGGAACTCAACATTCAAGTCTCATCATCATAAAATGAGACTCTGGGCAATTCTGAATAACACCCTTCATCTTTAGCTTATTCTTTCCCAACCCTCTGTAAGATAGGTGTGCCATTGTCTCAGCAAGTATGAAACCACAGACACAAGGCACGTGTCTCAGGGTTTCTCTCATGCACATGCATGCAAACTGATAAATACAATATTAAAGCCAATGGAGTGAACCGTAAATGAAAATTCTCACTCCTATAATAGGAGGAGAATTCAGCCTTATTATAAATCCTCCAGTTTCAATGTATGTGTGAAATGTAATCCTGTTCATAGAGCTGCATCTGCAATGTAATTACCTGAGCAGGTTTATTAATCAGGAGAATAAACCATGTTAAACAATAGCTACTTTATCTTCTTTCATTTTCTGGAGAACTATTGGTGGAATACAATTATTCTTAGAAACTTAGCACATCTGAGCTCTAGAAGGCTGAAAATAAAAATAAAAGTCCTCAACACAATAATAAAAAAAAACATTATTTTGTAAGAAAAGTTAGTTTTGTTGAGTAGTGTAGGATGAAACTGAGCTTCCTTTTTCTACTCTTATCTAAACCCATCTCTAGCAAAAATCAGTGCAAAATGAAACATTAAAATGTATTTTATCTTTCTGCACATCTTTTGTTTTACATTTTGAATGTATTTCTCCATACTGTAGCTTGCTTGAACAAATGCTTTTTGTTGTAAACACTTTCAATTGTTTAGACAAACTAAATGTCAGCCAGTGCTAAATGCATTTGCAACAAGAAATACACCAAATCAAAATAATGGCACATGTATCTCAGGCAGCATTAAAGGACTTTAAACAGCAGTGTATCCAAAACAAAAATTCTACATCAAACATAGAAACACATGGTTAATCTGTTACATCTGTTTAGTTAAGTGATGGCCTTAATTACTTTTAGTCACCCATGACTCTCATGAACAGTCTCCACTTTAAATTTAGATTCAGACATTTTTCCATTTCTCTAATTAGGATTTATTCATGTATAAACAAGCTCGACATTGGTTTACCCACATACATTTATGTTTTTTACTGTGTGGCCTTGCAGAGCAATTCCTGCATGTTTTCTGCCTATTCATATAATTGGCCTCCTTGTCCCACATGTAAACCTCAGCAATAACTTGTTGACCAGTGATTTTAATTTTTTTCCCCTCATAAATAGGTTTTGAAAGGAATATCCATAACTTAAAGCTTGATTTTCGTAACCATCTTTCTGATAATCAGAAAGCTGTGCTTTCTCTCGCATCCCTTCATCCGAATGTCCAGAACAGGGATATGTCTGGGTTATTTTTTCCCTTCTCCTCTTTTCCACATCATACTAGGAGTGGATGGAGCATGGAGAGATTTCAGCAGGCAAATGAAGCTTTCTAATAAAATTTCTGCTGACATAATGATCAGCATGAATTTCTTTAAGGGTTACACACTTGTGGATATGGTCTTTTATTCAGTCATCTCTGGAATGATTTCTCTCAAGCACAGAATAAAACAGACTGAGCACATATTTTCAGGTTGAACCCTTAAATTAACTAGATTAGGCACAGAACATTGATTGGTGGAGCTAATGCTGCTGAGAATCCTTCAGAATAACATATTCTGGGATATGAAAATGAGATTTTAGCATCTTGCCAGGATTTCTCTCCTTGTAGTATTATCTCAGTGCCCCTTGTAAACAGGCCGAACATCCTGTGAACATCTACAATTTTGAGTGTCCCCAAACTGTGATTTACCACGACCTCCATTACTGATTTGCAGAGGAAAGAATTAAAGTATTGAAGTAGTGCCCTAGAAGATGTCAGCTGTGCCAAGGACTCCACAGTATTACATCACAGCAGTGAGAGGAGACAGAAGCCAATACATTCATGTGACACCTCATATGACACTTCACACTTATCAGATACTGTAAGCAAAGTTCAGAATGCTTTCTACTATTTTTCTCATTTAGTTTTATACACCTCAATTTTTGACCTCTTTCCATGTGCTGCAACATTATCTACACCTAAGTGCACATTTTACAACAATGAAATATATGGTATATCTATTGTATAAATTATACAATTATATGCTAGTTCAAGTAAACTAACAAATCATAACTAGAACAATTTTCCTGTTTAAAAAGCTTCAAATTTGCATTCCCAAATAATCTTTATTTGGGAAAAAAATTTTGGTTTGTACTAAATTATATCTCCTCCCTTCTCTCAAGTATAATCTTCTTTATGGACTACCTGTAACTGTAGTTTAGCCAGTTGGTATCTGGTTGCTACAGCCAACACAATTTGAACAAAATTAAAAATGCTCAAAACTAATTCCATTGACAATAACTGCATTATATGCAGGTCAAATTGACACAATCAGTTTTTTATATAAAATACATTTATTGATACTTGGAGCTTCTCCACTGTCACTGGACTTACACAGCATTTAGAAAGTTGAAATCTGCAATTTAGATTCAGCTATTATGCTATTTTTGAACTATTGCTAGCAGATAATCCTTTCCATGCCATTACCATCTCTTGATGTAGCTCTCAAATTTGACCTATTCCTTCAGTCTGTACTAAGAATTTTCAAATCCAGACATATGTATCCAGCTTGAGCAGATGGGGAATATTGTTACTCTCTGAAACTCTGCTGACAGAAGGCAGCCTTAATTTATGAGATCAGAAAGAAACCAGGTTATAAAAAACTTACACGTCCATATTACATATGGGGGTATTTTAACTGAGTACCATCTCTTTGAAGTTGTTTAAGGAATGGAAATGAATGACAATTTGTGTCTTACTTGCTTTGTTCAAAGAATTACCAAAAGGCTCTTGATATAAGAGAAAGGGAGGGAGAAGCAAGGATAATGTTTGTGGCTGTGGATATCTTAGTGTAGGGAAAAGGCAGTGACGGGAGCTCTTAGCATGGTTAAGTTTTGTACGATGACAATAGCAGTTGAGGAGATCTTCTAAAAACAAAAAATTCAAAAGGTGTTGAAAAGATATAAAATGAGAGAAGAGAAAGCACTTAACAGATTGAGAATCAGTAGAACAAATGTGAGCAGGTTCCTACTCAAACACTTATATCTTTTTTGCAAGGAAGCAGGCAGAAGCCTTTTGACCAATTTTAAAGTCACTTCTGAACTAGCTAAGCCCATATCAGAGTAGTGTGGCTTGCAAATTGGCATCTTTATATTTGTCCTTCTCTGGACTCTTTCTTAACCCATGCAGAAAAGACCACTCACAAACAGCATGGGCTCAGAATGGGCATTGGAAGGAACAGAAAGAAAATGCTCAGGTTTTGACCATGGGAGAAAGTAAGTTCAAATATTCTCAGAAAATCACTTAAAAATATGTAAATAAATAAATTTATTGAAAATCCGTTTAGATTTTTGTTTGTTTGTTTGTTTTCTAGACACAGCCAATACTGGTTTCTTATTTCAAAACAAAAGAACCACTTTTTCCACCCAACATCTATGACCAAATTCATCTATGTTTAATTTCAAGGACGCCCAGGTTTTTGCTAGCAGCTTCCAGGCATCCATCCTATTCTTATTTTTGCAAAACTCCACTTCTGAGTGAAGAAGTCATAACTATAGTTTTTGGGGAATGATTAACAGGCTGGTATATTCTGCAATTTCTCCTGCAGATTTTCATGTGTTTACACAGACAGTTTTGCCTACTATCTCTCAGATGGCTGGTTCCCTCTTTGCGTCCTAATAGAGGTAGGTGATAATACTTTCAAACCACCTGTGATTTTTCTGTGCACATTACCTTTTTTTCCCCAGGTTTCCTCTTTCTCTGATGTGACATTTATACTATGGATTTTTCTTTTGTTGGGTTGTTTTAGGACCCAAGCCTGGCTCCTCCAGAAGTGGCTCTGAGCATCTGGACTCACTTTTCTACCATTTTTCTCCTGATAAAATCATCTTGTGTGTAGACCTGAGTGTATTCTATACAATCAAAAATGTGTTTCATTTTCTAGTGAATCACTGTGGCTGCCAAATACAACCCAAATGGCAGTCTGAAAAACAGAGTCTCCTAATGGGAATAGAGAATGCAAAAATGTTTCCCTAAGGCACCTGCCAGAAACCTGCTGATGCATCATGTGTTGGAAAATAGGTGGCAATAGTAATTTCATGGGTAGTGAGAAATGTTGCCTTTACAAAGAGTTCCTTAATTTCTTTGGTCTGTTCACAAAAACATCTCAGTCTTTCTACCCTCACCAGTTAGTTCACTTACTTGGCTAATTTTCCAATCATTTTAATGACTCTTGGAAAATGTTTGCTAATTTATTTTGCTTCAATTTAAAAACAAAATAATCTTATTCAAGGCAGGAGTCATGGGCTCCTAGTAAAAATTGGCCTAGTAAACACTTTGCTGAAAGATTCCTTTGTAACTCAAAGACACCCTGGAATTTTTAGGGTTTTTTTCCCCTCCCCTTTCAGTGCATATACCTTTAGATAAAATCATTAGATGAACATCAATGATTCTCACTAATGGATACCTTTCTGCAAATAACTAGCTTTGGAATCAAAACACAGCATGCAGCAGAATGTTTGTTTCAGGGGACGATGGTCTATCCTGCTCAGGAATGACTTACTAACAAATGTGCAGGCTGTATAGGAGACCATCTCAGCACTCATGGAACTGCCTGCTCACCAGGCTGGTTAAGCCCACTCATAGCATCTGTCAGGCTATGGTTATCTAATACAACTTCCAGACAGGATGTAAAAGCTAAACTGGGCCAACACCTCCTCAACCACTTATCTGATCTCAACCCCTCAAGCTTGATGGAATGGGGCAAGGATGGCTCACAACAGAATCACAGAATCATTTAGGCTGGAAAAAGACCTCTAAAGATCATCAAGTCCAACCTTTGAACAATCACCACCTTGTAGACTAGATCATGGCCTTAAGCACCACGTCCACTTATTTCTTGAATACCTCCAGGGATGATGACACCATCACCTTCCTGGTCAGCCCATTCCAGTGCTTAATAATCCTTTCCATGAAGAGATTTTTCCATATGTCCAACCTGAACCTTCCCTGTTGCAGCTTTAGGCTGTGTCCTCTCATCCTGTCACTGGTTGCTTGGGACAAAAGACTGATGCCCACCTGGATACACCCTTCTTTCAGGGAATTGTCAAGAATTATAAGGTGTTTCTCCCCCCTGCCTCCTTTTCTCCAGACTAAACAACGTCAGCTCCCTCAGCTGCTCCTCATAGGACTTAATCGCTAGAAGTTTCACCTGCTTCATTTCCCTTCTCTGGACACACTTCAGCACCTCAATGGCCTTCCTGAAGTGAAGGGCCCAGAACTGGACACAGGATTCGAGGTGAGGCCTCACAGTGCTGAGTAGAGAGGGACAATCACTGTCTTGGTCCTGCTGGCCACATTCTTCCTGATATAGGCCAGGATGCCACTGACCTTCTTAGTCACCTGGTTATTGCGGAGAAAATGCAGTTGNGAAATAGAAATTGTTTTCTCTTTCTTCTCTCTCTGCTCCTCTATGAAAATTTCCTGAGAGGGAGAAGAATGTGGGTACCACACCTGGTCACAGCAGATTCTTGTTCATCTGCTGTTGACCAGCACCCCCAGGTCCTTTTCTGCCAGGGAGCTTTCCAGCCACACTTTCCCCAGCTTGTAGTGCTGCCTGGGGTTGCCTGGTGGCCAAAGTGTAGGACTTGACACCTCACCTTGTTGAACCTCATACAACTGGCCTCAGTCCATCTATCCAGCCTATCCAGATCCCTCTATAGAGCCCTTCTACACTCCAGCAGCCAAATGATTGCCTAACTTATCATCTCAATTAATATTTCTCTGCAGATAAATTTTGCTTCACTCCAAGATAGAATCTACTTCTTTGGTGCGTGGTAGGATGTGTCTGGGATGTGTTTCTAAAATGGTGCGACATCTTCTGCCATTTAAGGCCACAAATTAGTAGAAGGAAAAGCATTGAGGAAGGTTCAGAGCAGAATTATCCATCAATCTGAATAATAATGGCATCTGCAATTACTCATGCTGGGACAGAAGTCACAAGAACCATTAATACTCATGCTTCAGGACATAATTGAGCAACAGCTGGAGTCAGGAATAATTTCCTCTATGGCAGACCATTGCACAATTTTGTATATTAGGGATATTTATGTCTGCATTTGAGATGGCTGGCATCAGCTCAGTTGAAGACAGAAGGTCAAATTAGATGGTCCTCTGGTTTCTTCTGTGACAATTATTATGTTTTTACACTGATACAAACATTGTAAAAATCCCAAGCTGTCTCGGGCGTCATGTAGGAAATAATGGCTGCTTCTTCGTTCTCATTTTTTCCATCTGTTTTGGATAACCTAGAAATTAATACCAGTTGAGTCTGTGGTAACTTCTTGAACCAACAAGTAGCAAAATGAGGAAATGGAACTGCAAGAGACTGTGCAGCAAATAAGCATCATCCATATCAGTGTGTCTACTTTTACCAGTACTCGCTTTTAGCAAATACACCCTGTTAGGAAAACCCATCTCAAAAAATATTCCAACATCTTTTGTATCACTTTGGTGTCTCACATTGACTAGTTGTATCTATGTGATTTCTTCTGGCAGGATTTCCATGAACCACGAAGTGGAAATGATGTGAATGGAAATTCAGGTAAGAATAAGTAATTTAAATATAACAGTTATAGAGGTTCAGTACTGCACTCTTCTTAAAAGAAAACCTTGATGATGTTGATTGTTTAGCTAATTCAGTATGCAATGTTGTATGAGTTTCAAATGCAAATTCAGTGCTAGATGATTTGATTGATGCTGATAATGCAAGAAAATAATGAAAAAGAAAATTCAGTCTCCCCCAAATATTTCCAGTTTTGCAAGCTATGCAAAGTTTTAGGATTTATATTGCCACTCTCATTAAGACAAGAAAGCTACAACCTGATTTGAACAAAGCAGACTAGGTAAATTT
Source organism: Ploceus nigricollis (assembly GCA_013399945.1). Lineage (NCBI taxonomy): Eukaryota > Metazoa > Chordata > Aves > Passeriformes > Ploceidae > Ploceus > Ploceus nigricollis. The sequence continues at coordinate 1,586,149 of VXBC01006480.1, forward strand.
TCAAATTCTATTCCACTTCACACTCATAATTGAACATTTCTTTTAGCTGATACCTTCTTTGACTCATCTGTATGGTAGCAACCAGACTCAGCCATTAATAATAATAATAAGAAGAATAAGAATAAGAATAAGAGTAAGAATAATAACAGCTATATTAACACTGGGGATGACTTTTCTCCTGAAGAGGGGAATTTTAATCTCCAGAAAATGCCTGTAGCTATTCTGAATGTACATCCTATCATCATAGTAACAGACATGAAAAAAAATTTATACTATGGAAAGTTATTTACTGAGGAGTTTCTGAGTAGCTGCAAGTAATCATCCTGTGACAGAAGGCCAGGGCAAACTGAAGCAACAGGAATTCAAAGGCATTTAAGAAGTTTCCTTGTATTTGAAGTTGAAATTAATAGAAATAGAAGCAAAGAAATAAAAGATATTGCAAATAACATACATGGTTAAGTCATAAATCAAGTCATTTTACATTTATGTAAGGCACTATATTCAGAATATTTACAGGAAAGCTGTTCTGAAAGTCTAAAAATTGAGACTTAATCTAAATGCTATCTTCCCATTTCCAGGTTTATGTCTTTCAGAATTAAATAGTTGATTGCTGGAGGAAATACATTGAAATTTTAGTTTTAGTAAACAAACCTTTAAAATACTCTATAGAGGACATGTAATATGGATTGTAAAAATATTTACACTGTAAATTACAATTTCCAAACAAGCAATCTACAGAGAAACATTGACCAAACAAAATAATGTTTAAGCTAAAATATTTACCCCATTTCTTTCTGTGTATCAGGTGAAAGGAAAATTAAGGGGGAGAAAAGAAAATTAAGGGGAAGGAAATTCAATAATAATTTTTCTTTCTGTCTCCCACCACCCTTTTTTTTTACCATTGTCGGTATCGTTCTGTTCCGTCACTTGTTCTACATTAGATTGATATCTCTTAATATGTTCTCTAACCAGTTCTTGTAAGACATAAAGAGAGATTGAAAGTAACTGAGAAACATAAAGGCATTATAATGGGAAAGATGGGCATATAATAAATCAGAAATGATTATAGGTTTTTGAAGATGTGGAAGAGCAAATTTAACACTTTGGAAAATTATTCTAAATGAAGTTTTGCTGTTTAATATCTGCACTAATTTCCATAAAAAGTAGTAAAAGAAGTAAAGCCAAGTTTATTGAATTTCAAACAAGAAAAGTGCTCTACCCCATTAAGTTTTTTTATTTTTTGCTGATGCTTTATTATTTACCTATACTGACTCTGCAGCACCACACACCATAAGCCTCCATAATCGCAAAAGTTCTTGATTTGCTCCAAGAATATTTTATTGCCTCCATATATTTTCTAATTACAAGCTTTTAGTTTTAAGGCTAAGTGGCATCTCCTTAAACTGAGTTCTGATGCACAACTCTCTGCATAAAGAGATAGTAGCTGGTTTGATTTAATTTATCTATGAAAGACTTTAGGGTTGAAAGGACCCTCATGTAGTTCACATTCATATACAAAAAGCCTGGAGCTTTCACGAAGGACAATTTAGAAGTTTGACTTTGAGACAGGTTCTCTGGCTTTTTAGAATACCTCAAAGAAACCCACCAATTTCTGGAAGTATTTTGAAACCCAAGTCAGAAAGAGAGATACACTAATTCTTGAGTTCCAGTTTCTCAAGCTGACCAAGACCAACTTCTAACATCCGTACTTAATAACTTTAACCACTTGCATCACATTATTTAAGCTAGCTAGAAGATTTCCTACCTCAAATAAGCACATACCTTTATAAAATCAGAGACACATTACATGCGCAAATAAATATTCCGGTTCAACTTTTAAGTAAATTTTTTTTAAAAGTAAATTAAGAGTCACAGAAATTATTGTTTAGGTGGTTTTTTTTTTAATCAGTTCTAATTATTTTCAGTATTACTAAATGCAATGGGTAAGCAGGTAAAAACAATTATGCCATTTGTAATGAAAATGTAACTTTATTGAGTCCAACCCTGAAATAAGTGTCTGGAAAGTACTTTTTAACTATGAGGAACAGTCCTGCAGGTATAGGAATAGCATCCTTTTTTCTTCTTCCTTTTGGCCTTGCTCAGAAACATATTGCTGGCTCTTACCTGAATCTGTACCAAGGTTCATCTTTGTAATTCGTCTAAATTTAAATTGTAACTCTTGACCATGGTAACCCATGTGAATCACATTCACTGGGAAAATCAATACTGCTTTAGTACTTGAAAATCATTCCTTCAGGAACTGGGATTAGTTCTGTACTACAACGAGACAATTGTCTTAGAATCACAGAATTATGAAATTGTTTGGGTTGGAAATGACCTGAATAAAGATCATTGAATTCCAACTGCCCTGCTGTGGGCAGGGACACCTTCCACAATGTCAGATTGCTCAAAGCCCCATCCAACCTGGCCTTGTAGAAAATATCTTGAAGGAATTTAGTGAATAAATTTAAAATATAAGTTCCTATGTACCCCAAGGCTGTACACATCTACCTACTTTCCTTCTTTTCCTAGATCAGTATTTATTCCCTTGCCTCTCCCTGCTCTATAGTTTGTCTTCTATGATCTGTATTCTGTATGTGAGAAATAATATCTCATTGCTAGAATCAGACAGCTTGTCTCTCTTGTACCTTCAAACCTACTTGGACTGGTTTGAGCAGACCACTGATGGCTGAGATCTAGGGTATCTATCAGTTCAGATGCTATTCTTCTGCTTCCTGCATATGAAACCCTTCTTGAATTAATTTTAACGATAAAAAAAAAATTCCTTAACTGAACAAAAATGTCATACAAACATATGGAGCAGATGATATTGCTAACTTAGGCCAGATTCAGAACTAATCCGATACACATAAACAAGATGTCTTTTAGAAGATGGTAAATAAATAGAAAACCACAATATGGAAATTATTTTGTCACATGACATTGAACGACAGCCATGTTTAGAGTGGCTAATAGATATGAGAGCTATGCTAGGCCTCATAGACTATAGAAAGTCATGTAGAAAATCAATCAGTTAAGAAAATGTAAAGTCTTCACAACAGAGATGATTTGGCTTCCTGTGTCAGGAAGTTAGAGATATTCTTCAAAAGCCTTATGATTGTCCTTGCTTGAAATAAAACATGTAAACCACACTAAGGAAGAAGCCTAAAATTAATTTAATTCTGACTCTTCTGCATATGCTTCTTTACAATAGATATAGTGTAAGTCTGAAAAAAGTAGGTAGAGATAGCTTAATGAATTCTAGTCTTTCTTTCACAGCTTGCTGTATCTCTGTAGCCATGTCCATGCTGAGCCTTTTCTGTAACCATTCTGTTATTGAAACAGCACTTCTAAAGATGCCATGCTGGTAGACAACAGCAGAGACCTTGGTATACAGAAAGCAGCTAGACTTTTGTCATCTCTTCCTTCTTGGACCAAAGCTGGAGAGCATGGTGGGAAGGAGGAACAAAGGTTGCAGTTTTCATGCCCTTGCCAGTATTCCCACCACTGCTTCTGCAGTGTTGTGTTTTTAAATTGGGTAGAGAACTGAAATCAGACAAGGATGTTCAGGTAAGGGCCCTATCACTTGCTGGCTGAACATAAACCTTTCCAAACTGGAGACATATATCCACATTACGGTGGCACTGTTACCATGAGCTATCTTTCATTCAGGCACTTTCACAGCACTGGGGCTGCAGGTTGCATGTAACCCCATATTTCTAGATTTTGTAGAAGGTTTTGCACACATATCCAAATTTTGTGGCAGAGTAACCTCCTTCAGTCTTAACCAAATTCTTGTCTCCATATATTTTTTGAAGGAAACTGAAACTTGGACTCATATCTTAGTTTTATGCAAGTCCTATTTCTCATCTTTGCAAATGAGGCAGAATAGAATAGGATTTTGATGAAGAAAAGTATGTTCTTTTTTTTTTTTGGGCTTAGCTCTTAGGAATAGCATGTATCGTAAGAAGGATGAAAATCGTGCACACATTGATTCTAAGTTGTGGGACATGAGGAAAAAATTCAAAACTGTACTGTCTTTTATAACCAATGGCAGAAATTTCACAGTTTCCAAAAGCAATTTAAGTTACTGATGCATAAACATATTGAGATTCATCTGTGCTCTGTTTATTTCTGGTGGAACGATGAAAACCATTGAGTGAAGGCCAAGTATCAATCTTAGTCAGCCACACTGTGGTGAAATAATTGCAGCTTCATTTATCCAACTCAATCCACCAGTCACGTGTACTGTCCTGGTAATTAAGTATTTAACATCCTTTGTTCTTCTGCCACAAAAAACTGTGGCAAAGCAAAATTTGGATCAGGATGCCTTGAAACAGAACAGAAAGCTGTTTTTATGATTATTTGCAAAAATTAATTCCTTATTTTTGCAAAACTCAGGGAAGCAATTATGTTTTTCTGTACCACTGCCAAAATGCAGCACTTAATTTTCCTCTGTTCAGTGACTGGTTTTTTATGTAGGCATTTGCAAGTGAGAATATCTCCATAAAGGCTCTTTGTGTTTGTTGAGTCAATTTTTTAAAAACATGTAGAATATATGGTGTGGGGGTAAGATGATTACTGTAACAAGGAAATCTATTAGACATCACTCAAAGAATGATGGAATTTCCAGCATTTATGATTGTAAAACTAAAATAGACTTATGGCCAAAAATATTCAAATGGGAGCAATTCTTCTTTCCAGGTATATGGGATAGATTTCATTTTTTTATCCATTACTTTAAGGAAAAATTACATAAATTCTATTTGAAAATATTGTCATTGAAAAGTACTACTTAACCTCAGCAGAAAATATTTTGTTTGATTTTTTCCTTTTTTTTCCTNTCTATTTATTTGTTCTTGTCAAAATTATGAAGTATGTGTTCAAAATATCTTTCCATAACAAAAGCCTTTCCTCAGTGAAGGAAAAAGGCCTGCATGGCCAAGCCGATTTAGGTAGACTGGAAAGCTGAAAAGAATTGGGAAGAAGCTAGACATTAGAGTTCACGAAACAAAGAAGTCAGGCAAAGGTTACAAAAACTGAGATAGCCCTAGAAAGAGCAGGAAAACTGGAAACTGGTTCCTTACTGAAAATTTTTACAGTGATGAGACAAACACATTCTGCATTTTAGCTGTTCCGTGCAGTAAAGGAGCTCCGCTGGTACGAACATTCCATTTCTGGTTTTGTGAGGATGCCCTTCCTAAAGATGCTGTGAGCCAGGCACTGAGTCTCTCGATGCCAAACCAGGGGAGGTGAGAGCAAGCATGATCTGGACGAGTGTGAAACCCAGGCATAGGCACCAGATCTCAGCAGTGTCAGGGATGACACAACCTCAGAAGGCTTGTGCAGCTCAGCCAGCCTAGGTGGGAGGTCAGGAACCAGAGACCACAGGGAAGATTTATTTTTTGACACCACTGACTTGGTCTGCAAGCTCCTTGCAGGGCAGCACAGAAAGACATAGGGGGATTTGATGAAGCGTGGGATGGGATATTTGCAGGATTATGCTAGGTAAACATGCTTGTCAAATCCTGTTGATTCAGTAGGTTCTTCTCTGAAATGAGATAACAAAACACAGTTTATTAGTCAGGTGCAATTTTTCTCTTCTGGGTTTTTTTAGGTTTTTNTTTTTGCAAAACTCAGGGAAGCAATTATGTTTTTCTGTACCACTGCCAAAATGCAGCACTTAATTTTCCTCTGTTCAGTGACTGGTTTTTTATGTAGGCATTTGCAAGTGAGAATATCTCCATAAAGGCTCTTTGTGTTTGTTGAGTCAATTTTTTAAAAACATGTAGAATATATGGTGTGGGGGTAAGATGATTACTGTAACAAGGAAATCTATTAGACATCACTCAAAGAATGATGGAATTTCCAGCATTTATGATTGTAAAACTAAAATAGACTTATGGCCAAAAATATTCAAATGGGAGCAATTCTTCTTTCCAGGTATATGGGATAGATTTCATTTTTTTATCCATTACTTTAAGGAAAAATTACATAAATTCTATTTGAAAATATTGTCATTGAAAAGTACTACTTAACCTCAGCAGAAAATATTTTGTTTGATTTTTTCCTTTTTTTTCCTGTCTTCATTTGCTTCTATTTCCATTAGAGAAAACCAAGAAACAAAATCAAATTAAATTGTGACGATCTACTTCAATTGCACTCTTATCTCCTGAAGCCAGGAGTGCAAGATTTGCTGCCATGTGTCTGTCCCATGTCAGTTCAAACCATTTTTTTCTCTGTGATTCAGGTCAGTGCCTTCAACCAGACAGCTGTAAAAGAGTTTGTGTATAATGTGTTATCCTTAAAACTGGTGGCTTGGAAAAATGAAGGTGACTTGATTTTTCAAATAATCTCCTATTATTCCTTTTCATAAAATCAGCAATGTGTGTGTCCCTCTGGGTTTTTATTACTTTTATTATTGTTGTTGCTA
>VXBC01006480.1:1593226-1667336 GCA_013399945.1 Ploceus nigricollis
TTTTTTTTTTGCTAGTGTCAAATCTATGCTAGTGGTTTGAACATCAGTGAGTCTGCTTATGCTTTATTTGCTTTGGAAATACCTAGAGGAATATAAGTCTGTTCCATCAGCCCAGAGGAATACTGTATAAGTCACAAATTCACTGGTGCTCTAGATATTTCCCATGACTGGATTCCCCTAATAGTCAGAAAGAACCTGCAGTAATACAAACCTCCTCCAGAATCCAAGAGATAAGTAAATGTAAGCAACCAGAGTAGCTAGTGAGCAGGTTTCTTTTTTTTTGGCAAAGGGTGGATAACTCCTTTAGATCTGATGCTCATATCCCATGAAATATGCATTTATCTCCATTTCCCTTTCATGCAAAGAGAGCTAATTGCTTCATTCCTTTCTCTGGATCACCTCCAGGGTTATTTTTCTGGATTGCTGAGTTACAATATTCTCTTCTGTCTAAGAGAAAGACTAAAGGCAGTAGTTTAAGCATGAAGATGCTCCATGCTATGAAAATGCACACGTTTTTGAAAAACACACTTAATTAGGACATTTTTACTTGGTTTATCTATGTGTCAATATGTTAGTCTCAGCTGCTCTCTACAAAACACTCTAAATAAATGTTTATAAAATTCTTTTGCTTTCACACATCATCATAATCTGTCTATATTTTATTGATATGAATGGATGTGTGAATGTACTTATGTATTCCCATGCTTTCAGCAGCTGACCAGTATCTTATCAAATAACTACTTATTTGGGGGAGTTTAATTTATGACAATTTCCACAAACCTAATTTTGAGAAAATGCTGACTATCCAGTGTTCAAGGCTGTAAGGCAATGTAATAAATTCAGCACTTAGAATTGTCAGTCACCTCTACAGATCTTAGCCATACACTACCAAAAGAAAGGCGTTTTTGTTCGTGGTTTGATTTGGTTTGTTTTCTGACTGAGTGCGAATAAATCGTGTCAGCTGTAAAAACCCATTGCAGGGTGATTCCAAGAAGGAAGTGGACACATTCACTTATGTTTTGAAAACATAAGGATATGAAACCTGATATTTATGAGGGATTTCTTGCAAAAGACTGAAATCTAGAAAATTATTGGAGCGTCTCTTACATAGTTAGGGAAAAAAGTTGGTCTCTTTTTTCAAAATTAGCAGATGAAGAAAAAAAAACACTGACACACTGATTCACATATCCTGTTGCATACCAGTCGCTGTTTTTTCCAGACGTCTTTTCCTGATGGAGGAATGAAGGGTTTAAGCTGGTACTTATACATATGTGCAGACAAGACCCGCACACTATCTCTCTCGTCTTTGGACTTCAAATTGGTCTTAAACTTCTTGTGGCCCCTTTGTTGCAAAGTATTTTGGTAAAGTTGTGCATCTTGCTGGGAAGATACAATCCAGAGTTCAAGCCCACCTCTTGTGTTTATCTTTCTCCATCATACTAGAGATTCAATCAGACCTATATATTTATGAGGCCACTCAGGCCTTAGTGACATTCTGGTTTACAGTTTTTTTCTCTTTCTGGGCGAATTTTAAACAAATTAATCCCTTCCCTTTTCTTCCCTTGACTGGTTTTGGTTCTTTGAAATATAATATATTTAAGAAACTCCTGGGATCTGAAGCATACCACCAGGCACGTGGTTTCCCTCAGGTTTATGAACCCCCCGACAGCCTTTCTGGCACTGAGGGCTCAGACTGAGTCATACCCCTTGTGTTAAGTCCTGAGATTTAAGTCAAGTATTGCATAGCTACAGAGCTGGCCAAAATGTGCAAAAAGAAATAATTAGCACCTATGGGAATGTTTCTTAGCCCTTGAACAACAAAATTAAAAAGCAGTCTTTTCTGGTGATACCAATGCTTTAAGGACAAGTATGTAGTGTGTAGGAAAAATTGATTATAATTTAAATGGGAGTATAATTAAAAGAATTTGGGAGATCTTTGGTTTGAGCCACATGAAATTGCTCATACAGCTATCACTAAAGTGTTCTTGGAATGCTCCACCAGCACCTATAAAAATCCTCAGATCAAAATGCTGGGAAAAAAAGATAGGAATAAATTATTCTCACAGTACTCTAAAAAGTTGTGCTAACCCAACCACGCAATATCTCATAGACACAAAGAGAATAATATTCAAATTAGTGCCACACAAGGTTTTAATATTACCAATTTCAAAATTCTCAAAGCAATTTTGAACAAGATCAGTTTATAGGAATAACTTTAAGCAGAAAATTATGAACAATAGCTGGGAATTGCTTAAGAATATTTTCAGTTTTTAGTCAAGAAGCTGTAAACCTATAATCCAAAGGGAGGGTCTCATTGATTAGAAAGCAGCATATTTAAGATGGAAAAATAAAACAGCTCTTTAAAACATATCTAACTATTGTAAAATGAAGTAATTTAGAAGAAATTATTGTAAATAAAATCAATTGGGTAAATTTAAGACTGTGATGAACAAATAAAATTCTTGCAGAATGAATCTTATTCTATTTGTCAGTGGTAGAATTGTCAGTTGCATTATAAAGAAAATAAAACTGTTTAGGACATGTTATCAGAAAATGCTTGAATAGAGCAGGAAAATGAAAAAGTCAAGATTTTTCTTTATTTAGTACACAGGGGGAAACAGAAGGTCTATTAATATTTTACATATATCATTGAAAAAGTCATAGAAAAACAATTTGAGGTGATTTTAAGAAGTTATCTAGTACATTTCATGACTCTTGAAATACTTATGTCTTTCATGGCATTATTTTTTCTACTGCGTTTTTACAGACTTCCAGTATTGAAAATTTGCAGTCTCATTCGGCTTCCTATTCCAGCGTTCTACTGTACTTGCCTATACCAAGTTGTTTCCCATCTAACTGTTCCAAATATCTTTTACTTCCTGCTCCAGATTAAGCCCACTGCTTTTTGTCCAGTCCACCATGGTCACTGAGAGCAATTAATACTTTCATCCTTGCAAAACTATTTACACAATTCACCATTGTTATTATGCCTACTTCATTCTACTTTTTTGTTAGGTGAGACAAATCCTCATGTTTTCTATACTGCTGAGCATTTTTGTCAGTCATGTTTGGATTCCCTTCAATATTTTCATGTCTTTCTTGAAATGTGCTGTTCAAAACTGGACTCCAGCCACTGCTAAGAAGAGCAGGATTATTTCCTATGTCTTGTCTAGTTTATACACCCCACTGTAATGTTAGCCTTTCCACAACATCTGAACATTTCTGACTTGTGTTCAACAATGATACAATCAAATCCCTATATCAGCTTCTAAAACATGGCTACACTCTTGGGGGTTTTTGGTGGGCTTTTTTTTCCATCCTGTATCTGTGTGGCTGATTGTTTTTTAAACTTGTAACTACTGAGTTCAATACAGTCTTTATCTTCAGATAATTTCTTCGGTTGGCTACGATAATTTTGATTTCTCTTCCTACTCTTCTAGCCTCCAATCAACTGTAAAATTTCATGAATGATCTCTCTTCCCTCCTGAAGTCATGAAAATATTGACCATGCCTAAATTCAGGGTGGTGTGACACTGGGTAAGTCCTATCACTGACTACTGATAACAACTATCTGGAACTGCTATTCATTTGATTTTCGTATGCTCTTTAAAGTCCGCACAAGATTTCCTTAGGATACTCAGAAGATGATCAGAAACCTCATTAAAAGGAGAATATACAACGCCATTACTGCGTTAGCTACTCAGTTACTGTGTGAGCGAAATAAATTAGGCAGAATTTGTTCTTGGCGAGTTTCTTAGTCTGATGAAATAGTTTCCACTTTGACAGAAGATACTAAACAAAAACTACTAAAACTTGACATTTCAACCAGTGAATAAAGGTTAACTTGCATCCAAGATTTTAAAAAGAGCTTGTTGAGTGTCTGTTTAAATTGCAAATATAATTTTCCAGTAAGTTTGGAAAGAGTAGGGAAGTTCCAGTAGAATAGAAGAATCCTAGTGTCATGCCAATATTCATAAAAGCTAAATGGAATGAACCAGTTATAATCCTTGCCTTCCTAAACATTAGTCTGGCTATCTAAACAACTGATGAAGGAGTTCATTAATAAAGATTAGGAGAAAGTGGTGCAAGAGAAGTCAATTAAGATGGCCTTTACAGGAAATTGTGTTTTCACAAAAGACTTTGCATTTTAACTGTAATAATATTTTGATTGATTAAAGTGCAAGAATTCATACAATATTGCCAAACCTTTGTGAAATGTTTGTCATGCTAATGGGTTCCACTTTATAAAAACAAAAAAAAAACACAGCCAAGAAATATACAACAACAGCAACAAAACAAGAAAACCGTAATAGAAAACCAGTTGAATGAACAGCAACTGAATTGTAATTGTTTGCAGGAAGTCATCTCTGAGTGGGTAGGTTTCAGAGGGAAATCCAGGGATGATGATCTAATGTTAAATTGTTTTCCATTTGTACTGCTTTTCTGGGGAACCATGTGAAGTCAATTCTGACAAACTTTCAAGTGACAAAATTTTAATGGGAATATTGATAAGACAGAGAAATTTCCTATAAGCCGGGTACAAAGAAACCATAAAATATTTTAAAGATATCACCTATAAAATTATATATTGAAGAGCAAAAATATCCATCTCAGAATTTTATGTATATGTCAAAAGTCTCATAAAGCCTTGACTTTGACCAGTTGCAAGCCATGGTGGTGAACAGATCACATTGCAAGACTATGGGCAAAGGATGTCATGTTCTATAACTGCATGAATGTGTTGAGTTGAAATAAGGAGCTTATTATTTCTGTTCAATGAATTCCTGTACTTGGCACAGTTCTAAAAATAACGTGTCTGATTCTGGTCATTACAAGGTTGGTTAAAACACAGGTAAATATGTCTTGTTCTTGAAATCTCAATATTTACTTTTACAAAAACATAGCTAAGAAGTCACTTGACTGAAGCAAAATGTTAAAAGTCCTCATCTGCATACAGTGAGTATTTTAAGGCTATTATTTTTCTTTGGACAGTTTTGTCCTATTTCAATGGTTGCAAACAGCAGAAGGAAAACCAAAAATGTGCAAGCATCTAAAATGTAAATATATAAACATTGTGTCTACGTACTAAGGAGAAACTGGCCAACCTATTCATACATTTAGAAAACTGAAATGAATAGAGGAAAAAAAAATCTTTATATTCCTTAAACTTTCATATTTTGTAATATAATGTAATAAGAAATGCTTGGATTTCAGTCTCTGTAAAATGGAAATAACTTTTCATTTCCACTGTTTTTTCTCCATATGGCGCCCCCTTTCTTCAACTAGTTTGGCTACAGATTCTTACCTGCTTTTTGGTATTCTCTTTTACTTTTCACATAAATTAGTCAACATGGGTTTTTTTCCCCTACAGTTTCTCAGATGGGCCTGCAGAGAAGGGAATAAAACCAGCTAAGACACAAGTCATCAAGTGTATAATTGGCACATGACTAACACATCTTGCACAATCTCATACAGAGTGAGCAATCAATATGAATTTGACTTCTGAGGTCCCTTAGAAACTAACTCCATACCTACCTATGAAAAAACAACTGTAGGGATGAATAGTGATGGTATTTGCGCTCAACCTGTTAGATCTTCCAGACAAGAATGAACAATAACATCATCTCCCATGAAACCACAAAGAGCGCAGCTCATTTGTTTAAATACACCACAAAAAGTCATGCAGAGGAGTACATTCTTTGGAAACAAAAGTGAGCTTGCAGTTTTATAGTTTTTTTCTAACCTTTTGCAGACATAAACATTAGTCACTTTTTGAGTTTTTCCTGTAATCCGTCCTAATTATATTTGTACAGTATGTTTTCATCATTAAAATGAACTAAACTTGCATAGAGGAATTTTTAAACCGCCAGTATTGAAACAAAACCACACTGATGTACAGTCCAATGTTCTACTTAATAAAAGGTGTACTTTTATGAACCCTTACAACTTGCATAGGATTTTTGTGATTTTTGACAATTTAGAAGTCAATTTTTATGGCTTCCATCTCACAAATGTTTTTATAAGGTATTACACACACAAAAAGATATTCCTCTCAGAGGAATACAGAGTTACAGGGAACTTTAAAACCAGTGGAATAAGAGCATTGGTTCTCTAAGAACTTCCAAAGACTGCTGAGTTGGTTATAGCTTTGGGAACAGGAGATGTCATAGACATCATTTACTGATTAATCCAAAAGAACAATAATGCATTTTTTTACAACAGTGATGATCCATTTCTGTGAATCATGGACAGCTGCAAAGGAGATGAAAGGAAAATGCAGGGTTGGACCTACTGACAAGATGACAGTATTTCCTATGTTGCTTGAATAGCATCTCATAGCTGTAATGTTAATCTTGAGGCATGCCTCTAGCAACATGCCCATAGCATACATGAAAACGTAGTGCCAAATACTTACCTTGAGTTAGGTGAAACCTGCTGAAGCTAGTACTTTATGGAGTCCATCCTTAGGAAATGATCATCCATTTAAAAACTGAAATCCATCAGCACAGAAAGCCCAGAACACACCAGAGAATTTGACAGGAAAGCTCTTAATTTTTACCACATCCAGGAACTAAAATTCAACACTTAAATATTTGGTTAAAAATCTGGTCTGGGCTTTGATAGATCTGAGTTGTTCCAAACATTTTGAATTGAAGTGAATGGATGTGCACCCAGATCATGTAAACTTACATTTACATTCAGGTATGTCATGTTCGGTTACTCCCAAAACACTGTTTTAGCAGACGAGAGGTGGTATGCTGGTTGTTTGGGGAAATAGTACATATACCAGCCTATGCTGTGACATCTGATATGAAATGTACTAGATTAAAAAAAAAATATTGCTAGTAGCTTATGATTTAGGTTGAAAAGTTGAAAAGGAAACCAGGAAAAAAAGTAGGTTTACATATATTTGTGGAATTTAATTACTTTCACTTCCATGTGAGGCATATAAATGGATTGCCATGTAATTATAATTGATGGGTAGCATGTGTGTCCACAGTAACACTGTTAACTTGCCCATGCTGCTTTTGGTCCCCCCAGAATGGGAGGGAGCTCCACATTATGCCATATGGATATATCACCTGCAGCTGTTGTCAGACTGTGACATCTTTTAGTGCTCTCCATTCGCTCTAGTATTTTTGGATACTCATTCTCTTGCTGCTGCTTTAAAGTTTTGCAAACACAATTCTTTTATTGTGTTTTGTCTCTGGAAGTGGTCAGAAAAAAATCAGCTTTGGGAGTTTAGGCCTGGTCTTATATATAACAACCAGGTAGTTAAAAAATGTCATCAGTCAGAAAGACACAGAGCACTTCTATCTTGGAGACAACTCACGACCTTAACCTGATCAGAAAGGCTCATCAGAAAGTCCAATGTCCATGAAACTCCAAGCCTGATACTGTCAGACTGCAGGTCACGCAGCTGCACAATGAGTACAACCCTTTAAGACCTTTCACTCTTATGAGAAACTTTTTCTTAAGAGAACTGAGCTTATTCTGGAGAAACAGAAGGGGACCAAACAGCCTCTTCCTGCTTTGCTAAGCTGTCCCCAGGGACAACTTACAAAGAGAACAGTGAGACAATGCAGGTGGCAGACGACTCCTACTCCTATTGCCATCCCCTCCTTCTGCAAGTAGGACATTTGAATTTCTGCTGTTTAATTAACTTACATGGCACCCCAGTTATTTTGCCTTGTCCACTTTAGATTGCATAATCTCCTCTCCTCTCCTCTCCTCTCTTTCAGTTTCAGAAGGTATCTAGTATCCCCTTCACATTAATGACAATAAAATAAGACAAAGTTTTGTATTCTGAGGAAAGAAAACATTTGCCTTTAACTGTATGTCACCCCTTTTATTTCTGAAGGACTTTTTCTAAACCAGAGCAGAAAAATTAACAGATTTTACAAAAAGTCATTTCATGCCTACCAAGAGCACTAGACAGCTAGACCAAATTTGTCAGCATGGTGTTGTAAAGTGCATTCCTGGAAGCTGCTGAGCCCCTAATAACACCATTTAAAAGTACCAGACTGCAAGGCTGAAAGACTTTAATTAGATAGTTTAAAGTTAGAAGGATTTTAATTGCTACAAGCTAAAGTCCAGCTGAAGAGAAAGAGAATCGTCCAGCTGAAGAGAAAGAGAATCATCCAGCTGCACATCCCAGCCTTGCATTTGCCATGTTCTTCATGCCCATCTATGGCTCTTAGCCACTACAATCTCACATCTGTTAAAAATTATTTCTGAAAATATCTCTACTGAATAATTTTCTACTGTAGGAAGACATTGATAGGTATTTCTGATTTGAGCTAATCATACATATGCATATTTTCTGGAATGAACTTAAATATTAACTATCAAAACATTTCTGTTACATTTTTGTTTTCCAGAATGGTTTTTTTATTCAAGACAGGCTTTATTTTATTTCACAAAAATAATTACAGTTTTAAATATATTCTCTCTTCAAAAGCATAAAAGTTTAGATCTACTGGATCAAATTTAATTTGCAACTAAAAATTATTACTTTGTCAAATAAAAAGGGGATGGGAGAGGGGTAGATTCAATATAAAAAGCTGAAGTGGGAGTAGAAGAGAAGGGACAATGCAAGTTTGAGATCACCCATGATTATTTCCTTTACTTGCATTTGAGTATTTTGAGATTTTGGCTGAGAAAGAAGTGCTGAAATGCCGTGACCAAAACTAAAATTGTGGTATTTTTGGACAGAGTGGAAACAGGAAGGATTAATAACCTCACAAACCAGCCTTTTTCTCTTGAGAATTCCAGCTTAATTTTGTAGTTTAATGTTGCAATATTCTTTTCAACTTGAAGCTATAAAACAAGACTACTGAAAGATTACTTCATATTGCAAGGTAAAGCAATATATTTTAGTGCAAGAACAATGCAAATGTGTATGTTCATACATGTCAAGGGAAAAGTGCCTGTTTGTGCTCCTGATTGTGTCTGTGTACATATCAGAGCTTTAATTTGAGAGCAGATGCCTGCAGAAAATATTCAGGACTTCAAAAAAAAAATGATCAAGTTTTACAGGGCCCTCAGTGAATTGCCACAAAAAGATGACCTCTGCAAAAATTTTGCTTCCTCAAGACTGGAAGAGGTTTGGGATTTCTTTCTCTGGAAAAATACTAATTTGACACAATTTTTCCTTTAATCCCTAGGTCATACCTGTATCATGTAGCACTCAGTTGCTGAAAACCATCAAGAACTGTGTGGAAAATAATGCATTTCAAGGACACATGCATGACAGTTTTCCTGAGTACATTCCCTTCCTAAGATGTGTTGGAATTCACAACTGAAGTTTTAATTTTCATACACTTTTTTTACTCTACTGATTTCAATTTCTTGATTAGCTTTTTGCTGGGGGCATAACTCAGCCTTTTTGTCCAAAGCCTTGCTTGGTTTGACACAGCCTGAGATCTGAGGATCCTCCTCTTCCCTGGACTCACAAAACCTTTGTGGTTATATGTGTATTGAAATTTTAAAACTAGCTAGGCTCCATTCTTCAGCCCTGAGAGCAAATAGGTTAGACTAACCACTCCTATACTTTCCAAAACAGGCTGGCCAAATCCAGCCTGAGTATTGCTAATGACTGCAGGCCTGTGTGTGTGTGCTCCTGATTGTGTCTAATTACATCCCAGGAACTGTTTGAACAATTTCTCAGCACAGATAATCAAGGTTCATAGCTTGTGCCCATCCTTGCCTATGCCTGTTTGATCAACCTTGTGTGTTCCTTCTGCGGAGCAGGAAGCACATTTGATGGAAATCAAAATGTCACTAACCCTAAATGATGGCTTCTGCTACCTGGATGTAGTTACATGATCTACAGAACTTTGGCGCAGCTAAATAAAAAAATTAAACATATTCGGGGATAACATTTTTCTTTGTTTCTTTGGGGCATTTTAGCTGTCTGGGAGGATCAGAAATGAAATATTATCCCCATATGTTGTTTATTTCCTCTGGATCCAAAATGGTTTTGCTTCTGGGCACACTTAGCAAAAGCCAAAGATACAAGCTGCAGGAAAACTGAGGAACAGGATAGCTGTTCTCTCCCTTCCTTCTTTATATAGCTGCAGTTAAGGAAACTCAGGTTCATCTTTCTGTGTTCTGTGATCAAGAACAGAGGTATTTTTTCAGCTAAGGTTTGTGATATGCTAGTAGAGAATCTTTATCCCAGGCTGCTGAAGCTCTTCCACTTAGGTAAAATATTGAGATGTTTAGGTGGGGGTGACTATGAAAAACTGTGTTCTGGTTGTTTGTATAGACTGATGTTAGGAAGGCCCAGTTTGGAGTCCGTGTTCCAGATGGATATGCAAAAATCTAAATAGTTATTTTTACAGCTGTAAGACCTTTAAAAATTGATTACTGGTAATCTCATGCAAAAAAAAGTGTTGCATTTGCATGAAATTAATTTTCTAGATTTAATACATTTTTTCTTATCCCAATTTTTCTGAAGACAGAATCAGCAGTGAATGCCCTCCTTCATGCTGTCTTAGAGACCATTTCTCCTCACTTTCCTGGTCTCAAAACTTCACTGAAGCCACTGGAACACTTGTTCCTGTGAGAACCAATTTGCCTTTATACTGTGTATAAGCACTAACTGTTCCAGGTCCAGGTGTCAAGTTACCAACTTCATGCAATTTGGCAGGTGTCCCCAGCTTGTTTCGTGTACCAGGGTTTCTGTCTGCTACTCTACATCGCCAAATTGAAGGGATTTGTAGCTGTCTTTAGGGCAGTGCACCGGTGGTAAACTCGGGAGTTCACCAGCGTGAGGCAACAGCTCTCTGCAACCACTCCCAGGGCATGCACTCTAGTTTGGGAACCACGGAACTAGGCAATGGTTACAAAGGGCTCTGAGAGGTAATTGCTATGTCAGTGCTAAGTATTATTATTATTTTTCTAGCTATCAAAAGCCAAAAGATAATTATATGATACACAATACGTCATACTAGAGCGGAAGACATGCTTGTCCTTGGTTTTGGTTACAGTTTTGTGGAATCAAAAATGGAGGGGAGCCATATCTTTCACTGCCCATAAAATGGGAACAGCAAAAGGAGGGTTGATATCTAATATACTACTGGTAAAGAAAAACACATGAAAATGTCAGGGAAAAGAATGCTTGTGAGTCATATCTGGCCAAGATTTGGATCTGATTGACCCTGGCTTGTCCTCCAACCAACACAGGACCTGGGGCATCTCCCACTCCCTTACATGAAGAAGCACTTGCAGAAAGAAGCCATGCTTGGGGAAATATGGAAGCTTTGTCTCCTCACGTGAGTGCTCCTCACCCTGGAGATGGTGACCCTCACATTTACCAGCATATACTGACAGAGACCTTCACATTTACAAATATATACTGGTGAACACATTTTTGCCAATTAAGTTAATAAATTTTGTATTTCTACTCATTGCATTTAATTTCTATTCCCAGAGGACTCCTGCATGACTAGGCTTCATACCTCAACCCTTCCCAAACTATGTGAAACACAAATGATCTGCAATCCTCACTTTGCAGGAAAGGAATTGCACCACAGACACAAAGCTCAGATTTTACACCTGGATTAGACATCTCATTCTTTGCTGGATTTCAGTAGGTATTGGGTGCTTCCATATCTCTGAAACTTTAGGGAAGGGCCTGAAATCACACAAGCTATATGGGACCACTTGGAATAGTTCCAATCTTTTCTAGGTCCAGATGAAACAATCTAGGCAGTGGGATAGGATCTTGATCTTTTAAACTCATATTATTTGCAAGCAATAAGGCAAATGAACTCACTGTTTTGAAGGCTGACAGCAATAATTTTACTGCAAACTGCAGTAATTTTGCTGCATGCTTCAATGCTATAAGAAACACAAAAAAAAAAATCTATGACCTGTGATGAAATTATTAGTGTTGGCCCTGTGGGATATACAGGGCAATATCAGAAATGCTGGTTAAATATTGTTTGTACACTGCACCCCTCCCTTAAACACCAGCCTCTAATAATATATCACAAAACAGCAAGTCAGCATACAGATGGCTAATGATCAGTTATTTTGTGGGTAGTGTCTGGCCTTGCTGAAAGTGGGTCCAATCCCACACAGGCAATACTAATCCTTACAAATACAGTCAGAATCCGTTTGCAGATAAGGGCAGGAGCAGTCAGGACCAGTTCAGGATTTTATGGTATTTAAATACCCAATAAAGAATCTGTAATCCCAGTCCTACAATTATTATCACATGACTAGAACTCAGAAATAATGCCTCATTCTTAAAGGATGCTTTCAAGCAATGCATCCTGAGTGGCTTTAAAAAGAGAGACACATACCTTCACCCTATTTTACAATGTGGGAAACCAATGTACACCAAGATGCAATAGTACAAAATGAAAAGTCAGTAGTCTAGACAGGAATAAATCCCAAACAACCTGAGCCTGATGTGCTCTTCTCTAGTGCATTGGGGGAGCTTTGAAGAGCTAGTTAGATGTGGAGTAATAGCTTCTGCCTTCAAATCTACTATAAAACCCATTGCACTCATAATAATTTCATTCTGTACATCCTATAGACTCATTTATGTCACCAGAATTGCTTTCACTCAGCAACTGGGTTTTTTTTTTTCATAATTTACCTGTGAAAGAAAACAACAAGTACAGAGACTTTAAAAGTGGAGGGACATGAGTTATGCCTTCCCTTACTCTTAGGCCCTGATTCTTCCCACTTATGAATAAGCTAATACATGAGAAGTAATAAAGATTTTATTAGGATGTTTAATGCTTCAAGCTAAGTCAGTGAATAAATGAGGAATAGTATTCTTATAACTCTACTTAAAACAGCATTCAAGTATTTCTGAAGTGACTCAGAAAGTGAGAGGTGAAAGATCTACTGGAATTTGAAAGCTGTCCTCATAAACACCTTTCTGCCTTTTGAGTGTAGAAAAGCCACCCATGATTGAGTGCAAGGTGGATGAAGATGAATCATCAATTAGATTTATGTTGTTTTGGGTGAGCAGTGTAGATATGGTTTGTTTTTTCAAAGAGGTACTAAATAGTGATTTCTCAAATAAAAACACATTCCCCTCCTCTGCCCCATCCCAACGTTATTAGGATTTCTTCCAACTGTCACTGCAGTTTCTGAGTGCTCAGTCTGGCAAAAAAAAATCCATTTAGTCTTGGCTAGGGTTTTCAATGGGAGTCTGGTGGCTCAGACTCCAGGGAAAATTGAAGCTCTTATTAAAGTACTTAAACTGTAATATTTTCTAGGACTTGAAAACATTAATGCTGACCCATTTCTTATTAAATAGGATGAAGAGTCAGCTTAGTCTCACACTTTTGCAGTGGCCTCTAATCATCCCATGTTTCTTCTCTGCCCAGTACTACAGATAGGATAATTTGGTGATGGCCGTCCTTCAACATCTGACTACATCTGTATAACTACATGGGTCAACTTATCCCACTCACAGCTGTCAGTTTACTCCACTCACTCCAATTCTCCTTCAGCACTTCCCATACCACATATTCCCAGCTGGAGGTTACTGCTACATCTTACTCTTCCCCTGAGCGGTTTCAACAAGGAGTGACCTTTTCAAGGAAAATGAACTGTTCTGGTTTAGGAGATGTACACAGCTGTTCTTTGCTAGTCCCTGGCCGAAACAAGATACAGGGTATTTACAGCCATGCTGTCAACACAACTGTGGAATAATGGACCAGAGGCAGTAATTTCTATGGCCTGTACAATATCAGCTGCAGGTCATCTTTCCCTTGATACTTCCCTAGACTGGTTGTCTGTGGTTTTCATACAGATATATATGTATATATATGTATGTGTTTCACATACATATGTGTATGTATATCTTATATACATGATATACATACATACTTTTTTTTTTCTTCAGTATAACAGTCTGGAAAGTTAGCCACAACAGAATGATCTTTGCTTGATGAAACAAAAAAAAAATTTGAAAGAGATTGGAATGACCAGGCAGAATGGAAAATCCTTTCAAAAGACAACAATAGTATAAGCCCTCAAATAAAAGGTTGTGTTGCCAGGAAAAATTACCTTTGAGCCAACGTAACAATAACAAAAACATGAAGAAACCATTAAGAAGAAAAATACTGAGAGAGTAAAAGAAAGGCTCTAAAGACTCAGAAAGAATAAGAGCACAAATCGAACTGACAGGCTAACTGCTGTTTTGTAAACCTCTGCACTAATAATTCAAATGTAAAACCACTAAAAATTGGAAATGTTTTAGCATGGGTTCCCTCTTTCCACACATTGTCACAAAAGATACATAACTGAACCCAACTCCCTAAATTATATGAATATTACCAGCTACAGGGAGAATCTGAGGAAGATTCAAAGAGCAACTATCTTCTCTGCAGGTTGGAGGTGGCTAGAGGGACTTCACAACAGCAGTGACCCTCTGAAAGGAGGGCAGACAATGTTCAAAGCTCCTGCCTGAAGGTATCCATTGCATAACGGAGGAAGTTCCTACAAGTCCACTGAACTCATACCCAGCTGGACTCAGAAACATCTGTCCGCAGGCATTTGAATTCAGTCCCTGTGGGCACGGAGGAACTGGTCTGGTAGCAGGGCAAAAAGTGGTAATGTTAGCAAAGAAATTAAGAGCTCCTTTTATCATGGTGCTCTTCCTTCTTCTTGCAGACAGGCTGCAGAGAGTTTGCCAAGCATCCCTACTGGCACAGTAACCTGATTAGCATGCTCAGGCCTGCAAGACCCTGTGTGTGCTGAAGGGTGTGTTTAAACCTCTCCCTGCACAGACTATGAGTCTGGCCAAGGTGATGCCGACCTATCCCTGGTATTTTATTTGCGTGTGTGTGTGTGTGCCTGTGCGCTGCAAAGACTCCCCTGAGAGGCCACACAGAGGCTCAAAAGGGGTGCAGAAACACTGAGAGGACCTCCTAGAGGGACAGAGACTCAAGGGGAAAACGTGTTCCTCAGGCACTAGCTGTTCAAGGCCAGCAGCTTCATGGATCTCTGCGATCCAGCAATAACTCCTCCAGAATTTCTGACTTAGTCAATGCTAGAGCAAATACCAGATCCCAGACAAAATGAGGAAAGATGGCTATCAAAACTCTCCCGTAGATGAGAATACATGATTGGGTATTCATCTAAAGAATTGTGTCCTTGTGTGAAACTCTTCTGAAGAGTCTAACCCTTTTGCGTCTGTGTCATGGGTCTGAAAAGCTAATCATTTTGTTTTCTTTAAAATTTTGGGGATTCTTGCTTCTCACAGGTCTGCATGTAACATGATGTTATCTCATAAAACAATACCCCTTGCATGTGTCAAATGCCTCTAAACATCCTACTATTGGTTTAGGGAAAAATTCTTAGGGATAAGGTATAAAAAACCTACAGCTTTCAACCTGAATTATCTGCCCAGTGAGCCCAAACTTCCCACTGCCTTCAGCCATTCAGTCATCTGGTAAGCACAACTTGCCCTTAGCAACGCCCAGTTCACCCAGATTAATGATATTTTCTGTTTGCTTTTTTTCCAGTCTGGTTTAGATTCTCCCCTTCTCTTAACCATACAAGTGGACACATTTTCCTTCATGTTTTGGTTGGCAAGTGATGTGGAAACCTTACACACCCGCTGCTTCTGAGCAAGCCTCCAGAATAGGTTGCTGTTGCCACTGGTATTTAACTCTCAGTGGCCAGTGCTATGGAGATACCTGAGGGACAGTAATACTTAACTTGATATAAACTTTGCTCCGGTATGGTACTTGGCATTCTGGACCTTATTAAATGCCTGGTAGATGAAGGCCCAGCAGAAGTTTTTATTCTCCTCAGAGTCAGATTTAGGAGGGATGTCTGGATCATGGGCTGATCCATGCTTGTTATCCAAAGTTCATTTCATTTCATTTGGAATGTTGTATTCAAAAAATCACTTAAAGAAAGAGAGCCTGAGATTACTTAAATATTTAAAATAAAAGAAGGAAAATAATGTGAAAAACTACCACTGGCCTAATTTTTACTATCCATTATATTTCATGTTGGATAATTTAATTAATGAACTTGTCTGCTGCTAGTTCCATACAGAAGACATCATGCATTTCATTATTTATTTGTTCATTGGTGTGGTTTCTTTGTTTTGATTTTTCATTTTGTTTAATTTTCCTCTGTATCCCCAGTCCACAGAAGGCAAAGCATGATGTTCAAAAGGCTGTTTATATTAAAAAACAACAAAGCATCGGACCAAAACCACAGTCCTGTGCTCATCTATAGCTAACAGTTAATAACAGATAAACAAGGTCTAATAAAATAAATGCCTGCATGACCATTTGCCCAAAGCACAAAGTCAGATTTGGAGGTCTGGAAAATCTGAGTTGTTTATTCTCCTAAGCACACCTCTGGAGCAAACATAATCACTAAGGAAGAGAAGTCATAGATCAAGTTTTGTAGAGAAGGTTATCCCACAAGATTCCTGAATCAACCAGGCAAAAGCAGAGCTGATTACCAAGCATAAAAAAGAGTAGCTATACATTTCTCTAAATGTGTTTGTATTTACTCTAAAATTAAAACATATTTTCAGAACTGGCTAACTGATGTCTTAATTACAAATAGGCAATCTGTTAGAATAAATTCAGGGTGAAACATACAAAAACTAAAATCTCCTGGCCAATCTAATCCAGTCAGTCCATTTTAATTTTTTTTTTCAGAGTACATTACATTTTGAGAATAGAAGTCTGGGAGTTGGCCTACATAAATTCTGAATACTGATTTAACTAAATCAGTCTAGAGTTTGTACGACAAAAGTGAATCAAATAGACACTGTGCAATAACCTGTTCTGGAATAATTTCCATTAGAAATGTTGTTCTGAAATAAAAGCCTCTTTATTCCACAATCATTTGGTTGCTGCTGAAGTGGAGCATTCTGGTCACATTCCTCAGCGACAAAAAGCACTTAAAGTCTTTTTTTGTAATGTGCAAGAGATGTGAATAGAGAGAAGTGGTTTATTGGTGAAAATCCAAGACAGATTGCAAACGTCATTCTTTATTTGCTTTTTAACAGCTAATTGTCTATAAAAGTATCAAAATAATTTAAAATATGCTGTATTGATTAGAACAGCTATTAAGCTGTGACTACATGGAGTTGATATTAAGACACAAATGTACACTTCTCAGTTTCTAATATTGAACCTAAACATATGAGATTACGACAAGAGTCAGAGAGATGCACATCCATAACAGGGAACAGCCTAAACCAATATCACCAAAGTAATTAAACCTGTTCTGAAGCTTAAACCAGTTCTGAAGCTGTGCATAAGTGCAGTTCCTGCTGCATTAGGAAATATGTGGTCTATTCTCACTGTGCCTGTCTTGCTCTTGCTACTTCAGCTGATTTCTTCTTCAGCCTTGGACTTCATATCTCAATCTTCCTATTTCGTAAAAATGTGCTTAAATATAGGAAGTGGTTTAAAGTTTCTACCGGGAAAATATTGCAATAGGATATGGTAGTCCATATTATAAAATCTCTTAGTAACAGCCTAGCCAAATATTCTGAGAGTATTGCAATTGTTTCTATTAGGACACAGGGGTGTTAGGGGGGAGCAAAGTATTTCTTAGCCCTCCTTATCTCATCATTTCTGTTTCAGTGCTACCTTGAAACAAAATAAAGGTGGCTGTGAGCCAGGAATAAACAAAGCCACGCACAGACCATGCAGTGTAGGGTCAAGTCATGTCAAAGACCAGATAATAATAAATGCAGAATATTTGGAAAAGAATTTAACCTGGTCTAAAAAGCCCTATAATATAACACTGGACATGTGTATGTTTGTCTCTGCAATGTGAACCACATCACCTCTATCCACAGTTTCCTGTAATTGATGTGCTTACAGAGATGGTTTCTGAATGATACCACAGAAATTAGAGAGGAAAGAAGGAAAAGAACATGCCCTGTCCTTACCCATCAGATGATCTTTCCATTGTCATTTTATGTAGGTACTGCTTTTCTGTTAATTCACTCATTTTTTTTTGTGTATAAATGTCAAAGAACAGATTTTACAGAGAAGTACATGCCGGGTTCATCAAATAAATGATGTTGTGTAATGCACAGCCTATATTTAAAACTGGAAGCCCTAGGCTGTACATGAAGAACGATATCTTGCATGTAGGTTTTGGAATAAAGGTACATTTTCTCCACCCTTGGACTCCAAGTCATTTTTGTCTTCGAAGTAATAAAAAATAACAGTCAGAAAGACTCCTGACATCTTTTGCAGTGGGACCAGAACTATTCACGGGAATGCAATGAAATAATATAATTGTAGTAAAAGATTGGAATATATTGTGCTGCAAAACTATCATGTGAAGCCAGAAAAGGAAAATCTGAAGGGAAGAGAGAGAGGGACCTATCTTATGCCCTTGTCAGTGTATCATGATAAAAACTACTTTCAGAGACCAACATAGTTAATCTAATTTTATCCATCCCTAAGAAGAGATAACACTTAAAAAATAAGAGGGAAGTGGGGATGTTTTGGATAAACACTAATTTTGACTATATTGAAATCAACAGCAAAACACTTAGTGTCTTCCATGGGCTTGCATTCTTCCAAAACTCTCTTCTATGTCTGCTAATGTGCAAATCACTTAGGCATGCAAGGAATGCTGAATTAGTAAACTGTCTTTTAGCACTACAAAAAATAGAAAATAGAAGGTGGGTAAGATGAGAGGAAATGGGTAGTAAATTTTGAGGAGGCACAAGTTAGAGGAAAATAAGGAGAATAAAAGGCAAGGAGGAAGAGGGATCTTTAGTAACGATTTATGACAATACCAGAAGCAGATAAGCAGCTCCTGACGGTGGGAAAAAAGTGCCTGGCGGTACCCAAAGTCATCACCAGGAAGAGAAATTTTAAGTGTTTGTTCAAGTGAGCTATTAATTAAAGTGTTAGAAGTCAGCATCTATAGTATCTGGTGGTCTAGTTTAAAGTTAACTTATCTACGGCACTTCTTTCATTATACTAGAGCAGAAAAATGCCAAAATGCCACTTTTCAGATGACCACAGCAGTAGTAAGCTTTGTCAAATAAACAGTCATCCAGGCTTCAGATTAGAAGATGAGGAGGAGGGTGCAAATTCTTATGAACCACATAAAAAATGGTGGCAAAGCCCACCAGTTTTAAAAATGAAGTAGGTTTATGTAATCTGCGGGCATCAAAACTTTCCTGAGTCCTTCCTTTATCTTCATCTATTTCTTTAACAGCTCATAAATACCAATATGTATATGTAGATACTCCAGGAGGTCAGGCTTGGGGATGATGATGAGGAGTGAAATGAACACACCTGATCAGTTCACACTAAACCTTGGGTAAGAGAGCTGGCCGTTCGCAAACCAAGGAAAAGTCTCCCTCTTGCTGCCTCACAATCAAAGTCAAGTTGGCTAAAAGAGACAGACTTATTTTGTTTGAAGTTACAGTGCTGGCACAGTTTCTTTAATCTTGGATGAAATTTTCCCAGGAAAATTTACTGATGTGGACAAGTATCCAAAAAACAAATTAAACTACCCTCTGGAAAGTTAAGATTGGGCAAAGAAGGGAAAATAAAAAGGAGACATTCCCATTTTTATCCTGAATGTATTCAAGGGTGGCTTTTTGGGGTAGAGGGGGAGTGGAGTGGTTTCTGTTTGTTTTGTTTGGGGTTTAGTTTTTTTGTTGGGGTTTTTGGGGAGGGGGGCCAGGGAAGTTTTATGGTTTAGGGATTTTTTGGTTGGTTAGTTTAGTTTAGGGTTTGGTTTGGTTTTTTGGGGGGGGGCAGAGACACACAATGCAATATTTTGTCTGACCAGATAAATAAAGTATAATGCAAGTAAAATGACCCTAATTATAAAATCTGTTGGGAAGAACTAGGAACTTAGTTTTCCCTGAAATTTTCCCATCATGGAATCATAGAATGGTTTGTGTTGGAAGGGGACCTTAAAGATCATCTGGCTTCAACCCCTCTGCCCTGGAGAGAAACAATTTTCACTAGACCTTGTTGCCCAAAGTCCTATCCAACACAGCCTTGAACACTCAGGAATGGGGTACTCACATCTTCTCTGGGCAATCTGTGGCAATGTTTCCACACTCTCACAGTAAAGAGTTTCTTCCTAATAGCTATATCTACCCTCCTTCAGGTTAAGGCCATTCCCCTTGTCCTACCACTATATCCTTGTAAAAAACGTTATTACTACTGATGGTTCAGGTCTTCTGATAGGAGCTCTGAAACAGATATAATGCCAAGTTACACTATAGACAATATTATCTAGGTACACTCAGAGGAAAATAGAATATAAGAGATGCTAAAGTACCAGTTCCAGTTGGTGCTGTGTTTACCCTAGCACTCTGATGGAAACTCTATAATGGGAAAGAGAAAAAATGATTGGCATAAAAAGCCCTTTGTTTATATAATCTCTTGGAAGGTTCTTCAATGATGACATTTAATTGTTGTTTGGGAGACAAAGTCAGCAATGCCATTCTGGTCATTCAGACCACCTACCAATAGGCTACAAGTTCCAGGACCTGGAGACTGGGAGTGGAGTTAGACATGCATGTTTGGGGGACAGGGTGGGGAAATAAAAATCTAAACAGTCCCAAAAAGCTAAACTCTAACTGCAAGTTTGAAGAAAAAAGGTTCATAAAATGGTAGAAAAAGCTGCTAAAAAGGAACATGACATGATGTTTGCTCCATCCCGTTGCCCAGCTGAGAATCAGGCACATCTGATTCTTGTCTACAGTGTGTTCAGTCTGCTCATTAACACCTTATACATAAGCTTCTTCTACAATCTGTGGCACTTCACTGTCTGTTAATGGAGGGAATTTTGTGGTGTCAAACCTGAATCTTCCCTGCGACAGATCTAGTTCATCATTTCTGTTCCTTTCCTGGAAAGAAGACAAAAGCAGCACTTTTCCCCACAGTAATGTTTTAAGTGAGAATATCATTATATGGTCTCCCTTCAGTTTTTTTTCCAGTCTCGCAGACACACAATTCTATCAAACTTGCAGACAATCTGCAGTCTAATCACTTTCATTTAATGAGATAGAAGTAATTTCAGGTACTACATTGACATTCTATGCCAGTTTTTTTTTTCCTGCTTGTTTCACATTCACATTTTCTCTATTAAAAAATAATACAGAAATAACAAATCTCCAATCTTGTCATTTGAAATACCCACACGAACAAAAGAGGCAACTAACTAACTGGTTATTTACCAAAAAAAAAAAAACAAACCACCAAAAAGCTTAGGCTGACTCATTATATACTGTTGAGATGTCGAAATTGAGAAAACTCATTAAAAGCCTTCTACATCATTACCTTGTTTCAAGTGGGCTTCAGATTGTGACTTCTAAGGTCTCTCATGCACAAGCCTAGCCAGCTGTAGCGCTGTGGCCCTGACTGTGTGGCAATGGGCATCCTGGTTGCTGCCAGGCACAGCAGATGAAGGTGTCCTTCCATGCCACTTTGACAGTGCAAGCTAGAAATGCTTAGGGCAGCGCATGATCTCTTCACTTGCAGCTGAGCAGAGTCTTTGGCCCAAGGGAAAAACATGCTGCCACTGTGGTATTTAAACTGCCTACTCTGGTACTGTATGAATTACAAAAATGTCAGTTTCAGGCCTTTAAGAATCTATTTTTCAAAACCTGCTTTCTCCCTCAGGGTTCATATGTACCAGAACAGCAGAGCAAGTACTTTTGTGGCTTTTTAAGCTATTTTGTGTATCTGTTTCAAGCATCATCAATCCCAGGTATTTGCAGGCTTTTGCCAAGAATGTTCTGCTTTCCTTTAGAAGCAAACATTGAACGACTCAGGCAGGAAGGAACCTCAAAAGATTATCTGGTCCAGCCTCTAAACAACATTTCTTATTCCTCCTATTACCATTTACTGGTATCTATCTACCATTTTCAAGTTGTCAAATGATTATGCAAATCCTAACAACTCCCAAAACAAATTCTGAAGCCTTTGTGGCATTTTAAAAGAGTTATTAATAGGTAGTAGAAGTTTTGTAGTAACACAACAGTTTACCATGGTGCAAAAGGCAGTGGCAATTCCAACTTCACTGATTGCTGCAAAAAGACTGGCCAAAAAGCTTTCAAGACTTCCAGCTCCTGGTCCCATTAAGTCAGTTGGTAGTCTGCTAGCACAGGAGTCAATTGAAGAGCAGCTTCTGGCAAGCGCCAGTGCCTTTGCTATAGTACAGTAATTGTGCTTACCAGCTCTCAAACATACTTGGCTTCATCAACAACTGCTTCACTATAATTTCTCTATCTCAGTTTGGGCAGAAATGCACACAATCTCTGCCCTCTCACATGACAGGTTAGAGCCCTACACAATATAGAAGAGGGTTTCATTTGGAAAAAGTCTTTTCTGCTGTACCATGCCCTGGTCTTGCAATGAAGTGGTCAAGAAGCAGCTCCTGTGTTTATCTCCCTGCTCCCATTCCCACCTGAGACAGACCTCCTGTAGGAAGATGGAAAGGGCTGTTGCTTGATTTCCTTCATTAGACTGTTCAAATGAAGCACTCAAACAAAGGTGACAATGTCTTTACTTGACACTTGAGGAAAAATGGTGTTAGGAGATATAATGTGTTAATTTAGCATTTTCTGATCTCGGACTATATCTGAATATATTCTAAATTCAGCTTAACCCAAACATAAGCCAATAGATGAACAAAAATTTACTTGGATTTAATGGAACTTAGGTAACTCTCCACACAGACTTGATACCAAGAGAAGATTTTTTAAAATTTCTTTCTGTTGCAGGGAAGGCCTGATTTAGGCTGAATGGGCACCATGTTTAAACTCGAGAGGAGATCCACAGACTATGAGATCTTACAACACCAACAGGCCATGTTATCTGACTTGGCTTACATGTTTTCACCAGAAAAATCCTATCTTCTGGAAAATAGCAAAGGATTCATTTGAATAATACAAAAACGGAAAATATTCTACTTCCTTGTGTTGATCATTCTCATTATTAAGTCCATGTCCTGTGATATGCCATGTCCCTGCCCAGATTGTGGGGCTCCCCTCATGCTGGCCACAGCCCAGGACACTGTGTCAGCCTCCAGGGCAATCAGCCCTGTCTCAGTGACTCCACAGCAGGCTTGGTCCCCTGGTCCCCTCAGTCCTGCCAAGCCAGGTTCAAATCTTGTCCAGACCTCAGCCTGTCTCCATCCTTGGGAAGGTGTCTGATGCCCAAAGATGGGACTGTCCCAGTGTCCCCAGCTTCCTGCGCCTTGCTGGGGAGGCAGGACAGGTCTTGGCTGTCATGCCTTGTCTCAAAAGACTCCCATGGGCAGCCCCCTCATCCTGCACGGCCCTGGCAGATTCCAGAAAGTCATACTGGGCATTTTTTCTCTAGGGAGACACCCCACATCAGTTAAAATGTTTCTGTGTCTTCTGTTTGGTTTTCTAAGCATATTGTACTGTTTATTTTTCCCCTTGCATGTTAATTCATCTCAAACTTTTTTCTGCACCTCTTCTGTTTCTGGAAAAACTTTACAAAGCTCTGAACAATTGTGCATAATTGTGCACAGCTTTTTTACAACCTGTCTATATCGGAAACAGTGATAGTATTAGTTCTCTTCATCTTCACAGGTAAGAAGCCAAAGGTCCTTTTGGCAATTACTTCAACCAGAGGCTTATACTTGCTTGTTAGGTAAATGCACTACAAAGCCCACCCTGTGACACTCATGTTTGCTTGAGTAATGTGGTTTGAAAGCAATATTTTTGCTTTTAAAACGTGCATTTTGCTGTGGAGACAAGGTCCAGAACTCAATTTTCAAGCCCTTTTCTTTCTGATGATGCCTTTACTATTTTAATGGTGATGGCCTGAGGCCTCTAGACCTGGCAAACATGAACAGCTTTTCATCTTTGTAAAAATAAGCTGAGATCGTTCACAGAGTTTTCCATTGTTTATCAGCCCTAGTAAATATTTGTGGGTGTCCTTATTCATTAGCTATTTCAGATTTGCAAAGGACTCTTTCCAAAATAAAAGAGAGGGAAAAGAATCGGGGGAAATATTTAGAATGCCAGCAGTAGCAGCAAGCAGTGTAGTGAATGCCAAGGCAGCTGTAACCTTCTCTGTGGTGGGTCTGTTTTGCCTTCCTGTTCCATTCACATTGTCTTTTCTGCATCCTGGACAACACTGCCAATTAAAACAAAGCCTTTACCTTGCAGCTCTACTTGCACACAAGGTTGACTGAGGTTTACTGCTAGAACAGTTTCAAGTAGCCAGGAAACAGGCACCCAATCCCAGCTGTAGTAGGTATTGTTTAAAGAAAGACTCAGCAATTTTTTCCTGGTCATGGCCTTCTCATCATGTAAAGAAGCGTTGAGGTGTTTCAAGAACATGCTTTTGCTCTGTATGGAGTTTTCTGAGTATCCCATCCATAGTCTTCCAGTCTTTGGTAGAAATTTGAAAGCACTGACTCTGCTTTTACTGAAAAAGCATCCAAGGAGTTCCTCAAGTCTGTGCTCATTTCTAGGGCCTTTTAGATACAAGTGTTATGTTGTATGTGGAAAGAGATAGAAAAAGTATTACTCAAAACTTTGATGTTCATTTTTGGTAAAAACTCATAAAGAAACCATTTCTTGGGAAGTGTCATCTTGATGCATTATTTTTGGTATTTCATTTGCTTTCATCTTTACTGGCTAGATTAGGTCTCTCAAAGCATAAGTTGTATACTTCATACAGAGCCCATCCCTCATTCTGCAGTCCATGAGTTGGCCAGAAAAGACCAAGGTCATTGAACCACAACATCTATGTGGCAACAACTCCAAATATAATCTTGCAGGATATTTTTTTTTTTAATAGAAAATTCATTTTTCCATTAAAAACAGATTCTTTTCCTTCCTCTGCTCCAGGTCACCTTTTTTGTTTATTCCCAATTAATTCAAACAGGACATTTTCAGATTGCCCCCACGTATTGCAAAAAACATTATACTTAATCTGATTATTTTCTGGCAAACACAGCTAAACTTTGGGTAAATCTTTTCCCATTTCCTTTTTCTGTAAAAATTTATGTGACATTTCTCTTAATTTCTTTTTTTTTTTTTTTTGTAGTTCTGCATTCCTACTTATAAGATGGTACCAGTGGAGGATCTCACAGGAATTAATTAATCTGAGTTGGTTGTTCCAGTTATCTTACATCTTGGGTAGTTGAATTATTATACTAAAATGTCTTTTAATTCATTTTGATAAAAATTAATCCCACTTATGAAAAGAAAACTGCTAAACCAAAACAAAACAGAGTGAGTTAGAAAGGGATTTCAAGAGGCAAGAATAGAAAATATTATTATTACTCTTTTCTTTTTATTCTTTTGTCGCTTAGCGAAATCCACAAGTTGTGCTGTCCAGCGCCGGTCCACACCGTAAGTATTACCACACAACTCTTAGCAACTGCTTGGTTGTTCAAATGGTTCAGGTTTATGCTACAGATTGAAAGGTCTTATATTCTTTCTTCTAATATTGTTCAAGTTGGATTTGGCAATTTTTCCCAATTGGGATCTGCTCTTATCAGCTTTTTTTAATAAATAAAAAGAAAAAGAAGGATATCTATTTATGGGGGGGAACTCAAATCATATTGCAAGTGTCAACTCCAATGCACTTAGAAATAATTACTATCATATCTTGACTGTGAGACCAAAACATGTCCCTCTGTTCATGCAAGCACAGTTACATGATAACATACATTTTGCTCCTTGAAAATCCGGTATTATCCACTGCACAAACATAGGGAAGAGGAGAACTTATTAAAAATATATATGTAATTTATATTTTTAATATAATGTGTAAATATTTACTTTTTAAAGTATGGCTGTGGTACTCAAGGGAATTGGATTGTCTTTTGGGCACTCCCAGAAAAGTCTTGTTCAGCAAGGCTATAATAATACCATCATTTGAGGATGTCAGAGTAACAGATCACATACCAACCTCAACCACAGTATTTCTTTTTTTTGTGATTTGTGCATGATACCAATGCTTAGCATTTTTGCATGATTTTGGGAAAGGTGGAAAGGAGGGAGGAATTTTGGCAGACAGAATTTTGGCAATAGGTGTGCAAATTCAAATTCAGAAAGGTAAAAATGAGAAACCCTTAGTCCCACTGCAGGTCAGAATGGAAATAAAACACATGCATCTTAGTCATCCTGTCCCTTTTCTATTTATGAAACAAATCTAAGTTTCACCTCTAGCTGCAAACTCTGTCTACTTGGGAATATAAATTATTGTGGCAGCTTATGTTAGCTTGATATATTTTGGTTGCTTATAATGAAAATAGTCCCTTTATAGAAGGCTAGGTAATATTATTTTTGTTCATTATGTATTTCTCCAACCTGTTTCCCAAGATGATAATATTTATAATAGAACAGTTGTCATTCTGAGTTTTTCATTACTTCCCTTGAGATAGCTGTTGATGCAAACAGCCAAAATCATGTATCAGAAACTGCATTGCTGTTCTCTGAGAGATCTCAAGCTACCAGCATGTGGTTCTCATTTGGAAAGAGTGAGAAGGAGCAGTGTTCTCATAATAGCTCCAAACAAAAAACATTTACTTGAAACAGAAGGGTACAGTGAGGGATGATGTCCTCAAGAATAAATTTTGCATTTTTAAGCCAAGAGTGGTACAAAAAGGTGCATTCATTTGCCACTCTCACCACCTGCCAAGATATAGAGAGAGGTCACCTATATGACCCTAAATAACTGACGAAGCACAACTGAAAGAGGGAGCATGTGCATCAGTGTATCATGGTGTCAGGTTCTAAGCATATCCTATTTGAAACTAAAGTTTATTTAGAGATTGATGAAATATTATATAAATTAAATGTTTTCCAGTCTGCTGCCACATGCAGCAACATTAAAACTATACTCATCTAATTGCCTTACCTACAGCCACGAAACCATTTACAACTGTTCCTGTTGTCTAAACATGATGAAAAAACTTAACAAATATTTCCATTCTAATACAATTGATAGTTTTTGACTGTACTAGTTATACATAAAAAGCAGTCATAATTCTGAAACCTACTCAGCCTTACTGTTCAGTATAAATGTAAATTCTGTGCAGTATCACCCTCCTACCAAGGATCACAAAAATTATATGTACTTAATAATTTTCTAGAAGAAAAAAATATACCAGGTCTGAGTTAAGCAGAATTTATTAGCTAGCTTCAGCATCTGAAAATATTCAGTCATAGACCTAACTTATCTTAGGCTTATCTATAGCTTAGGTTCCCTCCTAAGCTATAGAACTAAGAAAGCAGAAATGATATGACAAAGCAAGGAGGCAAAGAGGTTTATATCATAGGTAGCTTACACTTAATAGGAAAAAAAAAAAAGAAATCAATGGCTACAAAGTCTCTTCAGGAGGTTTGGCTAAATAAGAGGAAATGTAGATCAGGACAAAAATCATGAGAATTAGGTGTAAGACATACTACTGCCGTAAGCTTATGGCACTGACATGTTTGGAAGGGATGCTCTTGCTAGACATGATACTATGATTTACTGATAGCCAAAGACAGAATTAGAGAAATATTTGTGCAGTAAAAGGAAAAATTTATAATATCTGGCAAACAGTTGAATGCATTACAAAAAAAAGAAAACCGGCTGTCCTCAAGTAAGTAGAAGTAAGCCATATTATTTTTCAAAAGAGACAATTTCTCTGCTTTAGAAAAAAAAAGGAAATGCAAATAAGTCTAACTTTTGTTAAGAAAATTTGTATTCCTGAGTAGATGTCTCCTTCTGCACTGAAATTAAGTTCAGTTTTAAGGAATTATTTAGTAAAAACAGAAGCTTCCTTAAAGGGGAATATGTTTTTCCTTTTTCACTTCTCAGTGAAAATTCCCCTATCTCAAGTAAGGATGAGAGAGTTTGAACAATTTCTTTTTTTTTCCTACAAATGAAAATTGTTTTCCATGCCACTTTTTATTTGGATACTTTTTAACTCTTTGAATATTCGGAAAAAGGAAGGTTTTCAGCTTGCATGGAGATCAGAGTTTAAAGTGTCCATGTTGTTATTTTTGTTATCAATATTGTTGATTACCCAACTGATTAATCCCTTTTGGCACTAAGATAGACTATTTCCCAGGACCGTAGCTTGGGATAGAGAGTCAGAGAAAACCATATATGTTCTATGAAAGCTGGCAGGAAACCTATTTTTCTTCTGGAGGGTTCCTAAAAGAGGGGACAAAAATAGTTCCCAAAAACTTTCCTGAACTTGCTGAGGCAGGGTGCAGATTCAAGGACATCCCATGAAATTTAGATGGTCTAGTTAACCACCCAGAGCCAAACTTTCAAACATGAGGCTTTGAGAGGTTTATGGGGAGTTAGGTACAGGCAAGGGAAATAAGGCAGGTGGTGCAAATTAAAACAGATCTGTAGCTACTCTTTCTATGTTTGAATTAGCTAAAACAAACCTCTAAATACCGGAGAACAGCTGCGCAAAAAAAAAATTATTTTAAATATGAGAAAGTCCAGAATTTCACCCTTTAAAAGGATTCAATGCAGTATTTCTTGTTCATCCAGTGCATTTTGCTGTCTGGCAATGTAATACATTACAAAACACATGCTAGTTAAGCACACTTTTGTTACTGATTTTTCTCTCAGGTTCTCAATGCAATGTACAGTCATGGCTTTATTGTGTTTCTGACACCCCATGAGACAGTATAAATGCAGTTGTCTAGATGGTATACAAGGATGGGCACAAAAGGTGACTTTGGACAAGTAAGCAAGTATTCAGAGGAGAAATCTGGGCAGAATGAGAAGGCTTCATGACTGATTACAATAATGATAAAAAAGCAACCCTCCACGTAGATTCCAGGGGGAGGTAGAATAGGATGGGGTGGGAGTGACAGCAGGGACTTCTGCCAGATGTAGAAAGCAGAGAAAGGATAATGCTGGCTCATGGCAGAATGCCTGTTTTCCTCCTACCAGTTTTGAATGACTTCCAGGGAAAGAGTACCCTGAAGAATATCTCTCCCTCGAGTGTCTGTGTTGCTGCAGTATGAAATACAAGCAGGAGGGTTTGGCTATATCTTCAAAACATGAAGCAGAACAAGTCAAAAAGCTTGTGTTATCTTTTTGCTAGTAAAGAAAAAAACTATTTTGTCCAACAGTTATCATGAGAAATTGTCTAGTTATAATTTTTGACCTTTTCAGCAGAAAGTCAAAATACCAAATTAAGTCACAAGGACTCCAAAAGTGAAAGTTGCTTTGGTTTGACGAGGTTGATTTTTTTTTTTAAATTTACTTGCCCAGTAAAATGCTTGAGGGATTTTCCCCATCTTTTACTTTATTTATTCCTAGGGCATGATTCTTTCTTTCTTGTGTTCCAATAGTTAAAACAGCAAAAGGGAAAATAATTCTTTCCAGTCAGAAATAATTTTTACGTCACCTTCACTTCCAAAGAACTTCAGAATAGAAAATAATGCTCCACAGACTGACTGTAGTGAAAATTGCTTATTATTTGTAACATTTCAAGCTGAGAAAAAAACAACTCCCTAAGAAAGCAATGTTGTGGCTAGAACAAGAGGAGACAGTTTGTTTGCTTCTTCCTAACATGGAGAAAGCCCCTATAGGCTACTGGTGCTATCGTGCCATTGCTTTCCAAGAGGGACCAGGAAAGTGACTGCAGCCTTTTCTCTCTCTCACACTCCTGCCACCCATGGTGCAGATTTAAGGTAGGCATCTTCAAACAGAAAAGGTTCAGACAGAAGGACCATAAATCCAACTGAAGTTTTTCTCATGGTAGTATGTTGTTAACTTACTGGCATGCCACTGGGTTTGGCTTTGTTTAACAGCCTGGCATTCTACAAAAAATAAATCAGGCCTTTAATTTAGACGTTAACCTCATTCCATCACGTTTCAATATTTTCATCCAAGGCATTTAAAATGTACCCATTATT
Source organism: Ploceus nigricollis (assembly GCA_013399945.1). Taxonomy (NCBI): domain Eukaryota; kingdom Metazoa; phylum Chordata; class Aves; order Passeriformes; family Ploceidae; genus Ploceus; species Ploceus nigricollis. The sequence goes on from VXBC01006480.1 coordinate 1,623,102, forward strand.
TTTGCAGATCACATCATCAGAGAGTATTAATAACAATAATACCTAATTGGCTTTTATTTTGGCTAGAGCTTATTTCTCTAGTCCTAATTATTATAATAAAAAATAATATGTGTTGATTGTTACACAAGAAAAGAATTAAAGAACTTTATTACTACACTGGAGTTTTGTTTCTGCTTAGATATGAAATTACTTATTCTGACACAAGTTTGTGAAGCTGGAGTTCAGTGTTGGCCCAATTAAACTAAACCCACCATAACTTCAGCAGAGCAGTGTTAGCTCATGACAGGCTTTTCTCCTTTGAAAGCAAACATGGAGCAATATTTCTCTCATACCCAAAGTCTGTATTTGTCTGTATAAACAGATGTGGTTGCTGTGTATCAAACCTGAGTCTGACTGTAGTGAAAATTGTCAGGAATATGCCTAGATCTGAACCATAGATCTCAGATTAGACTGGGCTTCTGTTTCTCATAGAAGTATATTGTATCCTCGTAACAGCATAACAATTCTTGGCAGGTTAGTGAAAAAAAAACCAACCCAATGTGCATGAACACCTCTCTAAACATGTCCTAGGAGGCAATCTGGTAGTTGAGAGCAACCACACGACAGGAAAGATTACCATCAATATACCAACACTGCTGGCATAATTTCTTTGAGGAAATACCATGCTCTTCATGGCACAAATGCAAACAGGCTCCGAAAGTTAATTCATTGTATTTCTAAAATTTGACTTAGAAGATTCCAAAGACAACAGCAACAGAAAAATTAGGGCAACACTTCTACACAAGGTATGGAAAAAAAGTATGAAGATCTTGGAAAGAATCTTTTTCTTCAACAACAGTCTGTCTCATCAGAAAAAGGTTAGCATGAAACTTCTTGAAGCTTGTTTAGTCTGGAAAAAAAATAATTGTACTCCATAGTCTGATTAGGGTTTCAAATTAATTTTCACATGTTTACTGCTCCCTAAGCAAATCTATTCACAGGAATTAAGAAAACCACATACAAAATATATAAATTAGAATTTTCCCAAGAATAAAAGGGGCGTTTTCTAGCTCCACTTAATTATTGAAATGTAATAAACATAGGCAGGTGGGGAGGAAGTCAAAGTGGATAAAATAAAGCCAAGTTTCCATTTCATGGTATTGGGCAAATTCCATGACTATTTATTCATTGCTTCTGTGCAGAATGTAGCTGTGATTTTCACTAAATTCTGCTGAGGTGCTGCAGAATTTAATTTGTTTCAAAATGCATTCAGACTTGCTCATGGTACTGCGGAATGCCATGCCTTAAACTTGGTTTGTAAACACACATAAATGTATCTCTCAGCTTATGTTTTCTCAACTGCTTTAAGACTGAACAAAAATTGGAATTGAGGTAGACCCATCTCTTGGCAGACTCCAGTTAAATTGTGCTATTTTCTGTCGTCGTATCTGAATGTGATCAGATATGCAGAGACCTCTGGAACACTTGGCTAATTATATTGCAGAATCACAGAATCGCAGAATCACAGAATATGCTGAGTTGGAAGGGATGCACAAGGATAACTGAGTCCAGTTCCTGGCCCTGAACAGCACCATCTGCAAGAGTCACACCATGTGCCCGAGAGTCTTGTCCAAATACGTCTTGAACTCTGTCAGGCTGGTGCTGTGACCACTTCCCTGGGGAGCCTGTTCCAGTGCCTTACCACCCTCTGGGTGAAGATGTCTTTCCTAATATCCAACCTAGACCTCCCCTGACACAGTTTCAGGCCATTCTCTCCAGTCCTGTGATAGGCAACCAAAGAGAAGAGATCAGTGTCCACCCCTCCGCCTCCCCTCAGAAGGATGTTGTAACTGCAATGTGGTCTCCTCTCAGTCTCCTCTTCTCCAGGCTGAACAGACCAACTGACCTCAGCCTCTCCTCATATGGTTTCCCCTCAAGGCCCTACATCATCCTCCTGGCCGTCCTTTGGACACTCTCCAACAGTTTAATATTTTTCTTATATTGTGGCACCCAAAACTGCCCCCAGCACTCGAGGCGAGGCTGCCTCAGTGCAGATCAGAGCAGGACAATCCCCTCCCTTGCCCAGCTGTTGATGCTGTGCCTGATGACCCCAAGACAGGGCTGGCCCTCCTGGCTGCCAGGTCACTGCTGACTCATGTCCAACTTGCCACTGACTAGGATCCCCAGGTCGCTGTCCATGCCAGTGCTCTCCAAATTCTCGTTCCCCAGTCTGTCCACACATCCAGGGTTGCCCCATTCCAGATGCAGAATCTGGCACTTTCCCTTCTTGAACTTCACTGGTGATCACCCAGCCCTCTAATTTGTCAAGGTCACTCTGCAGGGCACCTATTCCTTTGAGACAATCAACAGCGCCAAAATCATAAGAACAGCACCTTGCCTGTAATGCATACCCATCCTTTCCATATTAGGGGATGCTGAGCCATGCCATCAATTTTTTTTTTGTTTGACGTCTGGCCAGACCCACCTAACACAGATAAAAAGGTCTTGCTATGAACTAAAACCTCATTCTCCTTTTCCTCTGGGTCAAGCTTGTTGCTCTTCTCCTGCCCTTAAACCTGGCGGCTTTGTGAGATAAGATTTTCGTAGCATTCAGTGAGGGAATGAAGTTTGGAAAAGAAAAGGAGAGCAAAAAGCATGATTTATTTGTAGCAAGAAAACCATCATTTTGCAGCTCAAGCACTAGAGAGGGTTTGTTCCAAAGTGATATAAGATACTCAGCTTTGGTGCCCAAACTGACATTTCTTTGTCCAGGTGATAAATCTCATGCCATGAATTGACTTGAAATTCCTAATTCTGTCTGGCCTCCTTTCCTTCTCAAGCAACTATTTTCTCAGGTAGTCCTTACTGAAGGGACAAATATAAAGCACAGACATGGTCATTTAAAGGAAATGACTAATTGCTATGGAGAGGCTTCTCTTCACTGGAACAAGCATGTTGCTAGAATGGATACAAAGCATAGGATCTATCCTTAGCAGTCATAGAGGATTGACATTTCTTTTTCACACATTGAGTTAGATACAGAAGAATGATCAGACATTCCAATTAGGCCTAAGGTAAGGCTTAACTGAATAACTGAGTTCTGCTCTCTTCCAGAGAGTAGAAGAAAATGGATCATTTCAAGTGAAAATTTTCTCATGTCACTGGCTCAGTACCTTTACCGAAAATTGTAGTGGCATTGGGTGAACGTTTCTTAGCACATAGCTGGGCAGATTCCCTTCACTCTGGTTTGACATACTCCTTGTAACTACTAGGAAAGTTAACCATAGCAGCAATCTTCTGGAAATGCTGGTATTATCTAAATATTCATTGATTTTTCAGGTCTGTGGGATGGTAGGAAAACAGTCATTTCCACTAGCTTAACAAGATGTGAGAAGAGATTGTTATCTAGAAATGTTTACAGATTAATGTAAAAACAGATGTAAACATGGAAGCTGCTTGTGAGGTGCTGAAGCTGAAGCACAAAAATGCTACATCCAGCCAACTCCCTGATGAGTTCATTTCATAATTAATACAAGCAGGATTAGAAACTAGATCTCACTCCCACTGAAACCAGTAATCATTTTCTCTACTGAGCCAGATGAATAGCACAAGATCAAGGCACTTACAACACAAGCTGAAACTCAGTTCTCTACTGGGACAGGTGGAAGTTGCATTTAAGCCCTCATTAAACCCTTATGGATTCTCAGGACATCAAAGTTGTTAATTTACCACCTGTCAGTCCTGAAATCATTAAGCCTCAGACAGACAGTCATTCTGACTCTCCTGGGTGTAACACGACACAAATTTGTAGATGTGAACAAGGCTCGGCTCCATGAAATTTAGGGAAGTTAAGCATTTTTTTGTTCCTATTCACAGTATTCTTCACAGTTTCACCATAAAGTCCTGTGCTGTGGCTCCACTGCTGCCATGGGAAGGGAATGGGATATTCCATCAAATGGCTGGATATGAGGCTGTTGCCTCAGGTATGGTTAGGTACATCTTGGACACACTCATATTTGGAATTGTAACACTGAAGAAACCATTCTAGTGATGGTTTCTGTATTTTAAGGGAAAAGAGAGAAACATGAATGCTCCAAAATAACTGTGTAATGAATTTGCAGATAGTGCATTGGACAAAACCAAGAATGCACATTTTACTAAGCTAAACTCATCATTGTATGTTAGACAATGGGGAATGAAAAGAGAAAAACAGAAAAGGAATGGTTTGATTTTTCTTTTCATTTTTTTAGTTGAAAATTATATTTCAACTAAATTGTGTAATTGTATGTTAATATTGGTTAGGAAAAATATGTAGACACTTTATCAGTATATGATTGCTCCTAGCCAAACACCAATAATAAAGTTTTTCTTTAGAACAACATATTCTTCCAGCAGAGTTTCTAAGTAATCATTACAAGCATGTCTGCAATTCTATGTTTGCAAATAAAAAGATCCTAGGCAGTTTAAACATGGACTCAACTTTGAAAAACTGCTTTGTTACTGTCCCATTACAGCACTAACAGTAAACTTGGATATAATGCACAAGCCAGTTTTCATTTATTATCCCTGTTTGAGAAATTGTGCTTAATATTAATATATGAAAGAATAATCTAAACCACAACAGACTTCTGGTTTCATTTTATTCAATAAAAATAATTTTTAAGCTGGTGATAGTATATTTTATAGACACCGGCACAACAGCAGGGGGACAGATGCTCCATCTGGAGGAAAGCTTTGAAAGATGCTATTATAAGCATTCTCTGGCTAGCTCAGCTTCGATATTTTGCTATAAAATCAATCAGTGAATATGAGTTATACTTTGAGACAAAGGTTTAATATTTATGATGCTAGGCGCCACAAGAGGAGATCTGATTTTTTTAGAGAGTACTCTGTAGAAATGGTTAGAGCATCAGAACATGTTTTTGGATAGTTGTTTTAAAGTATCTAAGTCTGAAAGTTTTTGTTCCTTCCTAAGAATTGTTATTCAGGACTCCCAAGCAAGCGTGATATGTTTATGTGTATTCCTAAAAAAATTTGAATTCCTCAGACAATTTCAGAATAAGGAGTGAGGATCTTCAAGATATTGTTTCCACATGTCTCTTGTATCTTATTAGAGACCAGTAAATTCAATCACACATGCCAAACCATCAGAAACCAATCCCTATGCACTACTTGCAGAAATATTAATTTTTTTCATAGGACTCTTTCCAGTACTTGGTTCTATGTCCCTGTATATAATTAGCTTCATGAAACTTGTCGAAACTTCTCCATTGAATGTCAGGACCTCTTTGCATTCCTGGGAAATGCCTAAACAAGTTAATGTAAGATGTGAGGCAAGATTCCCAGCTAGACACACATGGTGGAGTCCAGATGTAAGATCTCAACTGAATCTGCAAGCCCTTCCCAAGAGTGTCTCACTTGGAAAGCACTTCAATAAATTTCTGTTTGGTTTGCTGAGTTGCAGTGATGGGTGGCTCTCAGCAGGGTGAAGGGGATGTTTGCCTGCTTATGCACAGGAAGCAGGGCAACAAGCAAAGTTTCTTTGGCCAACTCAATCTCTGTCAAACGGTGGGTCCCAGGTCAGTCTCTCAAAGCTTTCATCCCAACACAGTTACAGCTCTTGCACAAAGGCAGATAAGAAGAAAACTCAAGATTCACAGTGTCAGTCAAAACAAGAATGGCTAGTATGTTTTTTCCCCCATTTTTAGCTTTCAACTAACAAGAAGAAAAAGTTGCCATTGGGCTTTGGTAACAACTGAATGGCACGATGTTTGGAATCTTTTAATTTTTTTATTTAGTTTAAATAGAGGATAGAACAAACTTGGAATCTAAAGTAGCATGCCTGAAATAAATATAGGAGTCAGTATTTCCTCCTATAAAACAAACAAAAAAGTAAGTTTTACAGATCCAAATCCTACAAGCCAGTCTCACCTCCAATTAAACCTTAAGCTGAAAAATTCTTTTAAATGAGTAGCATTAAGGATATTTTAACTTTCTTCCTTTGTATTGCACATCTATTTTGAAATTCACAAGTTGTAGAAGCCAAGAACCACATAATCCACAGTTTGACTTCCTGTCATAGGGATCAATCTAAATAGATCCTTGCTCAGTCACTACTTCTCCAAGCTCAGAATTCTGTCTGAGTCGGCAATATTTTCAGGGATACACTAACCATGATTTAAGAAATTAAATTCTGTCCCCACAGAAGCACATGGAAAGTCTTCCCCACATCCTGCCTGTATAATTACCACCTAAACATTTGGCTATGATAAACCTTCAGCAAACATGAAGAAGGAATTCTTCATTTCATTACATGTCACCAGACATAGACTCAAAAGGGCAAACAAGCACACCATAATTGAGGCAATCAGCAACACTGCTACAGATAGCAAAACACAAACCTGTAATATCAATTAATTTGCATTTGCAAACTGGGAGAAATCAGATTTTCCTAAAGACTTCATGGCAGAATTGATTTTTTTCCAAGGTGCAAGAACAAGTATCAGCAGATGAAAATGAGTGGTAGTGGATTAATGTATGGTATTATCAATACTATCAGTATCCTTTCTACAGTGGTAATCTCAAACTGTGAACTGTATTTGTTGATGGTCCTTGCACTATTTCTAAGAAATCCACAAAACATTGTGAAGAAATATCTACTGATAGTACCTTGTATTGACTCTACAAAAGAAAGCAGCTAATTTGAAAAAAAATTAGATTTGCAAACTGAAAAAGGTTAGAAATTGCTATTACAGGAGTCTGCTATGCTGTTCATTGCATCAGTAAATTGATAGGACAGTTGACCCCTGACATAAGCTGAGAAAAATAGAAGATAAATTTATGTTGATCTAACAATAGCATTTCAAAAATACTCGCATAAAAACATTATGAAAAAATAGCATTTGTCCTAAGAATGTTACAACAAAATTTGACTTCATTCACCATCTTTTTTACGAAGAAGGGTACTGCCTGAATCCATATTTGACTACCAATTTGTAATTGCTAAAAGGTCACAAGTGTGTAACGTGCTCTGCCACCAACTGACGCCAGGATGTTAGACTCCAGTATAGTGAATACCTTGTGTAGTGTTGAAAGTGCTGCAGTTAACTGTACTTTGTCCTATATTTGGTGACCCTCGTGGCCATGGTAGGTGGGAGTTTCTACATGTTTTTGAAATACAGATTATAGTATTATATTAGGAGGACAATAGATTAACGCTGAGGGTTTCAGTACATTTCCCAAAGAAATAGAATTGGCAGGTGTATCTTCTAAACCTGCAAAGAAAATGGATTTTCATCGCAATATGTCTGCTTTTCTTTTTACATGTGTTGACTACACTCATAGTTTGAGATAATTTCTTGTGTTTTGCACAACATCTCAGGTTTCATACCAGTTCATGACCTGGAAAGTTACCGAAAAGTTCCTGCTATACATCTTGTATTTCAGTTGTCACCAGACCACAACAGGAAAATATAACATGAATCCAAGCATGAATCTTCCATGTGACGTATGTGCTTGTCAGGCAGGCAAACAAAATGTGCTTCAAGTCAGCTGAGACTTTAGTTAATGATCCAGTTTTCTTTTCTGCTGGTATTTTTTCCTGTCTTCTGGTGGCCAACAGTATTCATTAAACTTCACCAGAACTTTTGCACAGAACTATTCACCCCAAACTTCACAATCATTTATGCAGTTAAAACAGCTTTATGGTAAGTAAAGACTCTCTACTTTTGCTGAGATTTTATATAGGTTTCTGTTTTCAGAGTAACCAACTAAATTAAACCTGAAAACCATTCTGAAATAATCCATATTAACATATTTCCTCTTCAGAATCAATGCCCAAGGCTTTCTAGAACATGTGCAACCCAGTTTGTGATGCAAACTGCAGATTTGCCATGCTCCAGGAAACAGATGTATAGCCTGTACTGCCAGCCTTGTTCTGTTACTGGAAACAGGTTCTCAGAAGACTTGTACAAGGATGGTGAAACTCAACTGGGGGATAAACACTGCATATAACTTCAGTGACTCCATTCAGCAGGGGAGATTTTATTTGCTATTAGAAACAGCACACATAAACCTAACTTCTTGATTGACTGCTAAATTTTAGATTATGCACTTGCTCCTAACTCAACTTTCCTTATAACACTCATACTGACTTTTTGCTGACTTTTCAGAAAATATGGTTCAACCTTTTTTTTTTGTCGTGATGATGGCCTAAACCATTACATCAGTACAGATGTCTGTGTTATACATTAGCTACTTTTATCCTAGCTTTACCCAAGAGAAAAAATAAAATTCAGCTTAAAAAAAATGTATCTGGTCTATAAAAGCAGCATTGCCATGTTCTTGAAATCCCTATTCACATACACCTCTTTACTCAGAAAGTCAGCCAATAAGCACAGATATGTTCCTTTGCAGCTGGGGCTAACTGTGCCCTTGTCTGAGGTCTTAGTGTGAATTAAATTCAAACTAATTGTTACCCTAACTTACTGCTGGCAAACGATCATTTCTCCTCCCTGCTCATGGAAGACAGTCCTTGAGCACTTGTGCAACCCAGACTAGGTTCCATCTGTTTCATCTGTTTATTCACGCCTATACTTATTAAGCCTGGTGGAAAGGCTGCTGTGAGCCAGGGACTGTTTGTAGGGATGGCTCATGCTGGGGCTTGTCTAGAATTTTGCCCTGTGCCTGATCCCACAAAGCCATGATCTGAAGCAATGGTGCTGGAGCCCTGCTTTGAAATGGACCCAAGCAAAGCACTTAAACCTGGCAACCAACCAGATGTGCATTCAGCCCATCTAGCAGCACCCTCCAGACAGGTTTTTAAGGCAAAGAGCATAAGAAACTCCAGAGTGAACAGAGTATCACAGCGTAATACCCTCACCACACTTCAGTCTGAGGTTGAAGAGGGGAAAGGGCAGCAGCACTTTGTAAGCAGGTAAGCTCACAGCCTGCATTCACTTACTGCAGCCCCTGGTTCCAGGGAACTGGGCATACTTTTACTCCAGAGCACCTTAACTCCTACCTGTGAGGGCCCTGTACGTTGACTCTCACAGGAACGAGATGTGATAAAGTGATGCTTCCACTCTCCGCTCAGATCTCGCTGACTCTTTAAATCCACACTGTTCTCATTAGAGTCCCAGGCTCTGGTCTTTAACATTGCTTTAATGTTCCCAGGGAACCGGAGCACAGCTGGTCTGCACAGTGTATTAGGGAAAAGTAGGGAACTTTATACAGGAACAGAAATCTGCCTGCATGTTAGATTGTCTGAATAAACATAGGTTCTGCTGTTAACCACAACACTGAGTGTTTATTGAAGGCAATTCACAAAGGCTATTAGACAGAGGGCATTTTATTTATATGCAGAAACATCTGTAGCAAATGTATCCTACTTCACTATCTATTAAATGTGTTCTTCAAAAACTGAGTTAAAATTCACTAGAAGGCAAGCTTACAAATAGTTGAAAAAGGCATTTTACAAGTTTCCACATGTAGTTTTGCCTTGGCACTTGCACCTCAATCATTTGTATTCCATTCCCCACTGTCTTTGAAACAAAGGCCGTTAGCCACACAAAATTTTCTCGCAGTTTTGCGATAGACTACAAACATAGTGGGTTTAGGACAAAAATAATGAACTCTCTTATATTTATGGCAGACACCCAAACAATGGGAAGCTGCTCTGTGAAATCCTGTAGCATGATGAAACGATGAAGTAGATCAGCATGAGCTGAATTTTGCTTCTGGAAGTGTGTGTAAAAGGTGATAAATATTAATAAAATTTAAATACAATTAATTCCCTGACAGAAGTTTTGTTCTCCTAAAATAATTATTTTCTTTGTTTTCATTGTTTGTTATGTAAAAGTACTGATTAATAGAATTATGATGAAAGGTAATGATAATCTAAATGCATGAAGAGCAAAATACAAAAATACCGTCAGCAATGCATTGTCACTAATATACAAGTGCTGCATGATCTGTCCTGTTACTTCCCTCTCAAATGTGTTTCCTATTGTCCAGAAGAAGATTGGCAAAACTATTTAACAGACAGCAATTGGTAGAAGTGTGGTCTTTCACGGTGTGAAAGATTGTTTCAAGCCCCTAAGAAAAGAAAAAAACATGATAAAATAATAAAATAAAAGACAGACTAACAGTTGCAATTGACCAAAGATGCTAAAGTACCCATTACTGACTTCTCCCCCCCAACAAGGCCTATACACCAACAATACAAACTAAAGCAAAACTTAAAAGGGAGAATTTATCTGAAACTTACTATTTCATTTTTATGGCCCAGGCTATAATAAACGATTTAAAAAACAGAATCCATCAAATTGGTGCTGAAAATTATAAGAAAAAAGGGGGAACGAGTATATGATGATTGAGTCTCAATGTGGCAGTATTCGTATTCATTTATACATTTAGCTTCTAGTTTAAAGCAATGCTCAGTATTTCTTATTAAACAGCCATGATGTTGGGGCCATCTCTTTTCAGAGATGTCTGTCTCATTGTGGTGCCTGGATCCCCCTTTCTCACTGTGAAGAGGACATTCAGTCCTGGGAAGTTGCATCTCATGGATTTCAGAAGAAATGAAACTTTCTATTTTAAAGAATTAAAATTGAGCAGAGGCTCCAGAGTTTTGAACAATCTTTCTGTCCCTGTCCATCCGCCCTCCCTCCCCACCCTCTCCACCTTCAACCATTGCAAACAAACAGGAAATCTGTGCCAATTGCCATTGTCTTCCATTTTTCAGTTGCACTGCCTGGTTTAAGGTGAAAACCTTTCAGGCAAAATCTGATATGGACTAGCTACACTGCCTACTGCCAGGACACAGATTCTGAACAGTTCAAAACCTCTGGGCTTTAAGTGGTGCAGCAGGTGCTGGCTGTAAGACAGGCTATCTAGCTACTCTCATCGCAGCCTCCTCCTCTTCACCTGGTCCCTCTCTCCCATTCTCCTCCGAGCTGTTCATGGGCAGGTAGATGGCTCTCTCTCGCTTCAAGCTGCACCCAGGTGAAGCCCTTTCCCAGCCTCTCCCTAGATTTGCTATTTGCATTAGGACAGCATGTGATGAACTTGTTTCTATATCTTCTCCACTGCACTGCTGAAAATCCAAAGTGCGAGACGTTACTTGCCATTAGCTATTTTCTAAATAACTTTCCAAATGAATTTTCTAAGTAAATTTCCAAAGGTAATGAAGTCAAACTCCTTGTCATCAGGTCATGGAAACATCTGGTACCTTGAAAATTGTTCTAATCTGAACATGTGATATTTTCTAAGGGCTCCAAAGTTTTCTTGAGCATCTTTCTTGCAGTCTGTTTCTCTGCCTTTTTCTCTCTCGCAGAGATACAAACCTTTAAAGATTAAAGACTTTAAGAAGCATTTAAATAATTAGTTTTTAGCCACCCCAAGAGTGAACATAAAGGAAACCACAAAAGAAAAAAAAAACAGACAATGAGAATTAAGAACTCTTGTAATCCTTTGTCATCTATGTCTTGATTAAAGAAAATGTTAAACTGTAGGGTATCAGCAAAGCCTGCAGAGGATTTGTTGGTGAAATGAATGAAAGAAAAAACTAAAAAAACACAGCTAATTAAATTTTGCTTGCATCTTTACTGAATAAGAAATACAAAAGGAAATTTATCTTTGTTGTGGTTCTGATTTCCTCATCCTGCTCAAGTCTGCTCTTAGTTTAGAAATATGCTGGTTTCTTCTCTCACATTTTCATTAAATGTTGCTCAGACTTCCTGGATCTAAAGGAAGTCTTTGGATTGGCCATGAAAACAATTTCTTTTGGAACAAAGCACTGGAGTGACTGGAATACCAAGGACCATATTCAGACCTTACACATGGATAAGGAAACATCCAAAGGCAGGATAAACCTCTTGTACCACTCAGAAAGTGATGCTGTATGAGAGAGATATTGTGCCCAGAAAAATGAAACTTGCAGTCTCCTTTTCACCTGTGCCCCTTCTCTTCTTATTCTCCCCTAAGTCTCTTGGACTTTTCCTCCTCATGGGAGCCTAATTACCTGTACTATTTCTTTCTATCTTTAGCATTTCTAGCCTTGCTTTGTTTTCATTCATACCCCTTTGAGCTCTCCTCCCATTTCTACCTGCTCTCTGTTCTTCATTATGTGTTCTCTTTGCCTGCCCTTCCTTCATTTCCACATGTGGCTTTAGCAGAGTTCTGGTCACCTTCCTCAGTGCCTCAGGGTGTCTCCATGATCCTATTTCTCTTCTCTTCTCTTCTCTTCTCTTCTCTTCTCTTCTCTTCCCTTCCCTTCCCTCTCTTCCTAAGTTTTTCTCCTCTTTTTTTAATTAGCTTTTTTTAAACTGCATGTTCTTTTTTTTCCCTACCACTTCAGCCAGCACCTCTTCCTTTGTATATTTTGTATTGCAAAATATTTCTTGAAACCTCTGTAAGGCAGCAGTGATACAATTCAGGTTCCTGGGATAACAGAAAGCTAGAGAGAAAACCTTCCTTCCTCTGTGCTGAGCATTCAATACAAAGAACTATGCTCCAGCACAGCATATGACAAGCACAGCTCCTTTCTGCAGAGCACTAAAGAACTGATGTGTGCAGACACTGCTCCATCCATATGGTGCTGAGCAGAAAGAAGAATTAACTGGTGGGAGTTAACTGAGCACATGCATTTATTGAGTAGTCACAGTATTTCTCAAATGCCCTGTAGCTGTGCTCACACTGCCTCCCACTCAGCTGAAGCATGATGTTCTCACACTCTGAGCATGGATTTGATGCATTAAGAAGCAGGAAGTTAGGGTTTGTCACTGATGATACAGGGCAGGAGTTTTCAGTTGATCACAGCCCACCAGGGTAAAAAAATCTGAGCTATGGAGTAATATCCTGTACTTTGCAGTATCTGTCACCATGTTTAATCCTGTGTGCTTTGTTCTGGGTCTTTGTCCCTCTGGTATTGCAGCCTGGGGGGGTCTCAGAAGAATGTACCCAAGCTGTGGATTCAGGAAGACTAATTGGGAAGCTACAAACCAAGAGAGCTAGAGGTACTCCTTGGGTAGTAGTCAAAGTGGATTTTGGTTCACATTAGACTTTGAGTGAAATGACTGCTAAAAGTAGAGATATGCTAGAATATTTTAGGTTTTGACTGTGTTTGCAATCAGTCTCATGGCAGGCTTGTTTTGCAAGCTGGAATAGTGCCCCTTCTATTTCTGCATATAATTCACACTGCTTCAACTGTTTTGCATAGATACAAACTAATATAAATACCCTTACCCATACTGCAGTTTTCTTCACATTTCATATACATTCAGTGCTAAATCCAACCATTCATCAAGTCCCAGTCTCAGTTTTCTTTGCTTCACACAGGGATAGCAAGGCATTCAAAAACTCAGATGAAACATGAAAAACTGTTTGGAAACCTGACTGCTTTTAAACAAATATGATCTTTTAAAAAAAAGTTGGTGGAAAAGCAAGAACACTGCTACCTTTCGCAATATCCAATTTTGTGACAAAATAGGTGTCCAAATGTCACTTTTCCACGTTGATATTTCATGCTTGTTAGTTAAAGGAAAATAAGCTCCAAGATAAAAATAACCACTAAACCAAAAAAATACTTTTAAAAGTGACATTTCATAGGAAACCTCAATCTCACAAAATCAGTCAATCATGGTTTAGTGAAACAATATTTTTCACTTGTTATTACGGGCTTAATAAAAAATTGCAGCTCTCCACCTACAATCCCATAGACTGTGCTCATCTTTTATGAAAGCTTTTCTTCATAAAGTACCCATTCAGGCAAGAATGGATCCCATGACTGTGCAAAGAAGGATTCTGAATTTGATATGAAGCAACAAATCCCATGCATTGAATTGATGTTAAGTAAAGAGAGTATCTAGGGAAAGGATGACTCAGATGACCCTATTTTATGTAAAAGATTGTTCATATGCACAGAATGGACTCTCAATTCATTATCTTACCTTCCAAAAAAGCTTTGTGTACCACCAGTGACATGAGTCGGAGGGCAAAGTGTATGACAAAAAAGGGAAGGTGGATGTAGTAGAGGCAAAACACTGCATATATTTCTATCATTAACTTAGATAAAAATAGACCTCTCTCCCTGTCATCCCCCTCATTGCATGTTCTAGGGAAATGTGTTGTTCTCAATGCTTTCCACATGAGCTTTTGTTTAAAGAAAAAATAACATGTATTATTGATGTTTTTTAAACAAAGGACATGTTTTCACTTATAAAACTTGAACTGAAACAATTAAATTGGACAAAAGAGTACAGTTTGTGTCAATAATTTACTACAATCATTCTAATGTTTCAGACATCAAGAAACTTAGTTGGTTCCTATTTAATGTCAAAGTAATTACTCCAAAATTACATCAATTTGCCATCCTAAAGGAAATAAAAGCAATAAACCTTTCACTTTCAGCACTAAAGACTCTTACTTAGAAACATTAGTTTCTATAACTTAGCTATATAATACACCAGTGTAAATATTTAAAAGGGACAACTATATTATCTTTGACAGCAAAGATTTCTTAACCTCCATTAATTCATCTTATATAACTACTGTAAAAAGAAAATATTAATTACATCTATCAAGTCTTGGAAACACTTAAATATCTTCAATGAATCAATCTGTATTTTTATTTTCCTTCCAGCTTTCTAGGAATGCCTGCTTTCTCCATGGGCTTATGGTACTTATGAAGGGCAAAAGCATGGTCTAAATAAAAAAGTACAGTGTAAACCTTTATTTATATGCAGTGATTTTTGTTCAAGTTTCTCTATTTTAGTCTTTCAATATCTGAAATGACATTAGCAAGAAAAATTGTCATTTGGAGCACTCATCAAGGTCCCAATTCTACAAAATGAGCACCTGAAAGTTAGGTATTTTGTTAGACTGGGAGAAGACTGACAATTAAGTGGTTTTGGTAAAAAATTAAACTATGAAATTGACCTAAATGTAGGGATAGGAAAAAATGATTAAGTTTTCCTAAGTGTTGACAAAATATGGAGCATTTCTCACTGTGTGGCGTGTTGACTAATGGACATTGCAACAGGCTGGACAAATCACTGAATACATACACATTTTTCAAACTTTATAGTCTTCTATTTACGAACTTATAAAAGTTCCAAACAAATATGTTCAGCAATAGCTGGAACTAGAACAAATGTTGGTCAATGAGAAGCAGAGTACAAGTTGTGTTTTCAGTAACAGGATTAAAACTGAAATTAAATTGTTGCACACAGAGTAGGATAAAAACTAGAACGAATTAATTACTGTCTAAATAATAAACACTGTAGTGTGAGCCTAAGGGCCTATCCACATAGATTTCTTTTTGGTATCAAGGCTGTTCCTAGTTACAAATAGAACATTTATCTCAGTTTAAATATTCCTGTGGACATATGGGAGATACAGAAAGCCAAGGTGAATTTCGCAATCTTGCAAGTATGATTCCATTAGGGATCTGGACTCTCCCTGGCAGTATAAGAAGTCAGTACTACTTATATTCAAGTAGTGTAATCTCTGTTAATTGATATAAATCATGAAAGTGACAACACAGAAGGAAAGCACAAAGGGGAAGCACCTCATGTTTCAGTTGTTGTAGTCATTAAATGACTCTATGTTGTAGAAGTCTTTGGCTACCTAAAAACACCTTTAGCATTTATCTGCACTTCCACCACTGTTTAAGGCTACTCATTATATAATCATGTTGCTAGCCCAAAACTGCCTTCCCACACAAACTCTCAGTTTAAATGGGGTTAATGGGGCATTTTCAAACCACGGACATGGCAAAATATTTCGTAGCCTACGTTTATATTGTCTCCAAAGGCCAAAGTGATGGAATTAAATGCTTCTTACAAAATGCTGCTATTAACCATACTGTGACCACCTAACCAGGCATTGTGAATTCTGAGGGTTTGTGTCTCTCTCCTCATTGTTTCTAGCCAGGCTGAAAGCTGCCCTGCAGCTCACACTCACATGGCGGGGAAAAGGTGTCCTCTCTATCTATGCCACGTTTCACTTTGCTGAGAAGAAGCAAGAGACCAGGTTGAAGCTATATGGAGAATTCGAGGACGCAATGGTATGACTAAGACATGAATGATCTTAAAAGAGAATTCAATAAAGGCAAGGGAAGTAGACGGACACAATGTGAGGTCATGAGCTTTCTTGTAAACTCAAAGCAATGGTGAAGTCATCACTGTGTGTATCTACTTCCAAACAAGTCTCTCTGTGTTGCAAAAGAAAAGTCACCAGCGTAGTTTGATAACATACTAATCTTTAATCTATAAAGAAGATTAATTTCAAAGTTTAACATTAAAAAAGAATAACAAATACTTTTTAAAACAAAAATACAAGATAACACACAGTTGCCTTGGTTTCTCCTGTTGCCAGAGCTTAGAGTACAGCTTGTATCTGGGATACAATTCCATTGTATACAGTGTTTCCTATTAGTTCAGAATATGTTGGAATTGAAACGACACCTTTTCATTCACAAAAAACTTTTCCAGGTACAAACTCAAGCAGGGTGCTATTATGAAAAGCTGGTCAATGTCAGATGCTACACATTATTCAAACAAACTGTAATGAAATCACAGTTTGCTGCTACATTCCTGCCTTCTCACGTCAGCTCCTAGATGCCAGTAGTCCTTCTACCACTGCGTCGATCAACCCAGCTGCTTGCAACTCACAGTTGTTCAAGAGCAGAACATTTTTTCATTTGGGTCCCCTGCTTTAGATTCACACCCAGAAGTTCTTATTCCCCTCTGACATACATATGAAAAAAAAGCACTGGGGGAAAAATTATGGAGAAAGTATGAAAACTTTCGAGAAGTTTCTTTAGTCAGCGAAAAAAAAAAGCTTCAGGTGAGGCAATGTGAATAGCCCCTCCTTTAATGGGCCCCCAGGCAAGCCAAAGGGTTAATAAGGGTAGCCAGGTGTAGAGGAAAAAGGCTTATCCTTCCCTGTCACAATAGAAAGATTTACAAGTCTGACCCATACAAACTCTCCTCCTGATTTGCACTGACCATGGAAACATGCTTTTAAGGCCCAGGCTGAACCAGACTGGAGTGACACTACAATCTACCTTACTCCTTTTTGGTTTGCTGTGTTAATAAACCAAGTGAAAGCAAACAGGAGAAAAATCCTACCAAAACTTATTAATAAAGGCACTTCAAAAATTGATAAAAGGATACATTGTTCTATGAGCATCCCAAGTAGAATAACTGTTTTTTGAATCCATTAGTGGTTGTATTCTCATTGTATGATCTTTGGAAAGCCTAATAATTACAATTTAAAAAAATGAAGTAAAATATTGCCACCAATGAAATATCTGTTCAGTAAAACACTGCAAAACCAAGTAAACAGCAATTTACACAATTCTCTCAGTCCTGCAAACCTGAAACATTCAACACTGCTTGGACAAAATTGAGAATACAGTAGATTTTTCAGTATAACTCTACTTAAATGACAGTATTAAGAAAAATAAGGCATACTACTGAAACCAAAAATACATAGAATCAGGTTTCTGTGCTACTGTTTGCCAAAAAGTTATTTTTTAAAAAATGGTTTAAATGCAAACTTTTACATCTCCAACATGTTTTACATATTTCAGACAACAAAAGAATACACATACATTGTATGTGATAATTTTTCAAAACTAGCCATTACTTTTTCACAGATTAAAAAAAAAGTCTGTTTAAATATTTCTTTTCTACAAAGTGAATTTACATTTTTAAGTACAAAGTGCAAATACTACAGTTGTTTTTATTGCCTTTTGGTGAGGAAATCTCCCACATGTCAAAGAGATCTGCCTTGGATTAGGAAGGTGTTCAGCCTTGCTTCTTCGAAACTTGCTGAAAGGAAGTTGGGAAAATTTGCATTATTAATGATGTTTTCAATTAGTCCAGCATAAAATTCTATCTTTATTTTTCAGCAGTGCTCATATGCCACTATCAGAAGAGAATTCTGCACAAATATATACAGGGAATAAAAAAATTCCTGCCCTGTAGTCCTTCATGGGATCTACGAGCAAGGGTATGAGCAATATCTTGACTACTTACCTATGGCCCTCTAAATCCATACCTGTCAAACACACAGTTTTAGCAACTGCCTGGGCAAGTCCCTGGTTCAATATACCTCCTATGGCATGTGATGTATAAGGAACGGGCCGCTGGCCAAAGTCTCACAAACAATCTGTGGTTTCCTTACAAACTTTTTGCTAGGCTGCAAAAAGCAGCACTGACAGCGTGTGGGCATGTATGTGTGTGTTTGTTGGACAGGGTGGAGCTGAGCAAGGGAAATGTACCTGGCCACTACCCGAGTCCAGTCAGACCCATACCCTATTTGACTTCTTTTAGAGCAACCACAGCTGCGCCGCAGTAAGCATATTAGGGTATGTTTCTCTATCTGCTTTCTTTCATTAAGAAGAAATTTTCTTTCATTTTCATTTTCTCTATTTTCTCAACAAATGGGAAAACACATGTGCTGAAGCACACATAAGCATATATTTAACTAAACTGCTGCTAAATAATAAATTAGTAAAGAGTAAGCTTTTGAGTGTGTGTCTCCTGAGTGGTGCAAATCTGATCAAGCCTTCTCAGATGGGTGGTTTCCTTTGAGCAGCTGCTATGCTCTTCAGTAGCTTCCTTTCAAGTGAGAACTTCTATGATGAAAACCACCTTGTGCATTTGCAGCCATGTATTGTTCAAGTATGAAAAACTGCAAACAGATGATTTTCTTAGCCAGCCTTAATGTAAGGCTATCATTTCTCAGCAACAGCTCCTAAAATAATTGATGCTGAGTCAGGAAAATTATTGGACAAAATTGAAAAACAATAAAAGGACACTTTTATTTCCAATTCCATGAGTCAGTATCAGATTACAAGAAAGGGGAGAGGGCTTGTCACGCTTCAAGTGCAATGCATGTGTGCCAGTAATTGCCATTATATAATTAAAATAACCCCTCTGAATGCTCTGCAGTTCTGAAAGGATAATTGTTTTCAGGCTGTCTTGTTTAAGGTGTAAGTGATTTGTGGGGAAAACCTGAAAAATTAAGACCACAAACACTTGTTTAAACAACAAACTTATCACATTATTGTAGCTGTGAGAATATTTTATATTCTCTTAAAGGTATGTAGGAGGTCTCTGGTAAAAACCACAACCAATGTTGAGCTTGCCTTAGGAAGTGCAAATCTAACATCAAACAAAGCAGAGATAAAAAAAGGGAACAAATCAACAAGAAACTTTGAGAGGAAGATTTCTCTTGGCTTGTGGGTAGGTTCACCTGGGGTTCAGTTTCTAACAAATTAATCTAGCTTTATGATAGACGGGAAGACATTTACC
Source organism: Ploceus nigricollis (assembly GCA_013399945.1). Classification (NCBI taxonomy): domain Eukaryota; kingdom Metazoa; phylum Chordata; class Aves; order Passeriformes; family Ploceidae; genus Ploceus; species Ploceus nigricollis. Next base: position 1,642,406 of record VXBC01006480.1, read on the forward strand.
ACAACTAGGGTTTTGGGTTATTTTTAGCCAAATTCCTGTTTTCATAGATGCAGCATTACCTGAGCTGTTCTTATAATATAGTTACATTAATAATTTTTAAACCAGTTCATCATTTACTGACACTTTTGTAGGCATTAATAATTTAAGTCCTCTAACTAACACAATAGTGAGGTATAAGAATAGTGTGAAGATAACTCTTTTGCTAGACCATTCAAACTATCGGACTCACAAGCCCTGCTACAAGACCATGCAGAAGTGCTAGGAAGGTATGACAATATTGCCCAGAAAAATTTCCTTTAGAATAAGTGGTTATAAAAATAGACACACACAAATTAAACCCCACTTCTTTTAACCTATTTTGGAGTCCCTTTTGTTGGAGTCCCTCCTTTTCAAAGTGCACCTTTCCTTCATTAAAAAACTCTGCTTTTGTGCCTTTTGCAGCTCTGAATGGCTTGAGTAGCCAAACCTCCAGGGATGACATACACTGGTGCTATTTTGAAAAATGAGATCAAGTCTTTGCAGAAAACTGATCAAAAAAAAATCACAGATTATGTTGTCAGGACACTTGACATTTTATTTTCTCCAATCATTCTGCAATTTTAGTTTAAACGTAGATTAGCAGACTGATGCAAATCCTAGTTCTTCAGCATATTTTGCTCAGCCAGCAAAGGCATTTGAAAGTGACAGCTCTTTTCATTGCACTAAGATCTTAAAAGCTGCTTAAAGCCATGATATAATAATGCAGTGGTGTTTGTGAAACATATAGATTTTCACAGGGCATGGGAAATGCATGGCTTTGTTCATTTCAATAAATGTCAGTTTGTGTCTATAGTGTGGCACAAAGAAAATTGACAGAATTCAGCTAAAGTAAAAGTTTAATGAAGATGAAGCAGTGCACATTTGAAAGTGTATGGGAATGCTGTCATTCAGGAATGCAGAAGACTCATGAGGGCTCAATTACACTCATCAAATTATCATATATGTCCTATATGTCAAAGTACACTTTCCTAGGAACTTCCGCATGCAAGCCTAATCCACTTTGCAAATTACGCACAATTACTCTGCACCTGTAATTGACTGATTTATCTTTTTATACATAGAACTTAAGTTAAAATTCATTAATCGGGATGTTGCCCTACATTTTTCTGGCAACTCTGCAGAATAGCAGATTAAAGCAGTTTGAAGCTGAGATGATGACTGCTAAAACCCCAAGAAATTCAGCCAAGAGAGGCGGAAATGGAGATCTCGCTCTCCTCAGTACCCACCTGCCTGCTGGATGAAGTGCTCTCAGTGTTGGTTCTAGGGACCGCTAAAGGAAGGGAAAGAAAACCTTATAAATATGGTTTGCAAGTTATCCTCAAGAACTCAAGCCCTCATTCTGAAAAGGTATTTTTTAGAACAAGGAAAGTGCACAGTTTTCAATAAATGAGATAAAATATTTCAGATCTTTCATTGACACAGCTACTTTTTTCTTTCCTCAATACAGGTGTTGCCTATTTCAAGGAGTTATATGAAAGTTGAACAACATCTCTTGACAGTTAGCATGTCAAATTTGCTTAGGAGATTGCATATAGTCAAGGTTTAGCATTTCAAACTTACTTAATCTTTAGTAGTAAATGTAGTCTATTATCCCTGGCAGTAAAAAAAGCATGGACAAGCAGACTGTCTGGAAAACATTCACTTTGATTAAAGATAGTGCACAGAAACAGTTCTACAAACCAAAAACATTGTTCACATTTAATCTGTGAAACGACAAGATTATCACCATTTTTTAAAATTTCTTAGTCTCAAAGTCAAAGACAGTGCCCAAAACAGGGGAAAATAAACCCTCAAAAAGCTAAATGAATTTTCTAGACCATTAATCTTCCCAAGCAAACTTGTGAGACTAGGGAGGAACTTGCTCTCTTGGTACTGTACTGGAACTAAGGGAAACAAAACTGGACCTTGAAAAATGCTATAGCAGTTAGCACCCCCTTCAGAAAACATGCTTTACAGCTCTCTGGCTTTTATATTGCTTCAAATTATTCTCACACAAGAAACTTGGGACTCACACAAAATGATACAGATTCACTTCCTTAGATCAACTCTCTAACTGCAGTGAAGTGGTAATTACTTTCATTTGCGCAAGTGAAAGGAGTATCAGAAAGGAAATTTTAATTATCAAATAAGAGAAACAGAATAATGGTATTCCGACAAAAGTAATTTTTATTGTCTTGTCCTTAAAACTATGTACTTCTAGTAAAGCAACACGACGATTCGGTTAAGAATTTTTTTCCAACTGGATGCCATTAGTTTTTCAATGCCAAACTGCTGAGATTTCTTTTTCCTTCCAAAGTTGAATGTTCTCATTATTGAATAGATTTTTTTGCAGAAGATCTGTTGCAGAACTTCAGTTATGGTGGTCACAATTTTTACTTCAGCCAAATCTGTGTGTGATCTTCACATGATTTCATGCCTCTTACAATTATCATTTCCAAGCCACGCAGTTTATCCTAATCTTTTGGGGTTTTTCTACTGGAATATGAAGACAAAAAAACTGGGGTGTGTTTTCAGTCTTTCTATGGCTTTCCTTTGCCTCCTGTGTAAAGGAGGTAATGATTTTGGACCCAAATTTCATCCACAATAAGTCCTAAGAATGCCTGCTGCAGCAGGACAGAAGTGTTTCACTTTCCACATTCATAGCATAAAGATACCAACAGTCAGTCATTCACCTTCATATACATTTCTTTAACCCTCATCATCTAAATGAAAATTGGACGGTATCATTATGAGGTCCACAAAAAAAGCCACAGAAAAAAAATCCTGGATCTGACCGATACTTGTTTTGAGATATGTTACTGTGATCCATAGACATTTTACTTCATTAGTAAAATGTCTCTTCTCTCTTTCTGCAGTATTCCTTTTCTAGATTTGAATACAACCAATGAGACCTTTGTTCCACTGTCCTTACTTAATTTTAAGGTACCAGACAAAACAATTTACCTATATTCATTCTTCCACAACTTCTTAAAGTATGGGGTTATACTGCTGCTGTTTAGAACTTTTTTTTTTCCCCCCCATTTTCAGGAATTGTGTGATTGAACTCTGCAGGTACTATTATACTCCGCGGTTAGTTGTTCCCCTTCCTACCAGTTTGGCAGCAAGGCAAGGTGGCTGTGTATTAGCCATTATTCCACCTGTTTGGCAGATGACCACATTCCTCTCTGCATCTTTAAACCACATTTGGGAAATGAGAATTCATTAGAAAGCTCAACCATGTGCTTCCTTCCAGGAATCCAAAAAGCACAGGTGTGATGCTTCCACCCACTCAGAACACAGTTCTATAATAACACTAAACTGGCTTTTTGATGACTGTTATTATATCTTTTTAGGTTTCCTATGGGATGTTTTTGATTCTGTTGGAGCAAAGTGATCCAGAAGCAACTTTCTTGCCATCTGCCCTAAGCTACAGCAGCATTAGCTGCAGACAGGTGTATTCTTTTATTTTGTATAACTCTGGCACATATAAATATCAGGCTTCATAAGCTTTGAAGAATTTAGTGAAAAAAGACAGAGGGAAAAGGTTCTTACTATGACGTTTCTTTGTTTCTGCTTTACCTTCTTCTTTTGTTACTCCCAAGCAGCCCATTAATTCTTGAACTGACAAGGACTTATCATTGTTCACATCACAGTATTCCACAAACTTCTTCACACATTTTTTGGGCTTTGATTTCTTTCTTAGGAATCTCTTAAATGGCTTGATTTCCTTCTTGCCGATATCACCACTGGAATTTTTATCTAGCTGTTTGAAATACCAATGGACAACTCTCTCTTCCAGAGTATGATTTGGATCAGGCTCAGAAACACTGGAACAAGAAAAAAAGAGAATTTAGTCTTAATTCTGATATTTAATACCTTTATTTCAGAATAGTTGCATCACTGTCAGATGGCCATCACCATTGTTATCTAAAACTCCCTGGTTTTAGACACTAACTTGTAGTGAATCTCTCTTTTTTTCACTTTGACCACCAATATCCTAAATTTTACACTAAGGGCTAGAATCTGCTTTTAGCATACTCTCTGAAACCCTGTTGAGGTCAGCATCATACTCGGCAAACAGTGCTTTCTCCTTAAATTTCTTAAAACAGAGAAAAGTGGAGAGAGAAATAAAAAAGAAAAAGACTGCTTCATAGTCAGCAGACGCATTAAATGTGTAAAGTAACCAACTAAAGTTGATCAACAATCAGCATTGCCAAATACCAAAGCTCCAATTACAACCCATGATGGATTCTCCTAGAGCTACAACACCTAAATGTATTGAATTACAGGATAAGCTATAAAAATAAATGCTATCTCCTTAGATAAGTACCTGACCTGCAGCTGCCCTAAGTTTGACAGCACTTACACATTTTTAACACTACCTGTGTCTGTTGATAGCATTGATTTGTTTTGCAAGCAACTAGGAAGAATATGAATCCGGAAGGTAGCACACATTCAAGAAATAAAGCCCTGAGAGGAGAACAAAGACTGACACACAGTTGCACCAGCAGCTACAGATAAACCCTGAGCTGTGCTACTGAGAATTCATCTGTCAAGTGTATCTCTGTTTAGTGAACATAGTCCACAGTGGTAACTTTGAAGTAAACTCTCCTAGATAGGCTCTTGGAAATACACCCTTTATGCAGGCTCCTCAAAGCCCTCAACAATCTGTTTGCCACTGTCGGAATCCTTTTAAAGACACACAAAAAGATCTGAAACCCACCGGCTGGAAGACAGTGATGGATCAGAGACTGCGTGCACCATATCTGTGGACAATGCATCCAAAACACTCGTTAGGAACTCATTCTTCTTGGCCCCAGGACAACCTAGAAAATCAGATTTTTTTTTCTTTTCTTGTTACCTGTTTTTACAACATTTAGATTCTAACAATAGTTTAGACTTTGAGATAGATATTACTCCCTGTACACAAATTTCCAAAAATTGTGGACATGTTCATAACAATTCAAAGACTAGCATTTAAATTCAGGTACATATCTGTAACAGAGCAGGAATAAAAAACCCTTTGAACTGAAGCAAGTGTGAATTTGTTTTGCATACCTTGAGTCCCTTTATGTAATTTTTGGCCACTATTTTTCCTTCTTTCAGATGTCTTTAACGTGGGTGTCACATTTTGAAAAAAACAGCTTTGAAGCCATAAAAGTTTGTACATGACACAAAACAGAAACATGGACTAGAAGCTGACAACACAATACCTATTTCAGATTTCCACTTTTGCTCCTCTTATTTTCCACTGGCTTTCTTGACACACATATTTTCAGTACATTGGTTTTCCTCTCTGTAAAATGACAGCCAACTCCTTGTGTCCTTCCCTTTCCTCTTGGACAGGGGTTAACTAGCACTACACGGTACCTAGCCCAATCAGCTGCCGTTAGTTGGTACTTTGGTTCGTACAGTGAGAGCCCATGGTGATGCTAGATCATCCTCATAATTACATTCCCCATGCTACGAAGTTCTTCTCTGAAAGAAACTGACAGCATGTTTTAGACACATAATATGTCAGATAAATATATACTGAAAGATCCCCCTCTTTATCTGCACAGCTGGAGCAGATAATTCCTCTGACAAGCACATGGATGTTGACACATGGAGGTTTGCTTATACAATACACCTGCTTCCTCTCCTCTCCCCTAGAGCCTGAGCCAAACACCACATCTTCCTCTAACCCTCCAAACAGCCGAGTTAAATATAAGATGATCCATGATCAGTGACATGGAGATTACAAGCTTGAATCTAGAGCCCACAGCAGGACTTTCACAGACAATTCTGTGCTGGAAGCCACTTACTGTAGTTCTGTTTTAAAGTGAAAAAGGGAAATACTTTGAAGTGTTGTGGAAAAGTAAGATTAGTCAGTCAGTAGGGATTTGGTATTTTATTACATTTCTCAGCAACCTCTGGAGCAGGCAGTAGAACTACACGAGCCTGAAAAGCTTCATCTTGCCCAGCAAATTATTTTTTAATACATCCCATGTTGATCCAAGGAAATAAACCTGTGTTATATTAGCCCTTAGTTGTGTTGCAGTCAGAATAGCTCAGCTATTATGTGCAGCAGGAGTACCCACTAGATGTTATTGTCTAACACATTCATGTAGTTATGAGTTCCTTGCCTTTGGCACCAAGGATATTTTATTTCAGTAAAAGGTATATAAAAGGAATTCACTGAGGCAAGTTTCACTGCACTAAAACTACACATATGAAAGCAGTTGTCACTCTTTTAGATATGTCCCTTTCTCCTTAGTATTTAATCAGTTGTGGGTTTTTTCCTGTCACAACTGGAAAAAAGAGAAAAAAGAAATGAAAAAACTCCCCAAAAACCAAAACCAAACAATCCAGCAGCTATGACTATAAGTTTGAGTTCAGAGAGGCAAGAACTTCAATTTTCCCTGTAAGGAACGAAAGTTAGAAGTGTGGCAAGATATTAATAAGGGAAGGACAGAAAACTGTACCAACAGGTTCCATTCATTGCATATTCTCTAGTGCAAAGAGTTTGCTGCCAAATTAGGTTCAGGCATTCCAGCCATGAAAGTAAATTGTGCATTGTGATTTAAATGAGGCCACATAACTTTGCAAGCCACAAAAGCACATCTGTCCAGGGATGAGCAGGTAGAGGGCATGCAGTCCCTGCAGCAGGCACATCCAGTTGTGTCAGCATGCCAACCTGTATGAATCAAGCAATTAAGTCCCTGAGCAACCTGAGCTCAGTGCTACCTCTTGCTAGCAAGGACAGCACTGTGGGCCAGAGCTGGTTCCCTTCAAAGGACAGGTGAAAAGTCTGTTTGAGGCTCTCCATGTAGGCCTGTCTTGAATGTTACGAGCTTTAGTCATTTCGTGTTGGAGCTGTTATTACCAACATCAGCCAGAAGCCTAAATTCTGCTCCAAACTTAAGTTGTGAATTGATATAGGACTTGTGGAAAATGCAGAAAATAAGACCTCAGCACGTAACAATGCAGCACAACATGGAGCAAAGGCAATTTGACTTTTTTCTTTCTCTGTCCTTTTTTTTTTGGATAGTTACTAACGTCAATATCCAATTTGATTTAGGAACTCCATCAATTTTTCATATTATTTATGAGAGTATTTCTGAAACATCTGGAAGAAACAAAAATCTGCTTTAGGTAGTTTTCACTGCTATCCAGGGAGCTGCTGAGTGTACATATGCTACAGACATAGAGATCAAAATCCTCATTTAGCTTGTCATTTATGAGACACAGCTAAGCAGGGTAAAGTATCAACTTCTAAATTCACAAGAAATCGCAGGAAGAAAATTCCACAGTTTAAAGCCTGTCTCTGACAATTTTCCCTAAGAATAAGAAAGGTTTCTAAATATGTATTTCATAAAGTTGGAGTAACAGCTGACAGCAATAGAAATCTCATAGAATACAAAAATTGCTGTTAAAACAAACACAATCAGTTGCTGTGAAACATTCTAAAATACAACTCTACTACTTAACGTAAAATGACACCCCACAAAATCCTCATCAGTCAAATACAGAGAAAATATTCAGGTTCTCCCAATTATAAGTTTTGCTGACGTGTGGGCAATCACACAGCAATTTACCCCACAGTGAAATCTCTGTTCTTTGCAGGTGTTACTAACTTGGAATAATTCTCTTGAGGCTTCACGCTGAGCTTTAATTTTCAACAAATTTGTGGATGGCAAGACTGGAGGAGCTTTAGCTTGATTGTAATGAATACCTCACTCTTATTGGGCTAAATACAGAAAGGGAAAGTCTCTTATGGGAGCCTTATGCTTCTTGCTATGGTTTATAGGCTTCAGTTTGTTCCTCTGCAGCTGCCTGTCCTATGTGGATTTGACAGCTTACATACATAGTAATTTGTTGTTAAAGGGTGGAAGCTGAAACCACATGGAGTTAACATACAGGTTCAGAATGTAGACTGAAGTGTTTGCTTTAAGGATAGTGTTACCCAGAGTAAACCTTAGACCAACAAATACATACAACAAATGACAGGAATACACAAACACCTCATTTCAGCTATAATATAAAGGAAATCGGAGGATCATCATTATGCATTATATCTCTCATATATACACATCTCTATACACATAACTACTTTTAGCACTGAGAATGGATTTTGAAGTTAAATCTGGGGGGAGGTTTTCCATAAACATTCTAAAATATGCACCCTAGTGCTTTGGAGTTCCCTACTTGTCTGATAATAATCTACTACTGTCAGTCTTGGAAGATTATCTTTTACAACATATCTGAAGTCACGGCTTGAAGAGCATTTTGTTCATTTTTGTAAAAATGGGAATTCAACAGAGAAGATTTACCACCTTAAAAGGGATTGTACATTAATCTTCCTGCAAGAGAGGAAACTGTCTTGAGTCAGTCAATCCAGTTATTAAAGGCATGACAACTTCCAATTAGAAAATCTAAAGTTTCTTTTTAATTCCCTGTTTGCTAATATGAACATAAAGCTTATTAGTGCACTTAAACATGATGACCACTGAAATACCTCTAAAGATTCCAAGAAAGTTTTTGATCTGCCAAAAAGCAGAATGACCGGAACTATTTATGCTTCATTTGTACCTTTGATTTCACTGAAAAACAGTGTTATACAGAAGAAAGGAATTTAACAAAATTTTTCAGTGCTACTGGTTATCCTGGGAGAATAGACAATAAAACAAAAACATTTTTTCTTGGACATTTATTCTATAGACACATATATGTACAGTCATGAGTTTATTTCTGTTGATCCATGTGAACCACAAGTTTGTGTTTGTCTAGACATGCTGAGGGGCCTCCTCATTTTTTGGAGGACTTTCTGAGCTCTCCCTGACTCCCTTTCCAAAAAAAAAAAAAAAAAAAATTACCTTCAAAATATATGAGTTGGTGAGGNTTCCTTCAAAATATGAGCCTGGGAAGTGAAATTTGTTACTCTACTGATTACTAAAAATCATGGTCTCAAATCATGTCTCACTGACAAAGTCACTGTCTTTATAATTTTATTTAACAGATGGACTTGATGACCTTAGAGGTCTTTTCCAGTCCTAAGAATTCTCTGATTCCTTGACTCTATGCCTCATTTCATTTTTTCTCTCACTGCAGCTTCTTGTAACTTCTCACAGACACAAACTATTCTTATCTTGCATCCTTGAAGGCTTGAGGACATTATTACCTCTCCTTGTTAACATCCCTCAGGTATCACAAATTTTTTATAATTTCATTTTTTCTCTTAAACATTCATACAATTTAAAAGAATTAAGTTAAGCTCAGAGACAAATCTTCTTTCATATGTCCTTACCCAAATTTCAAAAATAAGTCAACAGAATACAATGGATATTAGCTGTAGGGGGCTATTGATCCATTGCTTTGTAGCCCCAGATCTCCATGTCTTACAGGAAAGAAGTATTTCTCCACAAGTGCAGGAAGCAGATTTCAGTTCTTAACATGTATTTAATTTGTTGTTACTATTTAAAAATTATCTTTCTGTTCTAATTTCAAGGGACACACACACACTAAAGAGTTAACAAAGGATGCTCTCCCAAAGCCCTACCCTTCAACCCTAGACATTCATATCATACCAAAGTTTGTTGAGGGGGATTTGTTGAACTTGAGCCTGCTGAAATGAGATGTCTCACCCACAACAGTTATTTAAGCTCAGTATAAAGGAACCTATTCAGAAGGCATTCATCCCAACTACCTGAGGGTTTTTTTTCCTTAGAATAGAAAAGAATCTCCCTTAAAATGTCTCAGTTCTTCCCTATTAACTGAGGAAGCCCAGACAGATAACTTATATTCCCTGGTTGTGTTAAACAGCTTGTGATTAATTCTATACATGTCTGTTTTACAAATAGATTGAGGCTCTAACTACTCTCCTATTCTTTGCGTAAATGTGGAAGAAAGAAGGGATAATATTCAGAGCAGAAGCACAAGATCCTATAAGCAGCTTTTGCAGGCAACTGAGTGACAAAGACTAGGGCATTTGTTGATAGGAAAAACAGCCCACTACATTTATTTCAGTTCCTGTACTGTTATTGCTAAACAAGAAAAAGAAAATCGTATCAGATCATTAAAGCATAAGACAGGCAATGTGAAATGACTAACTTCTGATTACCACTTTTTAGTTTGGCTTTCCCTCCATTAAAGGCTTTTGAGAAGTGAATTTCTTGCTGCTAACAGCTCTGAGATGTCACTGTGACAACACGGAGTGATGAATCAGTTGAAACACGGTAATCCTTTCAGAGGCCATCCAGCCAAAAACTAACGCTAAACTTGAGAAAGTCTTTGGATCTTATTTGCCATTCTTAAACGTTCTCTTGTAGACCTTTACCTTTCTAGGTTTGACTGCAAATAGGAAAAAGGTCTGAAAATTCAGATCATAAGGAGTTGTGCCTCTTTGCTGCTTGACCGGATACAAGAAAACTAATATTTCTCTTTGGCAGTCAATGCCTACAATATCTACTTCACTTTTGGAGGCCAAAGACATCTCAGTATGCTGAGAAGGATCTGACATTCTGAGCATTTAGGTTCACAGTCTCTATGCCAATGCCAGCTTGTAGCCTTTAGAGGCTCATCCCCTCAGGTTGAGCACGACCTGCAATGCAGCCATGTGGGTCGAGCTCCAGGGCAAGAAACACAATGCATTTAATAGAAGTGTTGGCACAGCGACAGAAGTCAATCATCTCGCTGATTAGGACACAGAGAGAAGTGTTTAAAAATTAGAAAGGTACCCAAAAATGTGTAAAAGAGAAAAGCAACTAGATCTGATTTTCAAAACATTATACTTCTGCTTTATACACCATATTTCATGACTGCATGGACTTGAGATAAACAGCTGGTACCTCTGACCGCAGTAACACTTTTAAGAATAGCTTATTAAACTGAAATATTTTGGAATCCAGTTTTATATAGTATGACAGGTATCTGAATCTCCCCATTATCACTCTGAGAGTCTTAACAATTAGCAATCAATACTGCTTAGAGAGTCAAAATGCAGTTATTTTTAGTAGACATTTATTACTTCCCATTTACTTGTATTTTCATCATGTTGTTATGTTTCCTCTCAGGAGAGGAAAAGAAAACATGTATGAAAAAAACATATTTAATTACCTCCATTTAAATATCCATTAAAAAGGAAAAGCTATTAGAAAGAATGTATGTTGTTGTAATTATGGAAGTGACCTCAGAAATAAGGTGCATAATTCTGGTCTCTTGATGGAAAAATTGAACTATGGGGACCTGGCTTACTGGGGATGTTTTTTACATTACTTAATTAATCTAAGCAGCCTGCTCCTTGGAAACCTTCATGAAAAACAGCCTTTTCTACAAACTGATGTTGATCTTCACTTTTCTGGCTGTCTTTTACTGAGACTTTTACCACTGGAAGCATAAGCTGAAAATCCTCAATGCACCCACTACCCTCTAAAGCCACAAAAAAGGTCTTCATTCGGACCCTAAGAGCCAATGGTCATTAAACCAGAAGAAGGAAATTCAGAGCTGTTGGGCCAGCAGCACATATTCCTATTAGAGCAATTTTCTAAGAGTTCCCGTGCACAGAGAGGTACCTTCATACCCGTGTGTGATTCTTGTGCAATCATACATAAGACAGGATGGATGGAGATGGTAGATTACCACTCTCCATAAAGATACCTGTTTGTACATGATGGATCTTCTCAAATACACCTTTGAAACATTGTACATTCCTTGTTTTGGGGGTTGTTTTGTTTTGTTTTTAAAAAAGAACAAACAGAGATGGTACAGAGCAACTCCAACCTGTGGCACACAAATGGCGTATTTCACAGATGCAGTGACTTGGTGTCTCTTGAATCTGGAAATAAAAGCAGTGGCAGAACCACCAAAAGCAAAACTAAGTGCTACCAGGGCACAAAGCATACTGTTGGATGGTAAAGGATGAGATGGAAAAAAAAGATGGGGAAGGGAGAAGCAGAAAGGAGGAAGAAGATCTAGCAATATTGCAAGCAGTCATGTAAAATATCAGTCTTTACCCTTGCTTTATTTTGCTTATACCTGTGAGTACTGAACTTGCATTAAAAGACAAATTTTCACCAGTTTTACCTGATTACTTTTTTCTCCCTCCCTTCCATAACTGGTGACAGTGACAGATTTAGAAACTGGATATCCAGTATAGAGGGAGGCTAGAATTAATGGCAGGCAGGCATGGCTATTTTTTGGAACATTAACTATATACTGAATTGATTGAATCAGAATGGATTTTTACAGTAGTGATTAAAAGAGGTTTATAAAATGGAACCTGGAAGTAACTGAAGTGAAACAAGAGTCAGCAAGTACCACTAAAGCATTACTTGAACAGTGTGGAATGAAACAGTCCTTGGAAACCTGGCATCACAAAAATCTCCCTTTCTCTTTATGCAGTTTTTAATTTGGGATCTGCAGTTGTGTTACCTTTCTGGACACTTTCCATTAAACATGATAGATTTCCTCTGGAATTATCATTTCAATTCTTACCGGATCATCCTTTGCTAGACAAAAAACTGTAAGATGACTAATACAAAAAACATAAATACAACTTACAATTCCTCAATATGGAACTCTTACAAGGTATGGAATTACACAAGAATGAAATGCCCCTAGGTCCTGCTGAAGGAGGTGGGCATACTATGACAGACTGAATAGGCCCAGGCTTTAATAATTAGACACTATTTATTTAAATTAAAGATGCTGGCCCACTCCTAATTCAACATTACCCAGCTCATTTCTCCAGGGTTGACAGAGGTCTCTGTAGCTACAGCAGGTTCTCAAACCAACTTTCTTTGCAAATAGACCTTTGTTTGAAAAAGATCCTCCAAGTCAAATGTAGTACTGTGTACCTCATTAAACAATAATAAACTAAATGCTCAAGTAATGATGAACTGGATTCAATCCCACAAAAAGCAGGCAATTGAAAGTTAACCATGCCACCCTTAATTCGCAATTTATAGTAAGCACTGAGGAAATGAACACATCCTACTTGGTAGCAGAGATCCTGCAATGACAGAAGCACAATGGAGTAAATTAAGGATGGAGATTAATGTAATTATGGTTCTAAAGTGTCTGCCAGGAAGGATGCAATGCAGCTGACTTCATGTAAAACAGTTTACAGTGTGCGGTTTGATTACAAAGTGCCTTGGGTCGCTTTACAGCAGAAAGATCCAGTTCCATGATAACACTCCATTAAGAATTATGAGGACACTGAAGCACTACACTGTAGGTGAGTTTCATTGGGTACAGTGTGGCCTGTTTCCCCTGTGCATGTCCAGCATTCAGTCAGGTACTCAACTAAGGATATCCTGCAGCCATGCCAAAGACTGGATTTCCTTGCATTTGTGCAGAAGCCCATCCTGTCAACTTCAGCAGATATCATGAAGTGTAATGACAGCCAGGTTCCTCAGAGTCAACTGACTCTTAGTACTAACAGGTAATATCCAAAAGGGCTGAGGAGAGAGGTTATTGAAATGTGAAAGCCAGTCAGGCTTATTGACTGTGGGACTCTTCAAGAAACAAAGAGAGAGGGAGAAATATCCTATCATCCCCTCCAGACATCAGGCATGGTCTACAAACAAACATGACCCCATTTTATACACAGGCTGACATGGCATGGCATGCTGCAAGACTGAACTAGTATAGACAGTTACAGCAGTGTGTGTGTACAGGTCCTGGAGCAGAGCAGGCCATGGAATCTCATTTGTTGATAACACAGCAATAGAAACACATGAGCGAGGTTCTCAGGTGTCTTACTCTGTGCTGCTGAGTTAATGGAGAGAGATGGAAACAAGACATTGCTTTATAACATTGTGCCCTGGGTATTGAAGGAGATAGGGGAAAATTCAATCAGAGTGTACAACAGCAGCACCCAAAATGCTCAGACCCAGCAAAACTGAGTCCTTCTTGGGCATGTATACTAACCTGACTTTCAGCCATGCATTTTGCAACAGTGCTTGCCTGTTGGTGAAGGCAATTGAAATAATGACTCTGTAATTCATACACCCCACATTTCCATTTTAACTCTACCAGAAATAATCCTTTGCTATAAATGCGCATACTCTAATGCTGATTTAGTATGCAGTGGTCATTTTCCATTACAAGTGAATGAATTAAAAACCACTTATTCAAAGCTAGAAGTCCATGCTCCATACCTACAGATACCCAATACTGTGAATTCCAACACATACAGACTTTCAGTCTATGAACTTCCATGACTAAGGTAAACAAGCCCTATAGAGATGACTATAAAACGGTTCACATGCTAGATTGTTAAAAATCACTTGGTGTTCTACTGCTGGTTAAAACCAGAAGGCAAAAGAGAATGTAATGAGCAGAAAAAAAAACCCCAAATAATTAAACCTTTAAAAATGCCTAGGATTAGATCAAGAAATTCAACATGTATGTGTGGATTACAAGAAAAAGGCAAACAGTTACAACCCATCCATTTCTATCAACTGATATAAGCACAATTACAGAGGATTTTACAAGTTTCAATTATGTGTGCCATTGCAAAGACTAGAGCTTAAGCCAGAACAATTTTTTGGGAAGGACATGAATATATGGTAAGGGCAGTGAAAGGAGGAGAAAAGCATGGAAACTGGAGAGAACCAGGTAGAAAATCAAGGAAGAGAAGAGAGACATGGAAACCAGTGGAGAAAAAAAGCTGCTTGAAGTTCCAAGCAAACGCGCAGCCTGTGCGCTGACACAGACACCTCCAACAGCACTGACAGAATATTAATCTTCCTCCCCCATTCTCCTCCAAACAAAACTGTGATTCACTGAGATAGCTCTGGCATTCACATGAATTGGCTTCTGGTGGTTTTGTTTTCTCTGTTTCTGCCAAAGCCATGTGGATAACATGGCTGAATCTCTGCATCTTTAGCTGCATTTGCAGTGACAGAAGGGTTTTATGTCTTCCCACTGCTTCTGGCGCTCTTGGTATGTGACCACGAAGTAGCTCTCTCTCAGCCTGGCCAGGAAACAACAATTCCATCACGTGGAAATAGTCAGGATTGGGTAGTTTATATTTTACTCTGGTGCAAAATGAGCTTTTTAATGCCTTTTTTTTTTTTTTTTAAGAGCAAAACACCCTATCCCATCTTAGCCAAATAGCTTGGTGATGAGGGCACGCAGCTGAGATGGAGGAGACTGAGGTTCAACTCCCTGATCCAAACCAGACAGAGCAGAGAGCTGAAACCTGGCTTGCTGTTATCCCAGTGGAATACCCTAATCTCTGACACTAGAGAGTTAGGTTCAATTCCCTACTCTGTCTGGTTTGGATCAAGGATTTGAACCTATGTTCTTTCCTCTTCAGCTGAGTACTCTAATCATCAAGCTATTGTGTGTCTGCAGAAGGGTTCCTTTTGCTGTGAGCAAACCCTCAGAACAAAGAAAATGTCAGAAACCATTCCTGTTGCTACATTAAAACATTTTGTTCAGCAGAATAACAACAGCACCAGAACTGGACAGCATGTTCTTTAAGTCAGGGCTTCATCCTGCATGGCATAAAGAAATGCAACCAGCATCTTCCAAAAAGCCTGGCAAGTGTGTCAACACGATCTTCTCACTAGATCAAATGAACTCATGAGCTTAAAGAAAAGCATGGACTTCAGCGCTTTGCTGGACAAAGGCACTGCACTTCATAGTCTGAAGTGTCAAATTCTCAGCAAAAATGTTTTTTCCCTTGCATGTTTTGGTCTTGAGGCTTTTTCCCTCACCAAACAAAAGAGTTATGTGAACGGATGCTTAAGCAGAACTTTGTCATTCTTCCATACTATAAGCCCCTGCTTAAAACTTTTTTCAGCAAATACGAAAGAGAAGCCTGTTGTTTGATATAAAAACACATTAAGTCTGTTGGATTTTATTTTCTAACTTTCAATCTGTTCAATTTAAAACTGAGCATTTAAGCTTCTCTATTATTCAATTTAAGTATTTCACTTAGAGGACATTAAAAGAGTAGACAGTACAACTTCCAGTGGTATAAAGTTGAATTCAGAGCACACTGAAAAAAATAGGGCAGCTAGAGGGAATCAAATACTCAGATATCATGGAAAGGAGTGAACAAAAAAGAGGAAACATTATTTATAAGGGCAACAAGAAGCATAGGGCACTTCAGTGGTTCTATCTCAACCTGACAATTTCCATTCACACAGAGCACAACCTTAATTTGTCACTTTTTTTTTCATTTTCATGTGAAAGGTTTCACTCAATTGTCTAAATTTTGAACAGAAAGGAAACTTGGGGTTCTCACACAGTACCTTCAAAAACATCAACAAACTTTATGACTCGACTTAGTAAAGCACCTAGGTTTGTTCTATAATATCAAGTGTATCTCGGGCTGTTCAGATGGAGCAGAATCGATTTGATCCATGAATTTCATGAATGTTTGAAGATAAAAACATCTATCAAGACAAGGGGAAAGGATGGGAGTTCCAATTCAAATTTTACAATCATTTTTTAGTGAATTTTTTAAAATCTGTTTTCTGTTTTTTCTTCATAAAAAGGATCACTTTTCATCTCTCAAGTATTTGAGAGATTCCATTAATTATGCTGATACATTTGGAAATGGTTACCAGGAAACAATGAAGAAGAACATAAATGCCTAGCTATTAAAGACCATTTCAAGAATAAATATCTCTTCTTTTATGACAGGCATTTATCTGTTGACTCTACTGAAAATATAATGAGTATAGAATGTCCTCACTTTATCTGCCCTGTATTACAGTGTTCTGCTTTATCTGTAAACAGAGATAAATCACTAAGAAGAAAACTTGGGCTTGGGGAATTAGTCTTTCGCTGTTGAAGTACAAATTTTTTGTTGGCAACAAGAAAATTAACCCAATTAATTCCTACCTGTCTCCAAATTACAAATGTTATTAAGCAAAAGTTCTGAAGCTAAACATCTGAGAGAAAAAAAAATTCTGTGTGAGGGAGCTTGACTTGAGCCTGTGCACATGGTATAAATTCTAACTTTAATAAAAAATTATAAAATTCATTTGTAAAGAAATACTTTTTTAAAAAAAAATTATTCCTTTCCTGTTAGCCAGCCTATGAGTTCCATCTAAGATATAAGGCATAGAAAGTATCCTTCTCTTTCTGCTCAGTTGTGCATCTTCTGAAATTCATTGTAGAAAAAGGAAAAGCTTCAGCATCAAGACATTCACTGTATCCCACAATGAGCTCAACTTCTTTATATCAACTATGTAATTACAATTAGAGTAAGATCCAGTGGGGCTGGTTTTTTTCACTCCCCCTCCAGACAGCCACGTTTGCTTTCAAATGAAGAGTTCAGGTTTAATAGATTCATTCAGGTAATAGTTTTATGATAAGAAATTCATGCCTCTCCTTTCATATTAAACCAGAGTTTTCTGACCTGCTTCCTGGGCAGCTTTCCTTGGGTGGATTGTAAAGAATCAGAGCAGTTTATATCTATTCACATTCCTCCTTCCCTCGCTGCCTTCCACACAAAGGGACTATCAAGTGAAGCCTGTCTGCAAGATGCCCCACAGCCAGATATGAAGGAGAGCTAGCAACAACAAAGCATTCACCCCACCCGAACGCTTAGCTAAGCCTCCAAGCTTAAATCTCAAGCAGCTAAGGAATTTGACAAAACAAGGTTTCACTGTAGAATGAACCATACAGTTTTCACTCTCCCAGAAGAACCCTGCTTTCCCAAATAACCCTACTTTAACCAGCCACCTGCCTATGTCAGGGAAATTAATGAACTTCAAAAGTAAAAACCACTCACAATGAAGAGCAAGCCCTGTTTTTCTAAACATCGGAAATGCCAGCACCACAGCAGTGTGCCTTCTTTTTTACCAAGTCATACAGGGAACTCTAAATTAAAGCCCGATTCCTGGACCTTACATGTCCAGCCACCACACTGCATAGTAATCTTTTCCCTCAATTTAGTTGCCACGTTTGCAATAACACTGTGTGATGCATGCCTGGAACCATGAGCTTGGCTCCAAGAGAACTGTGTACCCTATTAATGCAGGGATCAAAATATCTGTTTAAAGAAATTATTTTTTAAATGAAGTTCAAGTAAATTTTTTTTTTTTTGTAATCCCTATTGGATTAAACTTTTCCTATTGACAATTACACCCAGTGAACAAAAAGCTACACGTAAATCCTGGACAGCTCATAGAAGTAATGAAATGGACTTGTAAACATGTGAGACACAGATGTTGCAGCTCTGTTTGCCCTCATTTTTTTAATCAAGAAGGAGGAACAAGGGGAAAAGAAATACAGCAGACAAAGGATGAAATCAGCATTGTGTCCAAGCAAGTGGACAGTTGAAATAAAAAACATGATTTCGAACAGCTCATAACAGATTGGCATTTTAGTGTTTGCAAAAAACAAAACAAAAAATAACGAAAAAGAACCACAAAAAACCCAAAAAAACAACACACAAAAAAAACCCAACACTTAAGGAATTCAGAGGACAAAGTATTTTTATATAAAAGAGACTAGCTTCCTTTCATTCAGTAGAAACCAGACTAAGTTCAGAGAATAATTATTCTTTTCAAAATTTGACCTTAGGATTGTATATCTAATATTAATTCTTTTTATCCATTACTTTGGTTCAAATTGTTATGGTAGTGTCAATTACACCTAGAGCATTAACTCCCTGTTGCTGCTGTTTAGGAAGTTTAGATGACCCTAACTTCTACAGCCCAGCTAGTGTCCTAATTATGATGAACTATGCTTTACACAAAGCTGATAGGAAAACTTGGATCCAGATGAGCTACTAAGGAGGAAGGGAGATATTTACCAAGAGCTCCTAATTAACTAAGTGTCCTGGCTTGCCAGCTGTAAAAAATCTCATATTGTGTAGAGAAAGTAGTCCTTTGAGATATATATATAGCATAAAATGCATCAGTCACATTTTTTTTCAGAAGCAATCTTCCTGCTTTTCTAAGACAAAAGATGCTGAGACACAGTTTTAAGGGCTGTAAAATAAATGTTCTCTCATGCTTAAGTATACTCCAATTTTTTTAACAGGTCTGCACGACAGATATGAAAGGTAAGTGTGCAGAGGAAAGTGCTGAAAAATGTGGCCATTTCTAGTGCCGTACATGGTAACCTACCACTCAGTAGCTTCCAGACACACAGAAATCATTAAGAAGTGGAGAGTGTGGGATGCTCAAGGAGTCACATCGTACATGCAGTGAACCCAACATCACCTGAGGCTGCTGCGCTCACTGACACAGCAGAGAGTAACTCTTCTCCCTCAGAGGAATGTGTCACAGAACCAGCTCTAGGTAAAAAAATGCAGGCACATACATGTGCCTACAGGCAAAGTGGGCTGGTCAGAGCAGCTCATCCCACTTCTGGTAGGGGAATAGTTCAAAACCCCTGCTAAGTCTCACTGACAGGAAAATACAAAAAGAGCTCATTCATCACATCTCACCCCCAGCCCAGACTCATGCCTGTGCAAGCTGGCCTCTTCCATGTGTGCAAGGAGCATGGGAGCATGGGAATCTCAACTCATCTGAGCACAGTGGTGCACACAGATGGCGTCAGCCCAGCCTCATGTCCTGCAGCCCCATTGGAGTCTGGAGTTTGAGCTGTCTTTCCAGAGTAGGAGAGCTGTGGCAGAAGAATGAATGTTCACTCAAATATTTAGAGAGAAGATGATGTGACATCTTCCCTCCAAGTCCCAGCATCCCTCCCAATAGGAAGTCAGTATTCACAAGAAATACTTGGATTGAAATACTGACACTCCTTGAAACCTTCTAATGACACTTGCTACTGAATCTCAATTGTTCTTTCCTTCTGTGAAATAAAAAGCAAGAAAAATACTAGTATCAGAGGTCTCTTTTGTGAGCTCTTTGTAGGTATCCTGTCCTAGTTATTGGTTTCCTTTATACCATTTTACACCCTAAGAGAACTCATTACAATGAGACTATTTTCAATTCAAAGTAATGAATTAGAAGCAGAATTTGAACAACAGTTTCAGAGATTAAATAAAGTTCTTCTTTAGAGCACTTAACTGCCAAGCATACAATTACAAACCTACTTTCAAGAAGTTATCTATATAATCATCTGGATGATATCAACTATTGAAAATATTGGCAAAATAGGTATTTACTTTTTCTATTCTTAATACAATGACACAATTAATTCCAAATTTCTCATAGCAAAATCACTGTTCTTATATTTGCATAGCAGAGTCAACTTGAGTTAGGCTAAGTAAAACTGTGATTTCTCTCTCTAAGGTGCATCACAGTAATTCATTACAAACAGCAGAGATAGGATACAGCTTGTAGAATGGCTTTAATTCATTTCAAATCATGAGAAAACTACTGAAAATATATATGGAATACATTTGCAAGTAGAACCTGTTTATGATCCTTTCCTAGGAGTGTGAGTTGAGAGGCATAAGAGGATCTCTGTAAATGTGAATTTTAGTATAAATACTAAAATTCTAAATTTAGTATTTATTAACATAAATTTACTAAATTTAAATTAAGGGCTATGTTAGCTATCAGATAAACACTTTTAATCTACATAAATCAGAAACACATTATTCCTGTGTGATGAAATTACTAGCACACATAACCTCAAAAAGCACCAGAAGAAATTACTATACTCCAATGCACCTTCCTTAACCCTGCACAAGTACATGTTATTTTGGGAAAAAGAATCCAAAACCCTCTTGTAGAAATATTTCAGAGAGTTTAAGAACATTTTATTAGGAATATTTTTGTATCCTTCCAGCTCTTTCTTTGATAGTGTGAATTCAGCTGTACAGATCTCAGAGAAACACAAAAATTTTAACTAATAAAATCCTTCTCTAAATAACTCCAAATTAACTTTCTGCATTTAAAGCCTAAAGGACAAGCACCAGATATACTGAAAAATTTCCAAGGGTAGAAATATGTGCTAAATATCCTAATGAGAAAACAGCAATCTTTTATTTTCAGTGGTTCAGAGATATTGCTTTGTGACCATTTAAATATTACTTCTCTGAACTGAAATTACGATACAGATATTTCCAGCATACATGAAAGAGTAACTCTCTTCATTATTGATGATTGATGATTTTATTTAGATGCACACATAGGTGCACAACTAATGGAGTTCTTAATGATACCTTCCTGCTTGATGAAAATGAGAGACACAGCAATAATAGCAAGTGAGACTGTAGAGCCAAATGCCAAATGCAATTTATGAGTTAAATCCATATTTATCCATAGCTGTCTATTCTTTTCACCACCAGAGGTATAGTAGACAAAATATTATAGCTAACTACTACTACTACTAGCTAACTATGTTGTAGAATATGTTAGTCAAGAGGTATTCTGAGATTCTGCTCAGTGAGCCAGGTGAATTTTTCAAACTCTGGGTTTATTTTCTGCAAACAAATCTGCTGCTCAGCTCTAGTAGACATTTTCCATTATAACTGTGGCTGGCTACAAAGCCTAGGAATTCACTTATCAGTACTTTTCCCCATTATAAAGTTCACAGCACAGAAGGGTCTGTAGTGATTAAGAAGCCATAAAAAAAGCTGATGAATATTCCCTCTGCTTCTTAAATTAATTTGATTCAATGACCTTTGCTTTGCATTGAACTGTGTTCCAAAGCTAATTTCAAATTGGATTGCTACCAGCAAATCTGGATTATATACTCAAAGAACCCAAACCTCAGACTCGTAAGGATGCATTCTATAACTCTCCAGTTAGAGAACAGGAGTAATATCCTGGGACAGAAAACCCCTGACTTTGCACTGGTTCTGACTGTCTGTGTGTCATTTAACAGAGACTACATAGCACACAGAACATCAAGGGTTATGGAACAACCTAAACCTTCGTTCTACAGACACTTATGCCTGGGATTAACTTTACAACCACATGTAAAAGTTTCTTTGATTTTAACTGAACTAATCACAAGAAGAATGGAAGTAAGTGTTTGCAGGATCAGGGTTCAGCAGGTCATGGATTGTACTTTAGGAATATTTACAATGAGTTGCTTGTGGATGACTTACAGAGAAAAAAAGCTTTACCAGAAAACATTTCTAGATAGCGAGCAAATTCAAGAACTTCACAAATGTAAAGGGCAAAATTTATTACTTATTTATTTCCCAAAATTGTTCATGGATTTTTGCCATACGCTAACATCAGGAATCTGTGAACAGTAGCACTCCTGCTGAGCTAGAAAGAAGCAAATTTCTGAACCTTGTGAAGCATTCTGAATCCTTTGAAAGAATTCCCAGATGTTTGTATGGGGTCATTTCATTTCTTTCTTGAGGGGTCTCAGTTGTGGAGGCCTATAAGCTGTACTTAACCAAGGAATAACACCATCTATTTGAAAAACACTGAGATAGTATCATATACAATGTCATTCCTGTGAACGAGAGTATTTACTCTACATCTCTTCACTGAGGCCAGAAAAATGCATTCTCTGCAGTCTAAATACCTGCTGTGAAGAAGGACCTGGAGTAAAGCCAGCTGGCTTAAGCTCAGCCAGTGTGAAATGAAGGTGACACATGCTGGCCGACTGAAGCACTTTGAGGAATTGGCAGGAACTTTCACTGCCTCTCCAGCTGATGGCATCTGTCCACCCATTGTCCAAGTGGCTTTGCAATCAGCTCGACTGCGAATTTTCCAGGCATCATCTTGTTATTCTGTATTTGTGCAGTGCCCAGAACACTGGTATCCCAGACTATACAACTCTGAACTGCTGTGATGCAAAATACTAAGCACGGAGTCTTTCCAAGCTCATCTCTGGTTGCAGGTTCTCCATATTAACAACTACAGGTATGACATCCTCTATCTGTGGCTGTACCAAGGTTGCAGCACTGCCTTACCAAGACATAGCATGTGAAATTAATCCTGTCTTTGATCCACTATGATTAGAAGGACAAAACCTGGCATTACTTTTGAGCCTCAGTCAGAAATTATGTTCAATAATGATATTTTACTTTGTAAAATAAAGTCAACCTCAGTGAGATGTGCAATGCTCTTCTACTGATGATCAGCTCCACTGGTCTCAGATAAACTATACTGCTATTTAGAAAACATGAGTATTGAATGAACTTTCTGATTATCAGAGACAGCCTTTTTTTCCAAAGAAATAAACAAAGTAATTATTTTTTGCAGCAGGCTAAATATACTGCATGGTAATGCGTATGAGACTATCTCAGTGTTTTTAAATATGTGATGTTATTCCTTCTTTGAATACAACCTCTAGGCCTCCACAACTGAAAGCCTTTGAGGAGGAAATTTTTTGCCCTTTTGTAGGGGGTTACACAAAAAAGCCTTTTGGAGTTCAAAACAAAAATATTTTCTTCAGAAAAATATACTTAATGATGTGAGATCAGTGTCAACAATTTTGACTACATCTTGTTCATTTTCTTTGACAAGTAAATTAGGCTTATTGCTTGACACTTTCAGTCATTATTCAGCTGAGTAATGACTGATGTTATTACTGTTAAGTACATTAAGTTATTCAAAATGTTAGTAAGTGGGAAGGTTTGCACTGGCTTAATTTTTCACAAGCCCTAGCCTCATAAGTCTGCATTTCAAAAAGTCACTGTTTGATGAAAAAACACAAAATTTCTGGGGTGATT
This sequence comes from Ploceus nigricollis, assembly GCA_013399945.1. Classification (NCBI taxonomy): domain Eukaryota; kingdom Metazoa; phylum Chordata; class Aves; order Passeriformes; family Ploceidae; genus Ploceus; species Ploceus nigricollis. Next base: position 1,665,984 of record VXBC01006480.1, read on the forward strand.
TATTGTAAGTACAGGATATTTTCATAATTGCTGGGAATTGAAAATCCCACTGAACTCACAATTATTGAAGTGCTCATTTTATTTGAAAACTGGAACACTTCTCCAAGTGATTAAACACGAAGAATAAATGCCTAACCATTCCTGTTCCCTCTTGAAAATATAGCTCCAGATATACATTCAATCTGAAATGAAAATATTTATTTTTCCCCGTCCAGAGATTAAACATGAGCGCTGTTTCTGCCACATAATCAAGGAGAACTTGTATCCAAGTATGAAAACACAACAAAATAAGAGATCCATTTTGAAAGGAACAGCGTTACAAATCCATGGCATGTTTTTATTCAATTTACTCTATCAGATTATAAAGGAGAAGCCCCATACCATGTGCCTTTGAGGAAATAGTGTCTTATTATGTGACTCCCACTCACTCTCATGATAAGATTCAGGTGTCATTTTTCATTATGATTACAGCCCTGGCACACTAAAAGGTTTTCACCTTTTCCGTTCAGTTAATATGAACTTTTCTTGACAGCTTTTAGATTGCAAGATGATAACGACTGCAGGCATTCTGGCAGAAAACACTGAGGTTATTCTATATCAATCTTCCCCACTGGTGCTGGTTTTTTTCTACTGCTTACCCAAGAGCTACAGTCCAGTTGCCCCACATTATTATGAGATACCTCTCCTATGTCTTCACTATAACAGAAATTATTTCAAGATTTTTTAAAAGCATTTCTTGAAGCTTGTAGTTTTAAGAATACAGCATTAAAGTTTGTTGAATGAAGTAAATTCTTTAATTCCTTTTAGGTTCCAGGTGTGATCAAAGTTTCACTCTGCATATTGTAGGATTTTATTCTGGGCACAGACATTATCTCAGTATCCTACAGTAATGTACGTGGAGCTGTTTTAAAAGGGTCTGTGGTATTTTCACTGTAAACTTTAGACTGTCTTTAAAAGAGGGTAAGTATCTGTCATGGGTCGAGCGCTGGCGCAACGCCAGTGCACCCATGAATATATATCCTTCCCAACCATTGCTGTCAGATGTGACCAGGAACAGAGCAGAGCAGGCCCAAACTTAAGGATAAAAAGAGAAAAAAAAACTTTATTAAACCTACAGAAGCATAGAACACACACACAGAAAACAGAATGAAAACCTCCCAGCACATTTCTCCTCCTCCCCCAGTTTCCACCCTTCCACAATCAAACAGCACTTTGGGGTACCAACCAAGTCATCGTCACCCAAAAACCAATTCTCCATCCATCAAGGGAGAGAGGAGTCTCTCTTGTACCATAGACCCCCACAGGAAACACAGTTGAACCCTCCGTGTTTCCTCGTCACCCATGGCTCCGCCC